>CM034703.1:35433731-35454448 GCA_020142125.1 Phrynosoma platyrhinos | reverse complement strand
GGTCCCTAAATCAATCCTGCCTTGCCTGACTCCCGATCCCTCATCAAGCTGAAGGTAAGTCCCCAACGCGTTTAAACGGGACCAGACTGCACAGGCGATCCTGAAGAAGATGCCCTCCAGAAACACAACCGAGATCCTACTATCCTCCATGGATCCACCCGCATCCAGACGGTCCTCCTCATTTCCACCGGCCCCGATGACAGCACCCACATGCCTGCTACCACCCCCTCTTGGTGCAGCCTCCCTGGAGGAAGACAGCCAGGGATCTTCCAAGGGAACTACTTGCTACTGGACTGCCATAACCCAAGTCACGGCTCCCAATACTTCAATGCCCGCATTCTCAGACACACACAGCCCTTCCAAGCCATTCAGCTCATGCTGAACAAAAATGACACGAACTCTGTTATCTCACACACCCTTGGGACTCATGATACATTCAGTTGCCCTCATCTCTATGAACTGCAACTTTTCCTTTTTCTTCATACCAATTGTTTATTGCCTCTGTACAGTGATTTCTTTATGTTGATGTTTTCTCCCAATTATTGCTGTTCCATTGTTATGTGTGTATGAGTGAAGGTGTGTGTGTGTGTCCCAAGATAAGGCAGGTCATACAGTGGAGATGCTTCCCTTGATAGGACATCCTCCCTAATATTCACAACCCTAAATTTATTTTGGCAAAGGCTAATTCGGAAAACACTCCTCCACACCACCCGTGCGGCCTCGTGATTTCCGAGGGGGGGAATGTTACCCATAATCCCCTTCATATCCAAAAATATGAAAAACCTATATGGCACCCATAGCTCCTTTGCTATTAAAAATGTGAAATTCCATGATGTTTCCTGAAGTTTCCTTTATTAACTGTTCTTATATTGTATGTGATGGATTTTATGATGTAAGCCGCCCCGATTGTACTCAGAGGGGCGGGGTATTAAATAAAAATTATTATTATTATTATTATGACCTCCAGATGAACTCTGGTAAGTAGAATTAGAGGCAAAAGGTCCTCTGAGCCCATGGCTTGGGCAGACCACCCTTAATCCTTAAGGCACACAATAGCCCCAGATAGTCAGGAGAGTTGCGAATGGGATTTTCCATGATGAAATCATCTAGCCCATAGGAAAGGGGTATTGTGTCACCCAGTCACAAGCACCCTTAGCCATCAGAGGTGTAATGTTTGTATTATGCCACCCAATCTCACACTCCCCCACCCATCGGAAGAGGCATTGTGTCACCTACTCACACATTCCCCCAGGATATTGGCCCCCTGGATTAAGACCACCAAATACAATGGAACCCTATACAGCAGGGTGCCATCATCGCAATTATCACCTTACGCCCCAGGGCTCGTTTAGCCCTATATAAAACCCTAGATTTTGGCCAGACAGTGTGCTATTTTCTTGGTCTAAATGACTCCACGTCACTCTGACCTCTGAAGCTAGCTACCGGCAAGTCTGCTCAAACCCCAGGCTGCGGAGCTTGACTTGTCTCCCACCATCCCACATCCCCATTTGCTTTCCCGGAGGAGGGCTACATTTCGGTAAGCATCACCATTAGTAACGCCTGCATTTCTGTTCCAATGTCCAACCCTGATTTTCCTGAGCCTTGAGTGTGTGTGTGAGTGCATGTTCTGTGAGTGAGTTTTCCCCTATTTCAATAAATTAGACATCTAGTGGTTAACCAACATCAGTCTCAGCTTCATTTCTTGGAACCCCCTGGTCTCTTGGTATAAACACCGGGAGAGCGGTCTCATTGGGCTCTTGTAGCAAGCGCCCTTCTTGCAATATTTGAGCTAATTATAAAATTCCCCTAAGGATTCGGTGCTACACGTGTCTTCAAGTTGGCTGTCAATTTATGGTACCTTCATGAATTTCATAGAGTTTTCTCAGGCAAGGAATACACATACAGGTGGTTTTTCCGGTTTCTTTCTCTGAAAGATAGCCTATAGTCCCTGGTATTCATTGATGGTTTCCCATCCAAGTACTAACCAGAGCTGACCCTACTAAGCTTCCAAGATCAGAAAGGATCTGATGCCTCTGGAGTATTTTTTTTAATACACATCCCTATAAACCAATCTCTCAACTCAGAATTGCAAAGATATCTGACTTCATAAAACTATTACTATGTTGATAACTGATAGAGATTTTGTTGTATTAAACCATTTGACAAAGGTGATGAATTTTTTCAGAACACCCGATTAAACCAAACAACAACAACAACAACACACTATTAATGGCTTCAAGAATACTTGTACTTTGGCTGTCTGGGCAATTTTGCTAATATACAGTTGCACTACATATACAGTATTTTGTCAATATGTATCCATCAATGGCTTCAAGTGAATGCACTTTTAACATATTGAAGGAAGTAAAGATCTATCACCATTTGGCTATGACATGAGTAGTAAATGGGTTTGCTATGCTTAATAATAGTTATGACATTACATTAAAGCTAGATTTTTCTCTTTTTGAACAAAAAAGTGTTTATTAATTTCTACCTCATTTTGTTTTCAGTTGTCATCTTTTAATGATATTATTCAAATATTACAGGGCTGAATAATAAGCAAACCATTGGAAAATGTACCAAGCTTGCAATTTACCCTATCACAACTGCCCACTCTTCCAAAGTATCATTGTCAGAGCTGGAAATATTACTTTTTGGATTACAGCTCCCTGAATTCCCCAGCCAACCTGGCCATTTATGTCCCAAAACTATTATTTCCCCAGTTCTGATCATCAACAAGCAATACTCCTGTTTTGTACACATGATACAAAGGTCAAACTGTACATAACAGAATAAATGGATATAACTCTTACAGGGGATGTTAAGAAACCACATTCCAATAAATTTACATTTTAGTCTTGCACAACATTCTACAACTGACCAAGAAGTTACTTAAACAAAACAATTTTAGTGGAAAACTGTCATGCAAGAATAGCTGAACCACAATATATCAAAAGGTTTGCTTCTATGCATTAGGGTTTAAATAGAGATTATGATTTCTTCTCCCTTATCCCATTATAGGGCAAGGCATGGGAACTGTTTAATGATTGCTGCCCTGGAACTTCTGTCAGCATGCAAGAGGTAGCCAAAAGGGACCAACTGGCAAAGGAGATACCAATTTGGCCCATATATTGGCACTAAAGGTGCTGTTGCCCCAGTACTTGCTGTTGCCTGCCCTTTCTCCCTTTGTATTACATTTCTTTCTGTATTGCATTTTGTTTCATTTTATATTCTTAGCCTGTCGAGTGGCACTCTTGTGTTTTAATAGATGCACAACTGGTAGCACAGTAGTTAAATGCCAGTACTAAAGCCACAACATTGTGAGTTTCATCCTGAGGGGCTCAAGGTTGACTCAGCTTTCCATCCTTTCAGACATCAGTAAATTGAGTACCCAGCTTGTTGGGGGCAATTGGCTTACACATTGTAAACCACTTAGAGCAGGGGTAGGCAACCTTTCCCCTTTAAGGGCCGAGGGACTTCAGCTCCCAGAAGCCTCAGCCGTATTGGCCAATAGTCCCATGTTGGCCAATAGCTCCTGGGATTCTGGGAGCTGAAGTCCCTTGGCCCTTAAAGGGGAAAGGTTGCCTACCCTTGACTTAGAGACTGCTCAGTTCAGTATGAAGCGGTATAGAAATGTAAATGCTATTAATATTGCTAACAGTTATAAAACTGTATTCACTTTTAAATGTGCTTTCAATTTCATAGTCTAACAGATGTTACTGGTAGGAGTTTTGAACCATCAAGGGTTCCAGTTCTATCCAAGAATCATAGAATCATGGAGATATTGTCAGATAATGTAGCATGTTCCTATTTATTTATTTTATTTATTTTCACTTTTATGGTGGAATGGAATCCAAGGTAGCTCACAAGATAAAAACATTTTTAAAACTTATGGTAAGAATTGTGCTATTGAAATCTTGTATCTATGGCTATATCATGGATACATTTTATCAGCCTAAGAATTGCTCCCAATCCATCTATCACTACTGGAATCAGACTTTTCTTTTCCCAGACGCCTAAAACTCAGTTTGTAGGTCTTTATATGTGTATGATGATGATAGTGAATACAAATGATGATCATAGAATCATAGAATCATAGAGTTGGAAGAGACCACAAGGATCATTAATGACAATGGTGATGTTATTGCCAGTCACTGCTGCTCCAATCAATGTTTATATCCTTCTTAAACTTTAATTAACTTGTTCCTGTTTGCACTTCTTGCATCTCACTGCCATCTAATCTTTACCGTTTTTCTTAAAGACAGACGCAGACATTGATTTCCCTGCTTCTAGCATCTGCCTAATACCTGTTAGTATTAGTTCAGTAGAAGGGAATTGGCTTTACATGTTGTCATTGTTTTTTATAGAACAATCTGGGTTTAGAGTTCAATGTAGTAGTTTCCTTTATTAACTTTGGTCTTGCCTGCAGTGATACTCTCCCAACAGAAATGCTCCTGCTTTCCTTCTGTGCAATTTCAGCCTTCAGCCTGCATGCTGAGCTCCTGTCAAATTAATAATATGTTGATCTGTAATATTTAGTCTGTACTGTAGGGTAGAATTTATACTACAATGCTTTATGCCATTGAAATATTTTTTGCCAGGATTCTGCAGAATTTGCTCTTGTCAAACTCAGACAGCACTACAAATGACTTGTGCAATTTGCCACATGAATAGAAATGATAAGCTGTGTGGTCAGAAAAGTTTTTGGCAGTTGTAAAAAGTTGTATCTACATTCTCTTTTGGCTTCTGTAAATGCAAGTGGAAAATGGAGCTGATTATTCTCATTCATATGTAAACAGGGCCTCCAATAAAATATTGCAGTGGTAGATTCATAACATCACAAATTGTTCTTTTAAAAAAATGAAAACAGGAGTTGGAATTGTACAGCATAGCCATAGCTGGTATAGTGAGTGGAAAGGAGTACTGAATGTTGGAGTCCATCAGCATCTGGAGGGCTACATAATTTTAATCCTCAGCTTCAAGTAAGAGCAGTAACAAACTAAATTGGCCTAATTTTCCTCTCCAAGGGTGATTTGAAATAATAAAAAAGATATAATACTCTATTTTAAAAAAGAGAGGGAGCCAAGAGTATTTCACAAGGTAGGGAGTATCAAAGATGAAGGGCCAGTACCAAAAAGGTCCCATCATGTATTCTCATTAAAATGAATGTAACTGCTAGCAGGTTTGAGAGGAGGCTGTTTATGTCTGATGACAAGTTTTGAGTAGGTGGTTTAATCTTTAGTAATGAGGGTGCTTCCAGACTAATTAAAAAGACCAAAATTTCCCCATGTTTGTTCCTGGTTTTTCTTATTTTATTTTGGGGGTCCATATATATTAATTTGTATAAAATTAATATTTATTTTTAAAAAATTGACCAAAGGAACAAGAAATATGAACAAGTTTATTTTTAAATGTTCACTGTTAAACCAACTTATGTATTTTATCTGATCTGTTTTTTGCCAGTATAAATCTTATAAAAATTAAATTGCTCCACTTGCCTAACTTGGTATTGGCACCATACTTCTTCAGTTAATAAGTAGATGCAAACTTTGTATCACTGAAGGTCCAAAACACCAATTAGTCTAATAGTCTGAAAATTGAATATTTTGATATTAAACTTGTATTCTGAAATTTACTTCAGATTGAGAGTCAGAACTGTTTAACAATATCAACTGTGCCACATATGGACAGAATGCTTTCATCAAGAAATTCCCTCTCTAACAGTTTGAAATAACTTTGGGGTGCAAGACTGAAGAAGGATTTGAAGTGCTTATTACAGAAGCAAAGTTAAGATGTGATATTAAATAAATAAATACATAAATAAATTAATTAAATATGTAATTGGCCCTTCCCAACCATGGGCTTGAAGCATGCACAGATTGGAGCATCAGTGGATGGCCCCACTCCATTCTCCCCATGGTGGCACATGCTTATGGCTGTGTCAGTGTAATCACACATCACACTGTCATTGGAAATAACAGGACTTGAGGGCCTGTGTTATTTGCTATCTGTGGGAAGTCCAGAACAGAATCCCCACAGAAATGAAAAGTCAACTGTACTCTACTATCTATCTAACACTCTCAGGGCAACAGTAAAATCACCATGATCAATTTAAAGCAATGTAAATAGCAAAAATGAGCCAGTGTGGTTTAGTAGCTTCAGCATTAAACACAAACCACTGGATTTACCACACAAGGCTAAAACATGGAATTTTAACAGGATGAAAGCATCTATGGCCAGTACTTATCATGTGATGTGTGTCCATCCTACTGCTGCCCTGCATTCTATTTGTTACTATAGTGCTTCTTTTCATTGATTGGCAAAATTTGTCAATAGCTCTAAATGTCTCCTCCTCTCTCTTCCCCCCCCCAACTAATCTAAGGCAGGCTAACTCCATGTCCATCTTTTTTCCCAATTATTTTTGCTGTGTTTGCATACTTGCAAAATGATAAAATAAAAACTATTTTTAATCATGTTTTAATCATGTAATTACACAAACAGCAAACAAAAATTACACAAACAGAAAAACTGAAAATAAATTGAAAATAAATGGCAATGGAAAATGGTTCTCTATAGAGTTGACAGTTCAGGATTGTTCTAGGCTCTCATGTTTCCAGGCCAAAACCCAGGGATGGCCTTAGTGATGTCATTAAGTGTTAAGCATTAAGCACACCAACACAGGATGTCAAGCTGATCATTGGAGATTGGAATGCAAAAGTTGGAAGCAAAGAAGAATCAAAAACAGTAGGCAAACTTGGATTAGGCAAAAGAAACGAAGGTGAATATCTGATAGATTTTTCTGAAACCAACAATCTATTTATTGCAAACACATTTTTCATGGAATCAGAAAGAAGGCTACACATATAGACATCACCAGATGGTCAACACAAAAATCAAATAGACTATATAATCAGAAGTAAAAGATGGTGGAACTCTAGGTCAAGACTAGACCAGGTGCTGACTGTGGCACAGATCATGAATTACTCATAATAAAAATAAGACTCAAGAAGAAAACAAAGCCAGTGATTATACCAAAATAACATCTCAACAGAATGTACTGATAACATAAGAAACAGATTTGCACTACTAAGCATAATAGACTGAGAACCAGAGGAACTATGGTTTGAAGCCAGGGACATAATTAAAGAAGAATGCAGACAGACACTTCAATAAACAAAAAGAAAGAGAAAGAAACATGGATGACAAAAACACAGACACATGGGAAAATGGGAAAAATGGGGAAAAGATCTGAATTCATTTATATAGAATAAAAAGAGACCAAGAATTAAGATGAAAATGCTTCAGGAAATAAAAGAAAGAGGAGGCCTTGGAATCCTTAATTTTAGGTTATATTATCACACATGCTGTCTGGACTGGATAAGAGACTGGGCACAATTAAAAAATGAAAAACTTCTACAACTGGAAGGATACGATCTGCCATACGGATGGCACGCGTATTTAATTTACAATAAAGACTGAATAAAGTCAGAGTTTAATAACCATTATATCATGAAATTTCTGCTCAGAGTTTGGAAAAAATATAAAGCTATGTTCATCCCACCCTGGTGGTGCAGTGGTTAAATGCCTATACTGCAGCCACTTACTCATAAACCACAAGGTTGCGAGTTCAATACCAGCCAGGGTTGAGGCTCGACTCAGGCCTGCATCCTTCCAAGGTTGCTAAAATGAGTACCCAGCTTGTTGGGGGGCAATCAGCTCACAGTTGTAAACCGCTTAGACATCCCACAGCGTGATATGAAGTGGTATATAAATAAATGAAGCTGCTTTGACTTCAGTTAATGAAGCATTTTATAGACGAGAAAGAATGATAAAAGACCAATGGGTATCCTATAATGATCTATTAAAATTAGAAACCAATAAATACAAAATGAAATCAATGGAGGAACTTAAAGCAGAAGAAATGAGTTGCAATTGGTTCTTATATAGACAGATTTTGGAAAGATTTAAAATGGACATTAAATTATATCAAATCGAAAAAGAGGAAAATCAATTAGGAAAAATACTTAAAAAAGAGTCACAACAAATAATATCCAAATTATACAAAGTTTTATTGAAAAGAAATATGGAGGAAGAAACAATTAAACAATTTATGATATCTTGGCCACAGGAAATCAATAAGCATATTATGTTAGAAGATTGGGAAAAAAAATTGGGAAAAAAAAGAATAAAGCATACATTAAACCAGGAAATTAAAGAGAATTACTATAAAATGCAATTTAAATGGTACCTAACACCAGAAAAAATTTCAGAGATATAAAAAATCAAATAAAGATACCTGCTGGTATTGTGACAAAGAAAAAGGCTCGTATATACACATGGAGTTGTGAAAGAGCCAAAAAAAATTGGGTACAGATTCAAAAAGAGATCACTAGGATCATAAAAGTAAGATTAGAACTGGAACCTACAATGTTTCTGCTTGGTATGATAAACAATGAATTACAGAAAAATCATGGAAAAAATCATCTTCTATATGCTATCTGTAACAAGAGCTGTTTATACAAAAAATGGAAAAATCAAGCAGAACCGTCAATAGGAGAATGGCAAATTAAATTATATGACATGATGGAGTTAGATAAGCTTACATGTGCATTAAGAGATCAAACAATGGAAAAGTTTGAAAAGGAGAGGCTACCGGTTAATGATTATTTGGCAAAGATATGGTCATAACAAATAACTGACAGTATATAAGAAACAGATAACATTACGGTTATAAATCAATTTATAAAAATAATCAAAGGTGTTAATCCTATTTAGAGTAGGAGATTTAAGAGAATCAATCTTAAATGATCATGATGAATCTAAAGGAATTAACGATTTTGTATAAATAAGGCAGAAATATTGCATAATATGTTATAAATGTAAACAATACGTTTGTGGGCATCTATAATGAAAGTCTGCTTGTAAAATTATAATAACCAAGACAAAGAAAGGGAAGCTTTTTATGTATAGTTATATATAGTTAGTTTGGTAGTTAGTGTTAATTATGTATGTTTTTGTTATTGTATTGTATTTATGTATTTATGTTTTTATGTATAAAACCAAATTTAAACACACACACACACACACAACAAGCAATAAAGAAAAGAAGAGAAGAAAAACAAAAGGGAGATAGAAACAAACTAAGAATTATGAATGCAACAGTAAAATGGCTTGTGCAGAAAGATGAAGAAAATTACTACAATGACCAATGCAGAGAAATAGAAAACAACAACAAAAAGGGAAGAACAAGAGATCTATTTCACAAGATCCGGGAAATCAAAAGAAAATTCAAATCAAGGATTGAGGCTATCTATGACAATAAAAATAACATAATTCAAGGCCAGGAATGAATAACAAGACATTGGATGCAATACACAGAAGAATTAAACAAAAGAGATGACAAAAGGAAGAACACATGGGATGAAGAGCCATATGAAGATGAACCACAAATTCTAAAAAGTGAGATGGAAACTGCAATAAGAGAAATAGCAAAAAACAAATCACCAGGAACATATGATATTCCAATTGAACTGCTGCAATCCACATTGACAGAGTCAACTCTAGTGCTAACCAACATATGTCAACAGATATGGAAAACAAACCAATGGCCAATAGATTGGAAGCGATCAATATACATCCCCATCCACAAAAAGGGAAGCACAAGAAATTGCAGCAACTAAAGGACCATAGCACTGATCTCACACCCAACCAAAATCATGCTCAAAATTCTACAACAGAGACTCCAACCATATATGGAAAGAGAGATCACAGAGGTCCAAGCAGAATTCAGGAAAGAAAGAGGCACTAGGGATCACATTGCAAACATACAATGGCTAATGGAGCACACCGGGAAATTCCAAAAGAAAATCAACTGTATAGACTATAGCAAAGCTGTTGACTGCATAGATCATGAAAGGCTGTGGAATGCCCTTGAAGACACTGGAGTGCCAACACATCTGGTAGTTCTGATGAGGAATCTGTACTCAGGCTACTGTCAGAATAGAACATGGAGAAACCGAATGGTTCCCAATTAGCAAAATGACTATACAAGATTGCATTCGTTCACCCTGTTCAACTTGTATACAGAACATATTATAAGAAAAGCAGGCTTGGACACAGAAGAAGGAGGAGTGAAAATAGGAGGAAGAAATATCAACAATCTAAGAGATGCAGATTACACATAATACTAGCAGAAAACCTCACAGACTTGGAACACCTACTAAGGGAGATCAAAGAACAAAGTGCAAAGGCAGGCTTAATGTTGAACATAAAGAAAACAAAAATAATGACCACCAAGGACCTTCACAAATTCAACCTAGATAATGAAGAAATAGAAATAAAAGAATTCTCATACCTGGGATCAAATATTAATATAAATGGTGACTACAGTCAGGACATCAGAAGAAAACTAAGAATGGGGAGGGTGGCTATGAAAGAACTAGAAAAGATTCTAAAATGAAAAGATAACTCAACAACAAAGTTAGAATCTTACAAGTCATTGTATTCCCTATTGCCATGTATGGATGTGAGAATTGGAAAGTTAAGAAAGTTGATAAGAAAAAAAATCAACTCCTTTGAGTTGTGAGTTGGAGAAGAGTGTTGAGGATTCTGTGGACATCCAAAAAGACAAATAAATGGGTCCTAGAACAGATCAAGCTGGAAACCTCCCTGGAAGCCAAGATGACCAAATTGAGACTGTCATACTTTGGAACAGAGGACTCTTTGGAAAAAACAATAATGCTGGGGAATGTGGAAGGAAGTAGGAAGAGAGGAAGGTCACATGCCAGATGGATGGACTCTATTAAGGAGGTCATGGGTATGGATTTGCAGAATTTAAATAGAGCAGTGGAGGACAGGGGGTCTTGGAGATGTCTCATCCATAGATTTGCTATGGGTCAAGATTGACTTGAAGGCAGTTAAAACAGCAGCAACAAAATTAAGTATCAACCAAGTTGCTTATAGCTTGTCCTTTCAACACACCTATACACCCACACCACCATACCACCATATATTTCTGTTTGGAAATTAAGAAATAAATTTTAGCTAAGAGGTTGTTCCCAAATCAAAATGAAATGAGGAGCTTATTCATTGTCACCTACGGGGGAGATAGGATAAGGGGCATTTCATTTAGCCTTTTTTAAAAAGTCAGAAGGTGGATGCAAAGTAGAGTGGAGGGTGAGACTTGGTGCTGTTCTACTTGCTGGACTGGAGATCTGCACACAGGCCTTTCCTCTTACCTAGTGCTGAGCCCAGCAAAACTGGAAAATTTGTCCCCTCATCCCCTACTTGGAGATGGTCCATGAAACCTGGAGACTCAGGGTTAGGCACTGAGATCTAGAAACTATAGATCAACTATGCTAGAATCAGAAGGTTAGTTGAGGAGCTAAGACAAGTTATGTGGCATACACATCTCTGTTTTCTAGCAGAAGGGAACAGCCAAGGAGTTCAGAAGGGAAGCTGATACCACGAAGTACCCTATTACAAAGGACGTTTTCACACAGGCGGCTCTAAAGCCGCCTGGAAGCCCCCTGGAAGCCATCAGGAGTCATTCCGGCGGCGAAAACAGCAGCCGCCGGAATGACTCCTGATTGCCTCCGGCAGAAGCGCCTGTAATTCCTCTTTTAAAAAGGAATTACAAAAATGGGGCTAAAGCCGGCTAGCGGCAGGGATGGCGCAGGGATTGCACAAGATGGGGCGGGGCTTGCTGCGACGTCGTGTGAACACTCGCAGCAAGACCCCGGAGTGAGGCAGGGATGGCGCAGGGATGGCGCTGGATGGGGCGGGGCTTGCTGCGACGTCGTGTGAACTTATCCTGCACAGAGCCGGAGTGGGGCCGGACGGAGGTAGGAATGACTCCGTCTAAAGCCCCGTGTGAAAACGTCCATAGTCTCATCACTTTGCCTGAATGTACAGCTGGATTTGCATATATATCAGCATATATCAGTGTTTGAAACAAAAAACACATGCCACTAGTAGGAGGTGTGGGGAGTTACTTTCACATACCCTTAATTTATCACAGATTATGTTTATAGTCATGATCAAGTATGTCCATGTATAGAACTTCCAGAATGTAGACTGTATATACTATCAGTAAATTTAATTTGTTATTTGACTAAGTTGATTTTTTTTCTTCCAGTTAAACTCTTAAACACATCATTAGAAGTCTTAATGATGTCATTGAAGGAACACATCAATCTGAATGTGCTTAAGCATTTTATGAGATCACTCTAAATGTCTTTACAACCACAGAGGATCAGGGAGAGTGGATCATATTCATAGTCAGCAGAGAAGTACATTGTTGTTCTTTTTATTACCAAAGACAAAAAATGAAAAATAATTTTGAAATGGAGGGTGGAAGCAGATTCTGTTCCCTCCTCTGAAGGTTTCTATGGAGACCAGTCCATCTAAGTGGGTATCCTGTTTCTGTACTTCTCAAAGAGGTAGATTTCATATCTAAGATGGAATAACAATTTGTTGCCCTTGAGCAAAAACGGATATTAGTTCAAAGTCATAGCCTAAGGGCTGCATTAGATGAATGCACATATTGTGATTGGAGAGATGGAAGTCATAATTGGAAGGCTAATATACACAGGGTATCATGTAACTTCTTCTGCCTTAATTGGAACACCAGTGCTGTTTACATCAGACCAGAAAGTTCCCCTTATGGACCAGGATAATGAAGACAGATTTTGTACATGTGAGTTTTAAATTTTCCCACATCCTCTTAAATCAAGTGCATCCTTTTTATTTTTCCATGTTTATATTTGCTATTTTCCCAAGGGACATTGTTGTTCTGCTTTTAAAGAACTAATCCCCTCCTTTCTTTTTCCTGCCTTTTACTTTTCTTAGATGTGGGAATGAAAATAAGTGTTTGCCACTAAATTATATGTTCCATAAATGAAAGCTATGCAATTTAATTTCAATTTTTGTTGTTGTTATATGCCTTCATGTTGACTTTGAATTATGACGGTCCTATCCTAGGGCTATTTCATGGCAAGATTTATTCCAAGGAGGTTTGCCATTCACTTCCACTTAGGCTGAGAGGAAGATGTGACATGGCTAAAGTCACCCTGCTGCTTTTCCTTTTACTTTAGGATGAGGAACATGTCCACTGTCTCTCTTCCTAGGCTCCACATGTTAATTTCAAGATCTCAAAGGACCTATGTCCACCTAGTTGGACATAGGAAGTAGGAATGGGTGAAAATGTAACTTTTTATTGGATAAGAATTAATCCAAACACAATTTCTTAATATTTGGATAGAAAGGTTTTGTTTTTTTTAAAAAATAAAATATGTGAGAAAGAAAATTTGCAGTTCGTTTTAGGAATCTGAACAGTGGCAGCTGGTGCCTACCATACCAAGAGGGATGGTGAATCTGCTCCAGGGTTTAGTTGTTATTGTTATTATTATTATTACTATTATTATTATTATTATTATTATTATTTCTACCCATCTTTCTCCCAATTTGGGACTCAAAAGCTGGATTTGTACTGTGGAAATAATAAAATTTGGCATCACGTTAACTGTCATGGCTCAGTGCAATGGAAATCTGGGATTTGTAGTTTGTTGTGGCACCAGAGCTCTTGGACAGAGAAGGCTAAATATCTCACAAAACTACAATTCCCAGAATTCCACAGCATTCAGCCATAGCACAGCTAATTAAAAAACATATTGTTAAAAATCCACAAGATACAAAGATGAACATTAGATTAAACAACCAAAACTTAAAATCAGATTAAACATATTAACATTAAAGTGTGTGTACACCCCAGCACAACAGTTAGCAAGATCCAGCACATTAGTTTGATGGGATGAGCCTTATATAGTCAATCGTCAAATGCCAATATAACTGAAAAATGCATTCTTGTGTGCAAAAAGTAAGAAGGGAGGTTGCCAGCCTAACTTCTCTGGGGAGGGAGTTTTAGAGTTTGAAGGGGCAGCCACTGAGAAGGCATTTTCCCATGTTCCCACTAGATGTACCTGTGAAGATGGTGGGACAAAGAGCAGATTTCAAAGCATAGGCTGGTTCATAAGGGAAAATATGGTCCTTTGAATTAACTGGACCTGAGTTCTATAGGTTTCATAGTATAACCACCACTTTGAATTGTGCTTGGAAACAGACTGAGTTCAACTCCTTGGGCGGTCCAAACTGTAAAGGAAATATCCAAAGTGCTGAAGTTATTTTGAGAATAGAGTTCAGTTCCTTGGATAACTTCTTTCAAGTGTGCATTATAATCCATCATGGGTACACCACTTCCCTCACATGGAAATCCACATTAGTGCTTGAGTTTTAAGTGCTTAGTTTGGAATCCCAATGTATCTGGCCATGTTAGTGCATTAATAGGGTTCCTACACATATGCCCTTCTTTTGGTGTTTTCCAAATATACAGAAGGACCCACTTCATTTCCCCAACTGGATTTCCTAAGCACAAAACCACTAGCAATTCTAAATAGCAACAGAATGTGAGTAACGTTTCTATGACCCTGGAAAAGTAAATTGGTTGGAGATGGCACAATGGTCACCCATTCCAGATAGTAAGTGTTATATCTGATGATGATGATGATGATGATGATGATGATGAACAAAAATTAGAAGTATTTGCTACTCCAAGTCATTTTCTTGTACAATATATTCCTTATCTAACATATTGAAACAAGATCATAGGTGACAATTTCAGAGGTTTTAATCACTGTGAAATAGAGGCTTTATTAAGTGTGATTCAGCTTCTGGCTAATCAACAGGCAGCAACTGAGGTATTCAAGGTTTCTTACTAAATTTAAATGAAGATTATTATGACAAGATAAATTGTTTCTACTCTATTGAACTGAGCTCTGCAGCTAAGAATAGATTAGCTCAGAAAATCAGTTAGAAAACACTGAGAATGTCCCTATAATATTTATATGAACACATATGAAGTTGCCTTAGTCAGGTCTTCTGTGAAATTGCAGGATTTATTGACAGAGGATGAGAAGGAAAAGGAAGATATTTGTAGTGCTGATATCAGATAAGGAATCTGAAGTTAAGTTTTTGAAGGATGGGAGTGGACATGCCAAAGTCTGCACATCACTGACATTGGGTGAGAGGATGCTCTAAGCTGGTGATCAGGCAATTATGATCAAGAACTTGGGAAGTATGAAAATTATGAATGAGAATGCTGAAGCTGTGGTGGAAAAGATTAGGGAGACTGGGGAAAATATTTGGTTTTGGTCATTGAGAAGGTTGATATCAGGTGGAAGGCAGAATAGTTGTAGGAAACTGTACCTAATGTATGCTAACTGTGAGGGGTTTGCCTCAATTTGTTTTGTGTCAATTTTGGCAGGGAATCATATTAAGGTATAACATAGTTTAAATAAGATTTAAATGGTTTAAATGGTCCTTATAAGGGACTGACTTATGCATTAATTTTAATGAGATGATTCACAAACATATGTTACTGTCTGGTTTAAATAATTTCATTTTAATGAAGTATATTAAGTTTTAAGTTGAGGTTATACTATGGGAAACAATAGAGCTATACATGGATTATGGATTTGTTAAGGTTTAGATTTTAAATTTTATGGAAGTGAAAATAGTCATTGATGAAAACTATTATTTGAATTTTGAACAGTGGAGAATCATTTTGTTTAAGTGGAATTAGTTATTATTGTTAACTATTGCTAATTGATAGATACTGGAAAGTTACCTTTTAGTAACTCTTTGCAAAACCATTATTTAGTATGGTAATTTTTACTTTATATTTGTACTAATGAAATAATGATCAATTATAGAAAGAAGTGTATTTTTGTCATTTTAGATGGAGGAGGCTTAACCAGGATTAATATATAGTATCTGAAGAAAAGACTGCAAGTAACTTTTATTTCTTCTTGTTATTCTTTCCTATTTCTTTATTCTTTTTTCTTGCTCTCTTACTCTCTTGTTTCTTTTCTTTTTCTATTTGTTATGTATGATACATAGTATGGTCTTCATTGAAGTGATTGTAATCCTCTAATACGTAGACTGTTTTTTTCTACTATACTTTTATTCTGTATTGTATAATTTAAAAAAATATTCTCCACAGAAATCTTTAGTAAAAGGTGAAAGATTTATATGATCTGAAGAGAAAAAAAGAAAAGAAATGCAGCACCAAATAAATAAATGTCCCTTTCTCAATTGCTTAAGCCTCATCTGAATAAAAAGTTATTTGCCATTAGAAGAAAAAGAAGAAGGAGTCTTGGTAGGGAATTCCAGGGCCTGAGAGCAGTCTTCAATATCCTGAGTTGTGATATATACATTTTTGTATGCACTTTTCCTAAAGTGTGCATATTTGAAAGGCATTTCCCCTAATATAATGCATGTTGCAGTGCATTTTCCTCTCATATATTCATGTTTTGTGAACATTGCTAAATTTGTGAATTACATGATATTTACTGTTCCAATTCATTTCTAGGCACATGAAATGCAAAATTGGTAACTAAAGAAATTTCTCACTAACTTCTGCTCCACCAGGTACTACTGTAGCTGCCTGTTCCTTTTCATCATGCATAATACATGCATAAGCACTGAGCTACACCTAAGGATGTGTAAGAATTTTGTTTCAGTTGATTTCTGATTGTGTGTGTGTGTGTGTGTGTGTGTGTACACACACACACACACTTACAAATTTCTTTCTATTTGGGAAAGAACTTGATTTTTAAAAAATTAACATAAAATAAAAAGAATCTGATCAATTTGTTCATCCAGTCCCAAGGATTTATGATTATGAATTTGAATCCCTTTAGAATGTGGCAAAGGAGGACAGAAATGTACACCACCCTACGCTCATTGGAGAAAGGATAAACGACAAACGTAACTGATAAATAAAATGCTGGTGCTGAATTTGAGTTACCACCTCTTCCTCCCCCTCCATCATCATGAACACCTCAATTGTGGGACTAATTATACATTTTAATTGGGCCAGTGCAAATGGAAAAGAATGTCCTTTTAGTTCATTTTTGAATTAATTACCAGAATTCACATGATGGCTAGAACTTGAGGTTTTAAAAATATTAAAAGGGAGGGAAGGCAAAGTGTATAGATTTTTAAATCCCTGGTCAAACCCATTCCTGAAATAAAGGTAAAGTATGTACATGTATATAGGGATGTGGTGGCTTAGTGGTTAAGATGCCAATTCTGATGATCAGAAGATTGGAAGGTTGGCAGTTTGAGGCCCAAGTGCTGCATGATGGGGTTGGCTCCTGTCACTAATCCCAGTTTCTGTCATCCTAGCAGTTTGAAAGCATGCAAATGCAAGTAGATAAATAGGTACTACTTTGGTGGGAAGGTAAAAGCATATGATACAGTCATGCTGGCCATGTGACCATCAGAGCAGTCCTCAGACAATGCTGGCTCTTGAGTTTAGTAATGGACATGAGCACCGCCCCCTACAGTCAGTTACAACTAGACATTCATGTCAAGAGACTATCTTTACCTTCACCTATCTCCATGTAGAACATGCACTCAGTCACAAAGGGGGTTGCAGACTGCCAGAAATAGTGCAAATTGAGTCCACTTTTAGGGTTAGGGTTAGGGCTAGGGAATCATGGGAACTGTATTTTATTGTGGCACTAGAGCTCGCTGACAGAGAAGGTTCAATGTCTCAGAAAAAAAAACAATTCCCATGATTCCCTAGCACTAACCCTAACCCTAAAAGTGGACTCAATTTGCACTATTTCTGGCAGTCTGCAACCTCCCTAAGTTATGCTCTGTTTCATGTTTGTCTCTTTGACAATTGCCTTAATTGTAAAGCTTGACTGGCTTTTTTTTTTTCTTGGGTGGCATCTTTGACAGAACTTTTGTTCTACAGCACTTGGATGAAGAAGATATGACCAAGGTCTTGGATTTAGTTTTAGATTAATCCTCTGAATTCATTGCTTGTGCCATTTTAGCTAAAATAGATTTATTGATTGCGAGCAGTTCCATAAATCAGAGAGGCTCTTCTCTCACTGTGTTTTAAAGTCACTCTTTATTTCTTCAAACTTTGTGCACAGAGAAATCTTTAATGACATGCAGGTGGCTTTTAGTAAAGCTTGTGAAGTGAGTGCATTGGAAGTGGCACCATAATTCAAAGGTTTGTTTTGTGGGGTATTCAGTCATTTATATTACTCATTCAGACAAATTGCCTGCACTTTTTTGCAAGCATGAAAACTACTTGCAGAAGTCATCCAGTGTCCTGGAACTGTAATGTGAAGGGTTGCTGTGACTGAATTATGGCTTTGGTATCACAGGAAGAATTGTTATGCTCAGCTGTAATGATGTGTTGTTTAAGTTGGAGAAGAAATATGATGGATATTTGGGTTGTCAAGGCTATAGATAGCCAGTGTAGTGTAGTGGTTTGCATGTTGAACTTGGACTCTGGGAGACCTGAGTCTGAATCCCTGCTCAGTCGTGGAATCTTGTCCTGTTCTCATGCTGCACTAGCAAGCAGGGTGTTAGAAGTTCAGAAGCTGAAGAAGCAAGCAGTATTGGACAAGCAAACAGTCCAGGGTCAGTATCTGTAAATTGTAAGCAAAATTCATGAATAGCAGATAAGGAAGTAAAAACAAAACAGTCCAGGGTCATAAATCACAATCAGATCTTTCAGCAGATCTGTTGAGAAAGAAATCAAGTTTGTTTTCAGCAACCAAAAGGGGAAAAGCCCTTGACATATTAAGCATGCTGGCTCAGCCACACCCAATGTGCAGGCATTTAGTATTTCAGGAGGACATTTCCCAGCTGTGTGTGTGCCACCTCTCACTTTACTGCTGTGGACATTTAGAACATTGAGCCAAATTGCTCTAGTGCCTCACGAAGCTACAAAAGTCAGGATTCCATAAGATGTTGCTACAGCAGTTAAAGTGGAAATGTGGTAGTGTGAAAAAGGCCCTGGGACTCCAAAGCATGTGGTGAAAAAGCTGCCAGGACATGCAATTAAACCAGTTGCCTCAGCCATGGGACACATCTCATCCCCCATCCCTCTTTTAGTGTAAAGATACAACTACACTCATCCCTCCCCATTTGCAGACTTGGAGTCTACAGTCTCACTCCTTCATGGACAGCAAGTGGGAAGGGACAAAATGGTGCATGCGCAGAAGCACATGTGCATCTTAACCAATGGGCTTTCAATATATGCATTTTTTTTATTTGCGGGGGGGGGGTCTGGAATGGATCCCCCACAAATCAGGAGGGGTAACTGTATTGATTCTATTCATATCACTAATGGTCAGATAGCATATGTAGTTGTAATATAAGGATGTATATATTTGCTTATATTATTCTCCAGGTATTTAAGCTTTTTCACCACTAGGTGAGATGATGAGAGTTTTCCTGTGTTTTTCACCACTAGATGAGAGTTTTCCCATGATTTTCAACAATGCAAGGTGGGAGGATTTTGGGACTTTGCAGCAACTTTTTTACACCAAAATAGTTTTTTGTGTAAAAACATTGTTTTCTGCACAAAAACCATGACATTCTGGATCACATTTTTCTGAAAATTTTGCAGAAAATTAGTCTTTTTTAGTACAAAAAACAATGAAAACACCCACCTTAAAAAAATAATTACTCTTATTGTTGTTGTACATGTGTAAAATCTCATGGTGATTGAAAAATTTTGACAGAATGTCTCAACAGCTCAGCATAATAAGAAATCCTTTCTCTTCAAGGACAAGCACATTCACTAATATTCTTTACACCTCTAATTTTAATGTCACTATATTTGTTGAATGATCCCTCACTGACTGGGTTGTTTGATTTTGTTAAACACATTAGAATGGCACTCCAAATGTATGAATCTTTTCTTTGTTTAATTCTCAACAATTTCCAACAATTTAACTCATTATCACTATTTAAAAAAAAAAATAAGAACACAATGTGACATATCTTAAATCCCCTTTTGATGGTTCCACTGAATCAATGGAGCTTATGTGTTTATCTACTAACTGCCTTGGCAGACGGCTAATTGAGCTGTCTTCCGAGCAGGGAAGAGGAGGGGCAGCCGCACGAGCGGCGCCCCTTCCTCTTCCTGAGGTCGCCCCCGGAGCTTCCGGGTCACCGGACGGCCGGCGCTCCGGGGGTGACCTCACGGCACAGCGCCCATATGCGCTGCGCCGTTTGAGTCAGGGAAAGTGCGCCCGCCACGTTTGGGGCGCACTTTCCCTTAAATCTAAAAGGAGCGCCAATTTGGCGCTCCTTTTAGATTCGCTGGGGAAGCGCCGCGGTGAGGCTGCCTTGGCCCCGGGGCGCTGCGGACCAGGGCGTCTTGGACGCCCTCGTCTGCATCCCCCCTAAGTCCCCATTGATTCAGTAGGTTAATTCTAGTTGGGACTAATGATTGGATTTTGGTTATTATCCATATAAGACATGGACAAACAAATTCTTTGGATCACTTTCTTCTTTATCATATGAGACAGGAAATATTTCTGCCTGGAAAATTAAGAGAAGGTGGATGATTACCTGTTGATGTTTCAGGCACAGGAAATTCTATTTTGAAGCCAATTTATAGACCACATAAACTGGCCCTTGGGAAAAGGGGTTTCTGGTGTGTGTGTGTTTTAGTCTGGAAATTGATGGAATTGCTAAGATTCTTCATTACTCCAACTGGTTGCAAGAAAAATATCTAATTTGATCAATAAAAATGGCAGTGCATGGTCAAGGAATAATCTATTAAGGGCAGATTGAGATAACTATGGGGGGAAGCAGACGAGGGCGTCCAGGACGCCCTGGGC
>CM034703.1:35420134-35433631 GCA_020142125.1 Phrynosoma platyrhinos | reverse complement strand
AACCCTTAAAGTTGACTCAATTTGCACTATTTCTAGCAGTCTGCAAAGACCCTAAATGTAGGGACAAGTAGTACACTGTCAAATACAGTATTCCTCACTACTGGGTGTGCTGGCTAGGACTGATGGGAATTGCAATCCAACAATATCTGCACTTTGCCCAACCCTAGTCTGTGGGATGCGTGGAAATGGTTTGAAAGTTATTTTAGTAGGGCTATAATCAGAATTGGGCTTTATAAAAGATTTTCTTGCAGAGTTTGTGTAAATATATTGTTATATATGCTTGTAGAGATATAATTACAGTGTGAGTCAAGGTAGAAGGCAGTCAGAAAAGAGGAAGAGCCCATTACAGGTGGATAGATTCAATCAAGAAAGCCATGACCCTGAGTTTGCAAGACCTGAGCAGGGTTATTGATTGACAGGATGACTTGGAGGTCTCTCATTCACAGGATCACTGTATGTCAAAGTGGACTTGATGGCAGTTAACAAAAGCAAATTAATAATAATAATAATAATGGTTATGTATGCTCACTGGTGTAGTATATTAACTGACTCTCATGTCACCAATGGTTCCATTTTGGAGAATTCCCATGGGCTTTGCTTTGGGAATGATTCTGAAGCCAACTGTATCATTTAATACTGATGTGATACAACAACCTTTTAAAATATCTTGTACATGATGTACTCCTAATCATGACCCTAATTATAGGCATGCATTACTTTTTGACATTTTTTTGCTAAAGGAAAATGTTAGTTCTTGGCATTTTCTGCTGAAGGGAAACGTTACTTCAGCATTTAACCTTCTAGGATACATAACAGTGAGTACTTTACTGATGACTGTAACATTTAATTATTCTCATGCTGTTCAGTACCTCTAAGTTAAGCATCAGATACCCAATACCAAAATAGGCTACTTTCTTTCTTGAGTTAAATAATTAGAGTGGAAGGATTTTTGATCCTGAATATTTTTCTAAAGGAAATAGTTTCAGAAGAACAGCAAGCATTTCCCCCTAATCACAACTGTTAAAAAACAAACATTGTAAACTATCTGAAACAGACATTCAGGTTTCAAAGAAAAGATTCACAGTAAGAACAACAACTTTAAAAGGTGATCCTAGCCCTCCTGGCTAGTTGTGTAAAGGAGTTATGATAGGCCTGTGTGTTGTTTTTTTCCTTGCAGAAGGGGCCTCAATTGTATATGTGTATGTGCCTTCAAGTCAACAGGTGATTTATGATGACCTCATCAATTTCGTAGGGTTTTCTTAGGCAAACAATATTCAGAGCTGGTTTTGCCAGTTCCTTTCTCTGAAATATAGCTGACAGCACCTGGTAATTGTTGGTGGTCTCCCATCTGAGTACTAACTGGAGCTGGACCTATTTAGCTTCCAATATTAAATGGGATCTAATGCCTTGAGGCTGGGACAGACATCCTCTAGAAACTTGTCCATGTATAAATGCAGTTTATGTGCATATAAGTCTCTTTATGGATGGGGCATAGAGACTTTTTTTTTTTTGCTTTTCATTCAAAAAGTTTCCATGTCTGACACTGTCAAGCCATAGGAAGGACTTTGCTCTTCCTTCTTAACAGAGGGAAGAGGAAAGAGAAAGGAGATGATTCACCCAGATGACTGTTTGAACTAAAAACATCCAGCTGTGTAGCTATGCCCATTAGAGAAGCCAAGTGATGAACAGGGCAGGTAATGAAGACCCTGAATCTGGGGAATTACTAAAGTCCAAGTCTTCTATGGGATCTTTTATCTTAAGTTTACAGAGGTGTCTAGGGAATAGACTGACAGAGACAAAGCTTTCCAATGAACTGTAAATTATTTGGGAATTCAAACATACAAATACACTCTAACATACAATCATACACAAAAGAACTCAGGAGTAAAGTAGTTAGCTTGGATAGGAAACACAAGTCATTCTAATGGAGATAATTACCTGAAGAGAGGCTGCTCCAACAATGAATGAAGATGGATAGACTCAATCGTTATGAAAGAAAAGGACAACGGTCAGAGCCAGGACTCTAGTCTGAATTCACAGTGGCACAGTGTCACCATGAAATCTAGCCAGACCCCAGTGTGCCCAAGAGTTTGGGGAGCATTTATACCCTTAACCCTAGCCTGAGGTGAAGAGTTGCTATTATATATACATTCCACTGCTTCCAGTGAGAGAGATCTACAGCAATTTGCTGGTTATCTCTGACTTCTCAATTCTTGAGCAATCAGATATTTCACATTTTTGTCACATTTCCCCTGAAAGTTTATGTTATATGCATCCCCCACATTTTTCAGCTCTGTCAACAAAACTGTGATATGCTTTTCCCCTGAAAAATGAGTTATAATGAAGCACCCAACTGCAATAGCAGCATCTGGAAGAAAAACAAAGCTGAAATGGGCAAAGGAGGCTGCTCAGTCTTTTCTCCATTTCTAATGCTGCTTTTGGACAGGCAGCTGTCTATTACTGTCTCTCCCACAAACTATTTTGGTCTCTTCACTGTCTCAGACTTTCCTCTGTCCACTCTATCTCTCAGTGTGGCTTCCTCTACCCTATCCCTTTCTCATTTTTATACTGTTGAAGGCATGGGCAACCATCACAAAGCAAGATGCCATGTTTTCAGGTTGGCCAAGCTCCCAATGCTTACATTTTGTTTCTGTTTTTCAGGGTTCTGAATACCTAAAAATTAGCTGTGTGTTGTTGGCATTGTTATTATTTTATTCATTTATATTCCACCTTTTCCACAATATTTGGGCTGGGAAGGAAATTAAGTTATTTTTATAGAAATTTTTCCTCCCTCCCATGAAAAAAAAAAATTGCTCTTCATTTCCCAAATTGCTAGGATCACAGTAACTTAAAGCTTCAGTTGAACATTTAGAAAAAGATTTTAGCCCATTCAAAGGAAAAGAGCTGGCTTAGTTACCAAGAGAAAGGGAAAACAGCAAATGGCAAAGTTCTAGATGTGAATGATTTTTAGTGTCTCACTCCTATTAAGTTAGAGATTTGGAGACTGAAGGGAGACATGGGGCAGAATTCTTATTAGAGGGACAATGCCCTAATTTTACCCCCCCCCCTCCATAGTTGCACCTCTTAATCTGGGGGTCAAGGAAGTTTACAGGATATTAAAAACAGATTTAAAAACTTTTTAAAATATTGGTAAAACATGGTTTTAATTCTATGGATTGTTTTATTGCTTTGTAAAATATGAGGGGTATCATAAAGTAATAATTATCACCTGGAAGTTATTACAGTATATTGGTGAAATTTTGTCACTGTCATCATTTGCCCCTAAGTGTGTGATGTTGAGAAAATCAGGTCATTGTGTCCTTTATTTTTGTTACAGATTGTGCTAGAAGTGACTAAAGTGTAAGATGGAGAGGATTGAGGCTCACAGTGTGATAAGGTTCTTGCATTTGAAAGGATAATGCCCAGCAAATTCATTATCAGATGATGGTAGTTTATGGAAATGATTCCCATCTTATGACACTATTGTGAAGTGGAAAAGGAATTTCCAAACTGGTTACATGTCCTCACAGACAAGCTAAGACCAGGAAGACCATCATTGATGGACGATGCGGCCACAGTGAAGAAAGTGGAGTGTTTAATCCTGGAAGACAGATGAACAACCATCCAAATGATCATGAGTGAAAGTGGTCTCAGTTATGGTAGTGTGTGGAAATTATTCATGACAAACTGCACATGTCTAAGGTGTCTGCCCACTGGGTTCCACATTTCCTAATCCTTTCCAGAAACAAACATGGTGTGACCTTTCAAGACACATGTTGACACTGTTAGAACAGGATGAAGAGGACTTTTGTGTGTGTGTCTGGTAACCATGGATGAATCTTGGATCTATCAGTGTGATCCAGAGACCAAAACCATGAGCATGGAGTGGAAGCATGCCAATTCCTCTCTCCTTAAAAAGGCAATAGTGCAAAAGTCAGCAGGAAAAGTCATGCTCTCAGTTTTTTAGGGCTGTCGTGGAGTCATTCTCACAGATTACCTTGCAAAGGGACAAACCATCACTGGCACATACTACAACAATCTTCTAGACAAGTTGTGAGATGCTCTGAAAAAGAAATGCCACAATATGCTCACCAGAGGCATTTGTCTTGTAGCTGACAATCCACCAGCTTACTCATCTCAAGTTGCAGTTGACAAAGCAAGGGCATATGGCTTTGAGATTTTCCATGTATCCACCTTATTCTCCCAACCTCACACCAAGTGACTTTTTATTGTTTCCAGAAATGGAAAATCCATTGCAGGGTCACTGATTTGACAACACAAATGACAGCATTCCTGAAGTAGAAGAGTGGTTTAAGGTGCAATCTGCAGACTTCTACAATAACGGTATTCAGAGGGTCAGGAAATGCTGGGGAAAATGTGTAAATCTGGATGGTCACTATGTAAAGAAAAGTTAACAACTACAAATCAAAACAAACTTTCTGTCAAAGTTTTGAAAGGTGATAATTAAAACTTTTCAATGCCCCCTTGTAACTTGTATAGTTTGTTTTAAAAAACAGAATATAAAAATCAAAAAGAAAACTACAATTGAAAGCCCATTGCAGTTAATTCATAAAAGACAGTTGGAACAGAAAAAAATTCTCTTGCTGTCAGAAGGAGAGCAAGAAGAGAGCCATCTTAGCTTCCCTGAGATCAGCCACTGAGAAGGTCCTCTCCTCTTGAACCAGCAAACATGCCTGGGAATGTGGTGGGACTGAGAGAAAGGTTTTCCCACAAAATCTTAGAGCTATGGCAGGTTTATACAAAAGAGATACTGTCCTTCAAATATTATGTATTTGAGCTGGATAGTATATTATAGGCATAGCTACTTTGAATTGTGCCCAGAAATGAACAAACAGCCTGTGGAACTTTTGCAACAAACGAGTTGTGTGCTCTCTAACAACTTGGCTCCAGCTCTTTGGGCCAATTGAAGTTTCTGAGCACTTTTCCAAAGGAAGTCCTATGTAGAGCAAGTTACACTAATCTCAGCGGGATGTAACCAAGCCATGTGTTACTTTTTAAATTTTAAAACAAGTTTAAAATTAGCTAGAACTAATTAAAATTAATCATTCATTAAATACTATCAAATTCACCAAAATTATCCTCATTCACGATTAACAACACACTCATATTTGATTAGTGATTACTAAATTCATGTTTTTATACAGGTGAACCTTAAATGCTCTTAAATTAACTTTAATGAATGATAATTACTATAACTGAAGTAAAAGGAACTAAATTGATTATGATATTGACAGCCCCATTGCATCTAGCCCATTTCTTTTCTTTTCTCATCCTTCTAGTGGTTTATTGCTTAAGGTCAACTTTTTAAAAACAAAAAATTTAGACTTGTATTCTCTATCTACTCAAGTTATACATACTTAATTAAGTAACCTCTCCTGATCCAACTCCCCAAAAATGATTGAAATAATGGCACAGTTGCTCTACCACAGGTCTCACCTAGGTCTTGCAACAACTGCCTAGCCCACTGCACTTCATTAGCAGCCTCTGGCAATGTGGCAAACTCTGGCTCTGTTGTGCTGAGTGCAATGCAGCTTTGCTTTCTGGACCTCCAGATGACAGGGCTCTCTGAAAAATGGATGATCAGTCCAGTCACTAACTTCCTATCAGCAGCCTTAGATGCAAAGGAACTGTCAGCAAAACCTTCCAGCTCTGACATCCCTCCTGCTATTACTAAGCACCTGTCCTTGTGCCTTTCAGGTATCTCACAGTGCACTTCACTGCCATCCAGTCCACCAGCTGGGCTTCGCAGCTCTCCTGCTCAGTACCCCTACTGCAAAGCTGATGTCTGGACTGGTGTTGTTTGCAAAAAAACAACAGACTATCACAGAGTGGTACAAGTCTGGCCTTCCAAACTACTCCTCGGACTCCAAGCTCTGGTAATAGGTGTCATTGGGCTCTTGGTTTTGCTCAAGCCACTCTTCTCAATCAGTATCTTTCTATCTTTTTCTTCTGGCACAACCTGAAGCCATCACTCTGGACCCTCTCTACCTCAACCCCTAGGTAGTTCCTCGGGTGTCCAACTTAATCTTAAACTTCTGTGTCAACTCACATTGCATGAGTCTGATCTCCTCCTGATCCCTGGCTGCAACACACAAATCACCTTTCTGCCCTGCAGGCCTGTCAACCACCTCAAACACTTTCCTGTCCACCAATGCACCAAATTCCTGATCCATGGCCACATTCCACTTTTCCTGCTCATTTGCTGGGTACCTGAGCATGTCCTCATAACTATCAGGCTCCTCCACCACAACAGCACAGGCTTGTGCCTCCTGCACAACAAACCTATTTGGTGGCCTCCTAACTCATTATGACCTTGGTTCTACCATACTCATTGTCAGTATCAGTACTGCTTTCCTGGATGAGATGTCTCTGAACTACTTCCTGCTTTGGTGTCTGTGTGTGTGTTGTGTGTGTGTGTGTCCATAGAAGTGCTAGGTTGCTCCTCCTTCACATTTCTGGAAGCCTCCAAGCCTCCATTTCTGATGTTTGCACCAGTGTTTCCGAACTTTACAAAAACATCATGGTTGGTGTGGATCTTCTCCCATCCAGCATGTGTTCCAAATCTTACACTCCTTGAGTACAGGACTCTGCCACCACCCGTTAGGAATCTGTAACCATTCCCCTCATATCCCACAAACCTTAACCTTTGGCTCTTTGGTTCATTCTTCCTCTGGAACTGAGGAGGAATCAGTACTGAGGCAAGCTGCCCCAAACCCTCAAGTACTTGAGATTGAGTGCTCTACCATGTAACAGGAAGTATGGTGTCTGATTGATGGCACTGCACCACATCCTGTTAATGGTATGGCATGCAACCTTTGTAGTTTCTGTCCACAAATCTGGTGGTGCCCCAGCATCATCAAGCATGCAATCCCTCATTTGATTGATCATGCCAATTCTCCTTTCAGCCAAACCATCCTCGCTTGGGCAAGCCAGATTGGTGGTTTTGTGCTGTATTCCCTTCTGCCTAAACCACTGCTGCAGACCCTCAGCAAGGAACTCCCTGCCCCTATCAGTCACAAAGGTGCCCATCTTGTAGAGAAATTTCCTCTCAATGGCGTTTACCCATTTTTTTTGACCTGGTCAGCAGCTTCACCCTTGGTTTTTAACAAGGCCACATAAGAATACTGGGTCTGTCAATCCACTATGAGCAGGGTCAACCTGTTTTCCCCACCCCATCCTCTTGATTTGGTGTGGTCCCGACAAGTCAGCATGTACCACCTGAAAAGGCCTCTGGGTGGCACACTTGTTTACCTTTGGAACCAGGTAAGCTTTGACTGTCACCATTTTGCACACTGCACAGTCAAGGTTGCTGTTGCAATTCTCCACCTTGAACTCAGGGCAAACCTTCTCTAGGTTTCTCAAACCTTTAAAACTTGTGTGCCCCATTACTCTATGAAAATAGTGTGCAGAATTTTCATGTAAAGGTATGTTTGCAACACTATCACATTGCACCTTTGCCACCATGTGGTATATCTGGTTTTTCTTTACAGCTTTACCACACACTGCCCTCTCCTTGGAGATTAGTCCCTCATCCTCCTTAAAATGAAATTCAAACCCATCATTGGTTAGGGATGCCACACTCACAAGGGAACTCTGCAGTCTAGGTGAACACAAAACATTATCAAATGTTTTCCCAAATCCTGGGATAAATACAGACCCTTTGAACACTACTTTACCAGATTCACCATCAGCAAACACCACTGTGTTTATTGATGCTGGTTTTGAGTTGTGTACAAACCACTGTCCAAAAGCCAGACAGGGTCTCCCTTCTTCCCAATTACACCTTCCACAGCAGAAACAAAGCCCCTCCCTTCCTGGGGCTTTTTATTCTGTGAAGACCATCCCTTCTTTGCTTCAGAGACTCTCAGACAGTCCTTCTTGAAATGTCCAGTCTCTCCACAGGAAAAGCACTGCTTAGTCCTGCAGATGGCAGCACTCCCCTCCTGGGACATCTCAGTTGGTTGTCTCCAGCTTGCTTTCCCAGTTTTCCTAGATCTCTCCTCAAAGTCCCATCTCTGGACCTCCTCCAGGATTCTTTAAGCAACAAGCTCAGTCCTCAAATCTGCCTTGGCAACTCCCTGTAGGCCTTACATCAGAAAGACCCACTCATTGGTCAAACTGCTCAGGAAACTGAAGACTTTTTGAGACTCCTCTATCTGGATGCTTTTGCTGCTGCATTCTGCAAACAAGCCTTGCATTCTGTCCAGATGAGTAAGTACAGAAGTTCCCTCCTGCAACTTACAGCCATACAGTTTTCTACAACAAAGCATCTTAGATAAGGCTCTGTCGAGCTGATGAACTCACTCCAGGGCAGGCCACACATCAAAAGCTGTCTGCTTCTCCCTGATGTGATTCAGCTGGGCTTCATCTGTGGCTAGAACGATCATTGCAGCTTGTGCCTTGCATTCCTCATCAATCTGATGGACATTTTTTGGGTCTGGTTGACTTTGCACAATGTCCCACAAGTCCTATTTTATCAATAAAGCTTGCATATAGATTTTCCAAGAGACATAGGGGGGTTGCAGACTGCCAGAAATAGTGCAAATTGAGTCCACTTTTAGGGTTAGGGTTAGGGTTAGGGAATCATGGGAACTGTATTTCATTGTGGCACTAGAGCTCTCTGACAGAGAAGGCTCAATGTCTCAGAAAAAAACCAATTCCCATGACTCCCTAGCACTAACCCTAACCCTAAAAGTGGACTCAATTTGCACTATTTCTGGCAGTCTGCAACCCCCCAATTGTTTGA
Organism: Phrynosoma platyrhinos; assembly: GCA_020142125.1. NCBI lineage: Eukaryota > Metazoa > Chordata > Lepidosauria > Squamata > Phrynosomatidae > Phrynosoma > Phrynosoma platyrhinos. The sequence continues at coordinate 35,424,864 of CM034703.1, read as the reverse complement.
TCCATTCAGCCTCTGAAATCTTACGGCTGTTTCCATGTTGCTCTGAGTCAATGACAGCAGATGCAAATGGACACTTATACTAGAACACAATGGAGTCAATTAGCCCTGTGAGGACAAAGACTGAGAAGCAGTTTTGGGTTATTGTTTCCACTGGTATGCATATGATCAGATCAGTAATGATTAGACAAATTTCAACACAAGAATGGCATACTCATTTTAGCAGGCTTTATGGAGATACATCCACAGAGGACTACTTTCCTTTTATCTCCAAAATAACTTGCTTGTTTTATTGGTCCCCTGTGGTCTGTGTCTGAGATAGAGAAGTTGATTGCAGCTCTCACTCTGAGTAAGGCCCCAGGAGAAAATGATCCCCCCAGAAATTTTTAAATGTTTTGCTGAGTGGTGGGTCCCAATATTAGTTAAAGTATTTACTCAGATCAACAACACAGGTACAATTCAAATGGGTTGGAAACAGAGCATAGTTGTCCCCATTTACAAGAAGGGAGATAAGCAAGAACCCAATAATTATTGGTCTGTTAGTCTTTTGGACATTGACTCCAAGTTATATAGTAAATATCTTTTAAATAGAGGATTGGGAAACTACTAATCGTGGCATCCACCCTGAACAGGCAGTTTTTAGAAAAGGCTAAGGTACTATTGATCATTGTTTGACCCTTTGATTTTTATCCCAACAAGGAATTTTGGGCCCTACCAAACATTTATTTCTGTCCTTTGTTGATTTAGCGGCTGCTTTTGACTCTATTGATAGAAACCTGTTGTGGCATAAATTGGTTAACATGAATTTAGATACTCACCTGTTGTTTTTAATTAAGGAACTTTAGTCCAATACAACTGCTACAATAAGAGTTGGTATTTCTGGATCATTAACAGCTCCCAGTCAAACAAATAAAGGAGTAAAACAAGGCTGCCTGTTGGTATCTTTACTCTTCAACTTATACCTTAATGACATAATTCCAGCATTGTCAGGCCCAGAATTTTTTCCACCCTCAGATGGATCAAAGATTTCTATCTTGTTATATGCTGATGATATGGTTCTAATATCATTTATTTATGTAGGTCTAAGAAGTCTGCTTTCTAAACATAGGGCCTTTGCAGACTGCCAGAAATAGTGCAAATTGAGTCCACTTTAAGGGTTAGGGTTAGGGTAAGGGAATCATGCAAACTGTATTTTATTGTGGCACCAGAACTCTCTGACAGAGAAGGCTTAATGTCTCAGGAAAAAATTCCCATGATTCCCTAGCACTAACCCTAACCCTTAAAGTGGACTCAATTTGTACTATTTCTGGCAGTCTGCAAAGGCCCATAGTGATTTTGTTCTAAAGAAAAGCTGAACATTAATTACGTTAAAACAAAGGTGGTGGTGTTTGGGAAAAGACATTCTCATTTCCAATGGTCTATTAATGGTCACCAGATTTAACAATGAAGAGAATTTGAATTCATTGACATACATTTCAGAGAAAACCTCTCCTGGAAGCCTCATATAGAAGCTACGGAAGCAGTAGCCCTGAGATCTATTGGAGCAGTCCTTAAATTTTATAACACTGCAGGGGGTCATCTGGTTGTTCCAGCTCTGAAAATATTTCAGAATAAATTCATTGCCCAGATTTTCTATGATGGGATGACTCTCATATGTCTAAATTGGAGTCTCTCCAGAATACTTTTCTTAAGAAACTGTTAAGACTTCCTCAGGGTACTCCAGCAGTTTTGGTCCAGGCAGAGATTGGGTTTCTATCCATCAGATCTTGCATTCATTTCATTTTATTTAATTACTGGATAATAGTAAAAGATTCCTCAGTTAGTGTTTTCCCCAAGTTATGCTTTAAACAGCTATCTAACAATAAAGTTTGGAATTCAAGATATCACAAGTTGCTTGAATTGTACTCTATTCCACCTGAAAATTTTCATGTCTTGAATTCTAAAGAGAAGCTTCTTTCACCATGGTGCTCAATTGGACAGACAGGCTATTAATAATTCTAATGTTTCCAAATGGTATAGATTCTATAAACTTGACCAACAAAGGGCTGTTTATTTGGCAAAGTTCACCTCCCAAAAGTTAGGCAAGCTTTTACAGCCCTGAGTTTCCAGAGCATGCCTACAGCTGTGATTGATGGCAGATATTTGCATACTCCTTTGTTCCTCTGCCTATGCATTTGTGGGGTCCCAGAAATTGAGGATTTGCCTCACTATTTATTTTCTTGCTCATTATATTCTGAACTGAGAGCCAGAATTCTGGGATCTATTCTGTCTCTTTTCGATTCTAATACTGTTTCAGAAAAGATTTTTTATTTCCTGTCCAATAGTGACTCTATGGTAACTCATAAGGTTTCTCTTTTTGCCCTGGCAGCAATGAAGATCCAGGCTATATATACTGCTGATATTGCTGTTGATTGCTCTGAGGATGCTCTCATTTAATTATAGTTTTATTGTCTATATTTTAAACAAATTGAATTTTAAAACTTTTACATGCAAGATTATTATGTAATTTATTTTATATTGTACTTTTATTATGCTGTTTCTATATGTTGTATTGTATTTTAACACTTTGTATGCAAATGGCCTTTGGTCTAAGTCAGGGGTAGGCAACCTTTCCCCTTTAAGGGCCGAGGGACTTCAGCTCCCAAAAGCCTCAGCCATGTTGGCCAATAGTCCCATGCTGGCCAATAGCTCCTGGGATTCTGGGAGCTGAAGTCCCTCGGCCCTTAAAGGGGAAAGGTTGCCTGCCCCTGGTCTAAGTATTAATAAATGATTGATTAATTGATTTTGTTTGTTTTTTTCATTATATAATTTGTATTTTCAGCTGTTTCTAAAATGTCCCAGTTTTTCTCTCTTCCTCCCACTTTCCCCATTTATCTTCAGCTTATGCCAATTGGTGAAAAACTGAATTTAAAGTGGAAAACTAAGGGGCTCAACAGATGGCCCCAAGAGAGTGGCCTCTGGCCTCCCCTTTCCTTGCCAGATTGGGGCTGCAGCAAGCACATGCCACACACACCCCCTCCCCAATCTGACAGTTTGCTGGTCTAAAAAGAAGCCTCAAAATGCCACTCCTTTTTAGATCAGCAAAAAGCTGTCCTTGCTGCCATGGTGGCATCTTTTCTGCATTTCTTTGGCACAGTGAATCTAAATGTATTTAAACACTGTGCCAGAGAAATGGTGTGATGCCACCCACTGTGTGGTCAGGTGGGCGGTGTGACGCTGGCATTGCAGCAGTGTTTGGGTGGGTGTCAGGCAATTGTCATGCCCCCACTACACCCTGAGGCTAGCACAAAGTGCCAGTTTGTACAGCCCCTGATTTGCACACAGTTAACTCAGGGAAGCAGGAAAGAAGAAAAGAGGTGCAACCCTACCCTTCACAGTAGGCTCAGACAAAGGCAGATTGCTGCTGCCCCTCTTAGCTTGTATGTTCTTCCTCACTAATAACTTTTGCCATTTTGATCACATTCTGATGTTGCTTGGCCACAGGTGTCCTAATTTTCATCTGTGAAGTGTTGGACGCTATGCAAGGTTGACTTTTGAAAAGCCACTCCCCAGCCCCAGATCTATCTGTTCCAGCATCCTACAATGGCCAGAAGCATGGTATGAAGCAAAATTTAAGTTCAAAGTGAAAAAAAGAGAACAGAGTTGCTCATAGACCCTAAGGAGGAATGAGTAGTTCCATCACATTTCAAGCCCTTAGTTTCCTGAGGGCTTAGAATAATAATATCATAGAGTTGTAAGGGATCCTAAGGGCCATTTAGTCAACCTTTTTCCATGCACAAGCAAAATGATAAGTAATATCTGTCCAACAAGGTATTTCAGAACCTGCATTTAGAATTTGAGGGAGAAAAATTACTTCCTTCACTACACTTGTGAAGAAACTACACTCCAAAAAAGCCTAAATTGTGACAACAGTGTGCTGGAAATATTTGATTACATTTATCTGAATTAAAATCTGCTTTCTACAACCATTTAAATACAATGAATTAATAAAAATATTATATTGCTAAGTTATATTTTTAATCATATTTTTTGGGAAGTTAGCAATAGCATCACTACACAACAGGACAGTTAGACTTCCAAAACACAACAAACCTTAGTTTAAAATTTTCAGTTTTAAATTATAAGAATACATATTATAATCTTTAAATTGATATCTTACATTTACACTGAATGAGGAATTTCAAATACTCATTCTCTGCCCATTCTTTGAATGTAATTGGCCCCAGGAAAGCCCAAGAGTCAGTGTCTCATGCCATTTATCTACCATGTCAATTACTGAGATGGCTCTGAAACAAACAGCAAATTAATAATTTGTAGAATAGAAAGAATAGAAGCAATAATGACTGGAGCTATTAGGTTTAGTAGGCAGATAAAATAGCTATCATCATGATCTTTCTTGTGTTTTAGCAATGCCTCTAGAAAAAGAAAGATAATTTAGAGCTAGAAAATGGAATAATGGAATGCTCCAAATCCTATCCAGAATTGTGTTGGGCAGTTATGAACACATAACCTACAGGTAAATATTTGTAACTGCTACATACACAACCCCTAGGGGCTACATAGGGACCATGAAAGTCCTCCCAAACCCCATTTACTTGGTAAGCAGCCACTGCGATCGATAGGAGCCTGTTCACCTGCTGATCAAGAAGTGGCTGCCTGATGTTCTCATCATCAGTCACACAATCTCTAGCATGAGTGGGATTTGCAACAGGGGTCCTTTTTTTTTTTTTTTT
>CM034703.1:35340380-35378375 GCA_020142125.1 Phrynosoma platyrhinos | reverse complement strand
CCTTGATTGTTGTGCAGAGGGGAGGGCTATAAATAAAAATTATTATTAATTATTATTATTATTTTAGGGAAGTAGAAAGAGAGGAACGCCACGTGCTAGATGGATGGACTTTATTAAAGAGACCACAAATATGATTTTGCAGGAGCTGGGCAAACCAGTGGGGGACAGGGGCGCTTGGAAATGTCTTACCCATAGGGTTGCCATGGGTCGAGATTGACACAAAGGCAGTTAACAACAATAACAACAAAGGAAAAGAAGAGTTTCTGATAGATTTATTTGTACTTCCTTGTCCTCCTCTGTCCACAGAATGCAGTAGTGGTTGATGCTGATTGTCTCTCTGGCATTTGTGATTCCTCATGTTTCCCAGCTCTGATTTTATGCCACCCGTCCTATTTCTTTATGACCGAGAAGACAAATGGTTTTGTGTTGCTCTTCCTTTTCTTTGGAGCAATGGTGGCTGATGACTTAGGGGCTGGTGGACAGAGGGTGTGGGGTGGGATGGGGGATGATCTGTTTTCTGAAGGCTGTAGTACCTTGATTTGGAAGGTGGGAGTTTAGTCTGTGGACTAGTACAGGATGAAGTTACTCACTTGCTAGACTTAATTTAGGGAATAGGAAAATGAAAGAACATACACTGAATTAATTCCCATTGGTACTTTAGATATCATGTTATACTGATGAACCCATGAAGAAATGTAGTGTACTAGAAATTGGCTGGTCCTGCATGGGAGAAGTTGACATAGCTATGATCTGTCTCCCAATCTGACCCCCCAAAACCCACCTTAAAATTCAGGCATATCAACCAAAGTAGATCTGCAGTGCTGGTGCTAAAGGATGATGTGTCTATCCCCTCCCATGAGAAAGCACTGCAGCTCACTGGTGGGGGAGTGGACATATCACCCTTCAGCACCCTACTCACCAGCACCCTACTCACCAGAATTCCATTGGTTGATGCTGTTGCCTGTCTTTTAAGGTGGGTTTTTGAGGGCATTTACAGCTATACCAGTGATACCATGATAGTAAATGTGAATCACATTATAACATCAAAAATACCAAACAAACCAACCTAAATTCCTAGAAAACTTGAACATACAAAGGTTTAGTTGGAAGTGGACTTGCTGTATGCTTATGGAAATTCATCAAGTTGGTTACCTACCTGCTGCTTCTTGTCCTCCAAACAATGTTAATTTAATATTAGGAACTGAGCGTGATGTAATAGAACCAGGGCTGACAGAGTCATAGGCCTATGACATCCTTTATTATCTAGAATAATGTCATCTTCTGTTACTGCTACCACCCTTTGGGATGCCCCGTTCCTTCTGACTTTAAATACAATCCCCTTGATAGCTAGAGGTGAAATGATACCTTCAGCAACAATGCCTTGTTATGAGTTATTCCTATTTTACAGTGTTCCCTTGGTATCTGCTGGTGTTTGGTTCCAGAATTTCCCCATGGATACCAAAATCCATGAGTGCTCAAATCCCATTAAATGCAATTGCATAGTAGAATGGTGTCCCTTATACAAAATGGCAAAATCAAGGTTTGCTTTTTTGAATATATGTATCTTTATAATATTTTAAATCATTGGATGGTTAAATCCATGGATAAAGAATCCATGGATACAGAGGGCCAACTGTAATCCAAATGTTTGGAAAGTGACTTGATTTTGAATGAGCAGTGGAGACCCATATAAAAGGCCTCTTCCTGGTAGAGTTCAGAACTGTGGTGGTGATTTGGATCAATACAAGTGCCTGCCATGAGACTCTGCACTTGAGAATCTGCCATTACACTACTGAAAACTGTTGTGTAATAAATCTTCAAAAACCCGAACATATTTGGTTGATCCTGTATATTCATTGTAGCTATCTTATTGAAGTTATGACAGAATATGCCCCCTTCCCTACAAGCTGCCTTTCCTACATGTTAGCACCCTGACCAGAGCATTCTGGGTCTGTAAAGATTGGGGCTCTGGGAAATGACATCCACAATATGCTTCTGGCTGCTGGGTGCCTTGAAGACAGGCATTTGGAGACTCCTTGGAGTCCTGCCACAATTGCTTGTCCCAATGTGTACCAGGAGTGCACTGTGGACATAATTTCTTAGTTTTTCAATCTTTTAGCACCTCAGAAAAGCTTCAATTAGTGCACTGTCAGAATACAAAGGTAAATTTTTATGGTCATATTCAATTGTTCATGATCATAAATGGGAAACTCCAGAAGTTAAAATGTTGTTGTTGCTGCTGCTGCTGCTGTTGCTGTTATTATTGTTGTTTTTGTGTTCCTTCATCATGCAATTATCTATGGCTAAGAGTATGTGATTTACCTAAGGACACCCACTTTGACTCTCAGAATATCATAAATCCAGAATATGATATAAAAACTGCTGGACGGGATGACAACTATTTGTGTGGAAATCAGTCCAATCACTCTCAAAACAATTCATTTTGAACAGATCATGAATATCCTGAACCCAAAAGTAAAATATTTTTAAAAATTGGTCTTTTGATTCCTTCCAAAACAAATGAATACCATTTGCAAGAATCCTGTGAAGCTGCCTTTCTTGCAGCAATACATTCAGTCTAGGAGAAAGGGCTTGTATTAAACATGTAGGAGTAGAGAATGTATATATATATCCTGAAAGTCAGCAATAGGAAGTAGCTTGCAAAACAAACACAGGAGCTCACACACACACACACACACACACACACACACTCCTTCACTATATTCACTGATCTCTGTGCTTAGCTCAGGAAATGTCAACATTATTAAATTATTCTGATTGACAAATAAATAAATAAATAAACAAACACATTTAACTGCTTCATCCTATCCAGCCCCAGAAATACCAGTAACTCTTCTGTAGTAATTTCATAACTTCCCAAGAAAAGACAATAAGTGAATTTTTATCAGTGGCTTTTAAAACACTATCTGGCTTATATCATCCATTTGCAACAGACTCAACATGCCACTCCTTTCCCCCTTTGGTAGCCCCAAAAGAGCCTGTATTCTGGGACATAGTTCTGCCAGGATGGAACATTATGATTTGACTCTTCATGCATGATCTTAGCCAATGTTCCTTAGATGCCACCTAAATTCATTACTGCTGGTGGTAACGTGCATGGATAAATGGCTTTACCCATATTTAGTATACTAGGAAATATCAACATTGATGCTTTCTGTCTGTCAATAAGTATAAAATAAAACATGCTTTCTCATAGCCATTTCAATTACTTGCAAAGAAATAAACCAAACAGTATAAAAATTGTATTACTATCAAGAAGTCTAAAATTTTGTTTCAATTTTTTTATAAGAAGATTGGGGAAGTCATTCATTTTTTTTTTATTAAAAAATAGCAATCTAGTTTTTAAAAACAGCAAAAGAATCTCTGGCATGCTAAATTCTTCTGTTTCTCCCAGTTTTTGAAAATGAATCTTTGATGTTAATTATTCCAAAAACTTAGCAGGTGTTCTGGGAGGGTGTCTTGATGCTGCTTAAAAATGATTAGGCTTTTATGTGGTTGTTTAAATGACATATTGATGTATTTGCAAAAGTAAAAATAATCTGACAAGATTACTTCTGATTATAGTATATTTTTGATTAGCTTTGCTTGATTGATTGTGTCTGGGTTACTTTTTGTGGAAGTAATATTGATTATACTTCATTACTATAACTTGATTGCTCCCTTTTGCTCTTGCTAACTTTGATATAGAGTATGCAAAACCCAATGTGTTGTCTTCCTCTTACATGAGCAAGTTTTGGCTAATCCATATTATGAGCCATGTGGATTTAGTATAATCAGTCTGTCTTAAAGTTAAGAAGGCACACTGATCATGGATTATATATGCCTTTTATGAGACACATTGAACCCTGCTCTCAATAAAGGTTAGCAGAAACTGGAGGAAAGTGCTGTGGGTGCATGCTAAAGCAGCCTACATTGGAAATTTTAAATTAATTAATATTAATTAACCAACTACAAATGATCTAGTGATCTAGATGAATCATCTAGAATGATTCATGCATTCTGTATCCATGGATTCCACCATCCATGTCTTGAAAATATATATTTTAAAAATCCAAAAGGCAAACCTTGATTTTGCCATTTTATATAAGGGACACAATTTTACTATGCTATTGTATATAACGGGACTTAGGCAGCCACAAATTTTGATGTGCATGGGGCAGGGGGATCCTGGAGCCAAACAACAGCAAATATCAAGGACCCACTGTATTAGTTAATTTCCCATAAAATGAATATAATGGCAATATCATTTGGAAGAACTATCTGGGATTTATTTAAAATATTTGTTTAATTTTTAATGGGTTTGCATATCCCAAGGAAAATATTCAATGAACTCCTCCCTTGGCTGACAATGGAATGAAACACACCTTGCCTCAGAATTTTTACCTGAGGTTTTAAATTAATTTTGACAAAACCTAGCATACATTTGAAAAATGTACACAACTAAAATTTTGTTCATTGGAAAATTATACAAACACACTTTAGTTAAGAGAGGAAACAGATACAAAATGTGTACATAAAGAAGATGCTGCATAATCAAAATCATATTTCTTTTTTTTTTTTTAATTCCTAACAACATATAATGGTCAGGTGAGGAGAGGAGTCTTACAACTAGATCTGCTCAGGATGGGGCTGGGAGAATGTGTAAAAAGTGTCTGTGCAAAAGTCTAACTGTTCGTATACTGCACCAACTGGATTCCAGCTAATGTGAACAGACTGTTATAAAACCTGTGTAAGGTAGTGGTTTGAGTTCTGGACTAGGAAGGAAGGATCCCTGTTCAAATCCCTGTTCAGCTATGAAATCTCTCAACCCACTCCTATCTGATTTCCCATGACTGCTGAAGGAGGACACAGGTATCAAGTATCTGTAGGCCCCTCACTGTGGACTTTATCACACAGGGAAAATCAGGGGTTTAAACAGTGAATATCCTGTGAAAGTTGCACAATCACGATTAAGATTTTCACACGACATTGTGATTAAAAAGTCATTATCCTGGGAATAACAAGGGAATAACCAGCAAGAAATGATTTATGGGGAAATCCCATGAATGATTTGTTGCTGGTTATTCCCTTGTTATTCCCAAGATAATGACTCTTTAATCACAATGTGTGTGAAAATCTTAATTGTGATCATGCAATTTTCATGGGATATTCATTGTTTAAACCCCTGATTTCCCTCATGTGATAAACTCCTATGTGATTGGTGAGCCATGCACATTTTGTAGGGCTCTGTTAGGCTGGAATACTGTGTCCAACAGCCTTTTCACAATTGGAGTTTGATACATGATTTTGATTATTCTATGTCCTTGGTAAATTGTTTTGTTGCCTGATTGACATTTGACTGACATGCAGCTAATGTTTCTCCCATGTCTGCTTTTTCACTTATAGCTTTTTCCATGTGTTTTGACAAATCAGACAGTCTACTATTGAAAGTCATCTTTAAATATGTAGCATTCCACCAAATGTGAAACTATCCAGCATTTTATTTTAACTGCACCAGTTTAACCCTCTGTCTGTTACACAGCTTCTTAACAGTTATTGAAGGTTAAGTAAGATGTGTCCATTATTTAGTTTACACATTTATGTTATTTTGAGTGCCACGGAATTACTTCCAGGTAATCATGCAAAGGTCTGCACTGTTCATATTAATTTTATGTTCATCTTAAATTCTTCTGTAGTCCTGACAGCAACCCTGAAAGTTAGACCAGAATATAAGTACCATTGGCACCATATTACAACCTAAGCATTGAGTCAGAAGATGACAAGTACGTCTGAGGCCACCCAACCATTTCATAGCTAGATAAAGTATGAACAATAGAAGGGATGGGTAATTATTTTTGATGTAAAAGCTAAGTTCCAGTGTGTGAAGGTAATGGGTGTTGCATACCAGGCAGATGAAGGGACCATAGTCAATACATGCAAGAAGGGTCATGACCACATGAAGGAAGGGGGTACCCAGGTTTCATTTCTACTCTTATGAACATTTTGTCATCAAGCATCAAAAATGCAAACCATGCAAAGTGTACAGTTCAGTTCCAGCCAAAATAATTCTTTTTCCTCATATGTCATATTCATAGTTAATACTTTGGTTTTGTCTTTGTTAATCTTGAGTAGCAGCCATATCCTTATAACTGTTCAAATAACTTTTGGTAGGTTTCTAAGGAATCTGCCAGATAGATAACCATATCATCTGCATAGGCTCTCAACTTGATTTCATCACTTTTAACTTTAACAGCAGGAATTTCTTTATCTTTCCTAATTGTGTTACAGAGAATTTCTAATGTTATTATGAATAGTAGTGGAGAGAGGGACAAAAACTGTGAAATACAAAGAGGTACATGCCAAGGCTGCCCCCTCTCTAATATGCCATTGTATTTAACGGGACTTGAGCATTCCTGGATTTTGGTATCCATGGGGATCCAAGAACCAAATCCCAGTGGACAACAAGTTCCCAAAGTACAAGAAATATGATGAATATAGGACAATTCACTTGCACATATGATTTTTGTAGTAGGCTGTAACAGGTTTTTATAATAGATAGAAATAGCTTTTATCATGGATAAATATTATATTCACCTTTTTAAAAAGCCATACAATGTGGAAAAGAAGCTGTGAGCCTCACATCTTGCCTTATTTTGCAGGGAAACCTGCTTATTTTGCAGGGAAACCTGAACCATAGTATTAGATTGTAACCTCAAGGGTCCAGGAAGGTAGCCATTTGGGGGAGGCATTAATTTTCCCTGTCACTAAGACATGAACAAAGAAAAAAGAAACAAAATAAGAATCAATTTTTTGTTGGCAGAAATCTTCAGCTTCAACCCCTTCTTCCTCAGTTTAACATGATCTCTGGTAAATACTCCCCTGATAATTTCTCTAGATAGATGTTGCCAGCCAGAATGAAAAGCACTGAACTATATGAGTCAACAGATTTGGCATCCCCCTCCCTGTTTTTTTAAATCAGCTTTTTACTTTCAAAGAATGAAAGAGTTGAATGAAGAAAGACACAGTCCAATGAATACAATTTCAACTTAAGGAACAGGTGGTTTGTAAACCAAGTAGGGGAGATGCCTAGCCCAACATTTCATATTGTCTTAGTGACAGGGGAAATTCGCCTGCTCAGACTTTGAGGTACCTGTGTCCACAGGGTCAGTAGCCATTTCCTTTGACACAGCCACTTTGGAGACGGATGATGGGAGAATTAATTTGTTGTAAACCCAATAAATTTTTGGTATTATTTGAAATGATCTAGCAGCTGTACATGATTTCAATATGTTGCTTATTTCAACATAATATTTTATTAATATTCAACATAATATAACCATAGACCATTTCAGCCAGTTTTATCTTTTCATTTCTTATACTGATTCATATTTCTTTTCATAGTATAGGAAACTGTAAACAAATTTGTGCAGGAGAAACTGAGTGATGGTTGTCTTCCCAGTAATGAATATAATATATGGAACCAGATATCTGTTTCCTTGCAAGTTGCATTGGGTAATCAAAAACAATAGTTGGCTGCTGTTTGACATCTAACTTCAGATTTGTTTTTCATAAAATAAAGTTTCTCTTCCCTGTTCTAAGATACAAATGAGAGATTCACAGCATCAGTAGCTATCAATGAAAAATATTTCCACTAATTTGAAGTGTATTTACAGTAAATGCACAATTCCTTTGCATAGCACAAGGTATACAGTTTGCATGCATCACTCATGAGATAAAATAAAAAGGGAAATAAAGTTAAATTACCTATGTTGTAAGAAAAAAAACATAGAATCATAGAGTTCAAAGAGACCAAAGGCCCATCCAGTCCAACCCTCTACCATGAACCAAGCAAACCTATGTACAGTTGGAGGAGCCATCAATATTGCATCCTTTAAAATCTCTTAATGTGTAACAATAAGTACTTCCCTTCTGACTTAAGCTCTGTAACAAAAGTTGCCATTTATCTTTTTAAGGTTTTGGTCATAACCCTTTATCAATTCCATCCTGCAATTTTTTAAAAATGTAATATTTTCAACTCTTCAATAGCTACTGACTGAAAATGACACCATTTCAGAAAAGTTTTCCAGGCCATATAATCATAGAGTTGGAAGAGACACACACAAGGGCCATCCAGGCCAATCCCCTGCCATGCAGGAATACACAACGAAAGCATTCCTAACAGATGGCCATCCAGTCCCTGTTTAAAAACCTCCAAAAAAGGAGACTCCACCACACTCTGCAGTATATTCACTGTTGAACAGTCTTACCATGAAAACCTTATTCCAAATGTTTGGGGGGAATCTTTTTCCTGTAGTTTGAATCCATTGCTCTGTGTTCTAATCTCTGGAGCAGCAGGAAACAAATTTCCTCCATCTTCAATATAACATCCCTTCATATAATTAACCATGGCTATCATGTCACCTCTTACCCTTCTCTTCCCTAGGCTAAAAAGATCAAGCCCCCAAAGCCACTCCTCATAGGGCATGATTTTGAGACCCTTCAACATTTTGGTTGCCCTTCTTTGGACACACTCCAGGGTGGATGCAGACGGGTGGCTCTGGGCTGCCCTGGGAAGCAGAGGATCAAGGCTGAGGACGCCTCGGCTCTGATCCTCCCTTTTGCTGTCTCAGAAAGAAGCGGAAAAATGCTGCTCCTTTCAGAGCCAGCAAAAAGGGTGACCTAAGAGCTGGCAAGCAGCTCTTTAGCGCCCCTTCCGGTGCAGCATGTCAGAATGTCTTCAGGGAGGGGTTGAGGTGGCCGGCGTGTGGCTGCCCCTCCCCATCCCTGCCTGCAGGATGGCCCAAAGGCCCCATCTGTAGAGGCCCCCAGTTTGTCCACATCCTTCTTGAATTGTGGCACCCAGAACTAGACACAATGCTCCAGTTGAGGTCTTACCAAAGCAGAATACAGTGGTACTATTACTTTCCTAGGTCTAAACACTATACTTCTATTTATGCAGCCTAGGATCACATTGGCTTTTTAGCTGCAACATCACACTGCTGGCATATGCTCAGCTTGTGGTCTACTGTGACTCTTAGGGCCTTTACAGACTGCCAGAAATAATGCAGATTGAGGCCACTTTAACTGTCCTGGCTCAGTGCTAAGGAATCATGGGAACTGTAGTCTATTGTGCCACCAGAGCTCTCTGACAGATAAGGCTCAATGACCCAGAAAAAAAATACAATTCCCATGATTCCCTAGCACTGAGCCAGGACAGTTAAAGTGGGCTCAAGCTGCATTATTTCTGGCAGCCTGTAAAGGCCCTTAGATACCTTTCAGTGAAATTTTCAGACTGCTGAGTTAGTGTCAAGCTGACATTTACATGCTTCTGAGCAGAAGCCTAATTAGCTTTCATCCTTAATACTTTGTGCTTATTTTCCATATATTTATATGTAGGTTACTTATTCCTAAAATTTAAACATTTTTCTTCTTCTTCAGGCAGGCAGAACAGATTCACTGTGAGTGCTGGGCTACAAATAACTATCCAGACTATTTGGAGAAGGGAAGCCAAGATGATAAAATGTCTGGAAGTCATGCCCTATGAGAAATGGCTAAGAGAGCTTGATGTGTTTAGTTTGGAGAAAAGAAGATTTAGATGTGATATAACAACTATCTTTATCTGAAGGTCTATCATGTGGAAGATAGAGCAATCTTGTTTTCTGCTGCTCCAGAGAACAGAGCATGAACCAGTGGATTGAAATTACAAGAAAAGAGATTTCATCTTAACATTAAGAAGAACTTGTTTACTGTAAAAGCTATTTGGCAATGGAATGGACTGCCTCAGAAGGCAGTGGATTCTCCTTCTTTGAAATTCTTTAAACAGAAGTTGGATGAGCCTCTTTCAGATGTGCTTTTTAGTTGTGTATTTCTGCATGGCAGGAGGTTGGATAAGATGGCCCTATTGGTCCCTTCCAACTCTATGATTCTATGAGGAGACTCAGAACCAGAAGCCATAGGGCAATCCCAATAGCCAAGAGGACAAACTAGAAAGTAGGATAAAGAAACAAGCAAAAAGTGAGGACAATCCAGGAACAGGATCTTTATTTTTCTGCCTGAGGCAAAGGACAAGATGGTGTCCTCTGTGCAATCCACATATGAAACCTGACTGGATGGTCAGTTGAATCTAGGTTCAATATTGGCAATGTCATAGCATCATCCACCACATGTTAGGGCAGTAGGTTAGGAGGCCCAGAAGAGGTATACACACCTCTACCCCCCAATAGAGGAGGACAACTGGAAATTTCATAAGGAACAGCTAGGATGGTACAACTACTGCCTCTTCCAAACTCTGCTTCCTGAGGCAGTCACATCACTTTCTACAGCCATACTTGCAAGAGTAGCCCAATTGTCAGGACTGAAGAATAAACACACCAAACTCAAGATAAATTTGTTCCTCAAGCAAGTCAAGTGAAGCAGGAAACCCTCTTATTGAATGACCTGTTTGGAAGGCTTGATTCAGGGTATCCAGGATCTAACAGATTGCCTGGGCACATGCTACAACATACAGTTCAGTGGCTCACTATGCAAGGCAACTGAACATAAACCCCTGTGATTTCCAATGTGAGCCAGAGACAAAAACATTCCCCAAGTTGTCAGAAAAGCATACCAGGATAATAGGAACTGATTAGTATTTTTTGCCTCATTGGTATAATTTACAATAAACACAGTGGCCTTATTAGGTTATCACTCTCTACCAGTTTGTTATCACTCTTCCAGGTACAGGTGAATTCAACATAAATGAATAGGTGGACTCATCCTGAAAAATGATGAGTTTAGCTCTTCACTCCAGCTAGGACCATGAACTACTACTGGTGGTGACAGACAAATAAATATGGAAATAGATATATATTTTCTAAAATGTAATGTATGTTTAACCTTCCTGGAATTTATAATGGGAAATGAAGAACACAGCTTATACAGTTTAGCCTGAAATATGCTCCCATCCATATTTGCATGAGTGTGGCAATATACAAAGTTGGACCACCTGCTTCTCTGTACACAGATGGGAAACTAGATTGATGATAATGCCATGGTCAGTGCCTCTTCTGCCATGCGAAGAGGCTCATTTTAGATTATCTTTTTTTCTTTTCTTTATTCATTGCTGGAAAGCTTGACTTGCATAAAAGCATGGAGATAGCAAACAACATCAAAAATTGAGATTGTAAGTGGTCCAACATGAGGATATTCTTATTCTATAAGCACTGCAAAATTACTCAGTGGCAGCTTGACACACTTTATCTTCAGGGCTTGGTCTTGCCCCCTCAGAGATAAATTGTCTGCAGCTTGTGGAGAATTAGAGATGAATGATTCCTTACTGAATTGACTCAAATGCTTGCGCCAACAGAAAATTGTAACTAACCATGAAAAGATACTTTGGAACAGCTGAACAGATCAACTCTCCAGCTGAGGTTAGCTAACAAAAGATATATAGTGAATGTCCTCATTTCAGATTATGCTTCTGTGTGGCTAAAGCAATACTGAAATCTTCAAGACTTCCACTGGATGCTAGAATGGAGCCCCTTATTCATGCTCAGTGCCATTAAGTCCAGGTGCCAAAACAAGCATAAGATAAATCAATGCAGTCCAGATATAGTAAAAAGCTAAAGATTCCCTCCCCCCTCATCATTAATCTATATTTTTAAACACAAAAAAACAAGGTGGCTCTGTTAAAAGGTAACAGGATTTATAAAATCATGACTCATTTTGTAGGCAATATAATACATTTTCAACATTTCAGCAAGTATATTTTGACTAGAAAAAATATAATAGGAGATTAAAAATAAAAAATTATTAACCTTCAGTTGCTGTCACAGAGATATGGGTTTCAGATTCTCCATTGGGAGACCAAACTACGATGATGGAGCTCCATTGCCATAGGTACGTCTGCTGATGCTGCCCACTAAAACGCTACCTCTTTAGCCAGGCAGTGCCACAACTGAAGCAGTTCTGAGGCACTACAAATCAAGGCCTTGGGAAATGATGACTGGAGGGGTCTTCTGGTTGTGAGAACATTGGGACAAGCAGCTAGACAGAGCCTTTGAAGTACTGCTGCAACTGCTTCTCTCAACATGCCCCACTGCACTCATAATTTCCCAGCACCCTGATTTGCAATGACTCAGAAAGCCTTTGGCTGAGACACTGCCTGGCTTAAGAGGGAGGTTGTAACAGCTGTAAACATGAATCCCAAATGTTATGAGACCCATAGTGAACAGGATGCCAACCAGATATTCTCAGTTTCAAAGTTTTATAAAGAAATGTATTATTTTTCTTAAGGAATAGAATTGATTTGATTTGTATTACACTAAACTGTGTTGGGATGGTTAAAGCGGATGCCAGTGTAGGACAGTAGACACTGTATACAAGGGCTGAAATTCATTTAGGTAGTTATGAATCCTAGAGTCACAGAATCATGGAGTTGGAAGGGGCCCTTTCAGGTCCAATCTCTTGCTCAATGCATGATTTCCATCTACAGCATCCCCAGCAGCCCCTTTTTGAGGACATCCAAAGAAGGAGACCCCATCACCTCTCTAGGGAATTGTTTCTATTGCCAAACCACTCTTGCTGTCAAGAAGTTCCTTCTAATGCTGAATCAAAATCTATTTTCCTTTAACTTAAAACCATTACAACTAGTTCAACTCTCTGAGGCATCAGAGAACAAGCCTGCCTTTTTGTGGCAGCCCTTGAGATGTTTGTAGAGTGTGATCATGTCACCCCCTCAATCTTCTCTTCACCAAGCTGAATATGCCCAGTTCCTTCAACCTTTCCTCAAATGTTTTGTTCTCCATACCTTTTATCAAGCTCATTGTCCTCTGACCTTACTACAACTTGTATATATCCTTCTTAAAAATGCTTTTGTCATATCCAGTTTACTTTCTGATTTAATAAAGTCATCTCATGGGCCTAAAGTGAGAGGAAGGGCCTTACAAAATTGTCTCCAAACCCATGGAGGGAGTTGGATACATTCTGAATAGGAAAAAATGTTTAAAAATTAAAAGTGCAAGGGTTGGGAGGATATTGAATTGTGCAGTCTTCCAATGTCAAGTGAGAGATTTCTTGGGTAATGGCCCATCCTTGTATAGACCAGTGATGGCAAACCTATGGCACATGTCTCAGAGGTGGCACTCAGAGTCTGGGCATGCACGCTGTTGCCCCAGCACAGAATTTGCCAGGGTTTATTACTAGAAAGCCAGAGGGATGCAGCACTTTGTGATAAATAAGAGAGTTTTGGGTTGCAGTTCATCATTACTGGTATAGACCAAGTTAAAAAATCATACATGTATGTGAGTGTGTGCCAAATAATCAATTTCAACATCAGGCAATTTAACAAGTATGAGTGGATATTATTATTATTATTATTATTATTATTATTATTATTATTATTATTATTATTATTATTATTTCTTAGAAGAAGAAGAAGAAAATACAGGTTTTGAAAGAAGGTGCACTCTTGGGACATTTTGAGACTAATAAGCAAGGAGAAGATAAGGTATTCAAGGGTTACATTGGTTAGAGAACTGAAAGGGCTGCAACGTGAGAGTGGATTTTTTTTTTTACAAAAGAAAGACTACAACAGAAGGAGGACTGGGGGGAGACATCAAAATAAAAAGAAAGAATACAAGGGAGTGAGGATGGAGGAGGAGATGCCAGAAAAAAAAAGAAAAGAGAAACATTACAAAGGAACAGAGAAAAATCACATCGGAAGGAGGGGACAGGGCTACAAACTGAAAGTAGATTCAGATAAGAGAAAGATCATGATGGAAGGAGGACTGGGGAGGAGATATCAGAAGGATGAGATCAACTCAGAGATAGCTAAAATGGATTAAGCAAAGTGGAAATGAAAATTGTAAGGAAAATAGGCAACATAAATAGAAGATAAAGGAAGAATTTAAACAGTTTAAAACAAGAAGAATAATTTGGAACCCTCCCTTTCTCTGATAATTTTTATAAAGTTTTGGGAATATAGAATTGGGCAAATCAACTTTGAAATCAGATTCAGAAATACAACTTTAATTATTAAATATCTTTTTAGCTACTTATTTACTTAGATATAAATATGTATATAAATGTATAAATACACATAAAGAGAAAATTAGTTGGAAAAGAATTTATGTAATGGTTGTAGTACAGTTATGAATCAATGTATTGAAGCATTATGGGGGGGTTGAAATTTTTTTGAAATTAATTTGACAAACAAGAGAAAGGGGACTGTGATTTAGTAATTGATTAATTATAAATATTTTTATTTTAGCAATCAATTAACATTTTGAAATTAATATATTAAGGAGGAGAAAGGAGGAGAAAGGAAGAAATAAGTTTGGACTTAGATGAATGGAAGTCAACAACTGATCTAACTTAAACTAAGCTTTAAAGTTTAGCTATAAAAATAGAATTTATATTACAGATATTATCTTCATAGTAGATGAGTTTTGAATTAGATAACTGATGATTTGTGAATTAACTAGTCTGACCAGAAATAGAGAAGGGAGAAATATGGCAACAGGGTATAAGAAGACTTCAGCTTCAACTACACAGAGATGAGACTCAATGCAGGCACCCAAGGACCCCACCATGATTTTTTTAGAAGAATTTAAAAAATTCAAAGAGGAGATGAGGAGGGAAATGAAGCAAGAATTGAAAGTATCTAAGAAAAAGACAAAATAAAACTTACAAAAAGAATTAGGAACTTTTGGGAAGAAGCATGATAAAATTACTAAAGATATTGAAGATTTGAAAATAGAGAATAAGGAAATAAAGAAGAAGAAAGAAGAACTACAAGAAGCAGCCAAAGAACTACAAGAGACCCAGAAAAAAACAGTAACAGAATATTATTACAAGAAATCAGATATAGGGAAAGGTGCCTTAAGATTAGAGGAGTGCTGGAAGAGTTGAAAAAACTTCCTTAAAATTATCTGTGCATTAGCAATATACTTGGGGAAAATGATGGAAGAGACAGAGTTTGAAATTGATAAAATATTCTGGGTGAATTCATGATAGCAAGGGAAAAGAGTCTTCCATGAGATGTTGCAATTACATTTACAAGGGTTAAATTAAGAGAACAAATATTACAAAAAAAGTTATCAAGAAGATTTGGTAATTGAAGGATTGATAGTGAGAATCTACAAAGATGTAACAATAGAAGTGTTAAGGAAATGTCAAGAGTACAAATTCCTAACCCAAGAATTGATTAGAAGGATAATAAGCTATTCCTGGCAAAGAATAGAATCATATAATTAAAAAAGGTACTACTTAAAATATGGGAGCAATTTAAAAGGAAAGTTTACTGGACAATGCCCATGTGGATATCACCTCAAGAAGCCTTTCTTGGGAGAAGGAAAGAAATTAAAAATGGTTAACATACAAAGATATATTAAAGAAAACATCACAGAATAAATACGAAATGAAGACAACAGAGAAATTAAAAGAAATGGATCTGGTAATGCATTGGTTCCCTTACTTACAACTTAATGAGAGACTCAAAACCAACTTAAAGAATGAGGAATTTGGTGGAAATGACTTAGAAAATGATAAAATATTAATGGAACCAAAGAAAAGAACATCAAAATTATATAATCTACTTAGGGTAAGAGAACAGGAAGAGGATCCAGTATCTGATACCATGATAAAGTGTGGAACTTATTGTGATAGAGTAATTGGTATAGAAAGCTGGAATTATGCTAGAAACAAGACACAGAGATTCACAAAATCTCAAGACTTAAAAGAGAACTACTTTAAAATGGAGCATAGATGGTATCTAACACCAAGCAAAGTTGCTAAGATTTATAAAATGAACTCCAGTAAGTGTTGGAAATGTAAAGAGAAAGGTTGATCCTGGTTCCATATGTGGTGGAGATATCCGAAATCAAAGTTTTATTGGAAAAAGATTCATATTACAATTGCAAAGATCTTGAAAGTTAACTATGAACTAAGACCAGATCTTTTAAATATGCTCAATAAAATCCCATCACAAATAGAGATAAAATATTGGTGAGTCCTGCTTTACATGATAACGGTGGCAAGGATTCTTGTGGCTCACAGATGGAAACGAAAGGAGCTACCAACAATTGATGAATGGTTAATGAAGCTAGCAGAAATGAAGGAAATGGACATATTAACAACCTGGTTGAACCAGAAAGATGCAGAGATTACAGAGATAGAGTGGTTCCCTATAACTGAATTTTGCAATAGCAGGTAGAGTTAGGGTACAAGTATCAAAAAGTAAAGAATTATGAATCATAACGAATATTTAGTTAGGAAATAAAATGGTTGAAAAGGAATGATAAATCCTGTATGGTATGGATAAGTGAAAAGTAGCATGTAACAATAAGATGAAGGAAAAATATGTGTGATCAAAAGTGAATTACACAGGAGATACTTAGGAGGTATTAATTTATGCAATAATAAAATATGATTTGATTGCGATTTGGAGATTAACACTGTAGAATTGAATTTTATAAACAATAAAGTTTTTTTTAAAAGAAATTCAGCTATAACAAAGAATAGATGAAGTGGTCTGAGTGTGTTGAGAATCTGCTTTTCTTTCCAATTTTGTTTTAGTGTTTCTTTCTCTTTTTCAGAGACCACATCCTGAAAAATGAAAAAAAAAATCAGGTCATCAAAAGAAGAAAGAGACAGAAAATAAGACCTGTATAGAAGAAGAATGATGCCCCCCAGGGACACAGGGGACAATGAATATTATAACATGTTTCTGCATATGTCTCCAAAATATTTTTGACCAGTAAAAGATAATTGCCCTTGCTGTTTAGTATCTTTTGAAAATAGACATGTTTATTAAAACTTGGATTGAAATCAGATTGCTCACACATCTTTATTCCCAAATGTCTTCTTCCTTACCATAACCTTTAATTCCTTCATTCAGCACAAAATTTCAATCTGTTCTCTTGATATTATCTTATGTGGTCTTCTTCCTTGATATGGTGCCTTCCAAATGTGCAAAACTATACTTCTTATCATAACCAGCTAGGAGAGCCAGTGTCTGTGCTATCTGAGGATAGTGGGAGTTGTAGTCTCACACAGCTGGAGATATGGAGCTTCTACAGACTGGCCGAAAGGGCCGGCCTGGAGGCAGAGATGGGGTGGGACAGGTGAACATCAGTGGCCCCAACTCTGCATTGACACCGTCCTCACACCGCGCACTGCTACGCACAGCACATGGCATCAGGATGCCCTTCTGGCACAGTATTTTGATGTGCTGCACCGGAAAGGGTGCTAAAGAGCCACGCACTGGCTCCTAGGGTGGCCTTTTGCCACCCCTAAAAGGAGAGGCCTTTTGCTGCTTTTTCAGGGGCAGCAAAAGGGAGGATCATGGCCATGGCGTGTGGTTGCCACGGCCCCAATCCATGGTTAGCAGGGCTGCCTGTCTGCATAGCCCCATATATGACTACTTCTCTCAGTATCAGTTTCATTATATTTCTTCAAATCCCACCTGAAATGTCTTCTCATCTTTTTTCATATTAATTACAAGACTTTGGGGGGATGCAGACAGGCCGTACTGGGCCACCCTGGGAAGCGGAGGATTGAGGCTGAGGCTGCTGGACAGCATGGCCTCAATCCTCCCTTTTGCCAGCCGAGAAAGTAGCGGCAAAATGTCGCTCCTTTCAGAGCCAGCAAAATGCCACTCTAAGAGCCGCCGAACAGCTCTTTGGTACCCCTTCTGGCACAGCACATCAAAAGGCTGCACCAGAAGGATGTCCTGACGCTGCGTGCCATGCGTAATGGTGCGCGGTGTCAGGATGTCTTCAAGGAGGAGTTGAGGTGGCCGCTGTGTGGCTGCCCTTCCCCGTCCCTGCCTCTAGGATGGCCCATCTGTAGATGCTCTTTGTTAGATTTTTATATATGGAAATGTGTGTTTTTGGTATGCACTTTTTCCTAATTTACATACTTGTCAAATACTATTATGTGGCACTATCAGTGATGTACAGTACAAAAAAGCTTGCTTGGTAAGGTGCATTTTATCACATAATTCTATTGGGTTATCTAGCTTTGTACTTTCTGTGTCTGGCAGTGGAGTCTCTCAAGTAAGATTATTTTATATCATTTTCTTAGCAGGCAATGTCAGGATTCAACCTGAGACCTTCTGTATGCAAAACTTGTGCTCTAACACTAATCTGAAGTTCCTTTCCTGTCTGACCTTTTCTTCTTTTTTATAATCTGTCTGCACCTGAAATGCCAATGGGGAGAGCATGCAGCTCAATGGTAAAATATACACTTTGCATGCAAAGGTCCTAGGTTCAGTCTGTGGCATTTTCACATTGGTCTGGGACAGAGTCTTTGTCTGAAATTCTGGAGAGCTGCTGCCAGTCTGTGTAGATGGTGTTCCTTAAATAATAATAATAATAATAATAATAATAATAATAATAATAATAATTCCAAATTTATGCCTTCAGTTAATTTACACTAATCTACTATGATCAAAATATTTCTGTTTAAGAATATTTGGAGTCTTTGAAGGATTTTTATGAACTTAGAGCCACTCCTAACTATAGCGTTTATTTCAGAACAGACAGCCTAGATGCTTTGGCAACATCTTAATGGTGGCATGTTACCATTTGGATCATCCTTACCTCTCTCTTTGATTGAGATTGTCCAGAATATAGCAATAAGGTAAGGGTTTCATTTTATGAAGTCTGCAATATGCTGCCAGTATGGCTCAACCATTTACCAACATTTTTTCTTCTTCTGCAGAGATTTTTCCATGTCCTTTCAGTTATCCATACCAATGAGATTGTGCTACAAATTTCAGCTAACAAGAACAAAAAGGTTACATTTCATTTTTTATTTCTGCTTTCTCAAATATACATAACAAGAGACACAGGGCCTCGGCAGATGGTCATCCTCGAGGTCATCCTCGAGGCCCGGAAGAGGAGGAGCCACCGCACGAGTGGCGCTCCTTCCTCTTCCTGAGGTCACCCTGGAAGCTGCCGGCCCTCCGCACGGCCGGCGCTTCCAGGGCAACCTCCTGCTGCAGCGACCACATGCGCTGCAGCGGAAAAGACAGCGAAAGTGCACCCTACGCGTTTAGGGCGCACTTTCACTGTCTTGAGGAAGGAGCGCTGATTTAGCACTCCTTCCAGGGACGCCACAGGAGCGCCGCGGTGCGGCTGCCATGGCCCCGCGGCGCTCCGGACCAGGGCGGCCTGGACGCCCTGGTCTGCATCCCCAGTAAAAGGTACATTTTAGCCACCTAAGTAGACTGAGGAAATATTTTGAGGTTCCGCCTAACCTGTGATTTGAATAAGTAATGCATTCCAAATAATCCTACCTCCAGGAGAAAGGGGACGTTTGCTCAACTGCTCATGTTAGAGAGCAAAAGTCTCCTTTCTCCACCCACTGAGCTGCAAATGGGTGGGGTAGAGTGGGATGAGGAGGTGGCTGGGAAGGAACAAGGAAAGGTTCAGGTAGACTTTTTTTCTGAGGAAGCAGTCCCCAGATCTAACCCCTTTGTTCCCTCTTCTGTAGAGAATTCCTCCACCTCCACCATCACCCCTCCCCCCCATTGCAGGATGTGCCTAACCATTAATCTATTTATTGAGTAGGCTACAATTGCTCAGACTGAATCCTCCAAGTCAGGGCTCCTCAACCATCTGCTCCTGTCACAGCCAGAGTGGTTTAGGCTGTTTTTATTTTGAAAACGTATAGTGGAGATACCCTAGAAAGAATACCCCAGCAGGGCTGATACAAGACTAGAGACAGCAAATTTGGATTCTGGTCACTATGCATGTAACATTTATTAAAACAATCAGACATACAATATAAAGTATCAAGAGAGCTCTTTCATTCAAACCATTCACTCATATACTCACGCACACAAAGTGGCACCCTACTGAAGATGTTGATCAGACAGTCTTCCTTGTGGCCATGGGAGTCCTGTTTTCTGCAGATCAGGAGCACACTGCTGGTTGGGAAAATCTCATCTTTTAAGGTCTTTGCATAGTATTGGGCAACCTCCACCCTTTTGGCTTCTGTCTACAACAGGGGTAGGCAACCTTTCCCCTTTAAGGGCCGAGGGACTTCAGCTCCCAGAATCCCAGGAGCTATTGGCCAACATGGGACTATTGGCCAACATGGCTGAGGCTTCTGGGAGCCAAAGTCCCTCGGCCCTTAAAGGGGAAAGGTTGCCTACCACTGGTCTACAAACTTTCAAACCAGCCCTTTCTTGTTCTTTTCCGTTGATGTAGAAACACTCCAAGTTTTATCAGTCTTAGTCCAAATATCTGAATGACCTGCTCTTCCATGGATAACACAGGCATCTGCATCTCTTGTCCTTGCTTAGGGACAATGCCAACATCAGCAGTTTAGAATCCTCGCTTTGCTTGCCAGGAACTCTCCCATATCATGCATTGCGATTCCCCATCTTTTGCTCATATTCTTATTTAGTCCATCAGTGCCACCAAAACAAGATCCATTCATTCCTCACACTCCCTTCTTTCAATCAAGTTGTAGCTTTGCCATCAATATTTCATGTGCTGCAGGCACAACCCTCTCCCTTATCACTCAGAAATGTAGCCTTTTGTCATATAGTGTTAAATTCTGTAAAATTTGTTTTATTTTCCTTATAAAACTGTGTGTGTATTCTCTGTTCCCTTTCCTTCTCTTGATTTAATGCTATCTTCTTACTTTGGATCCTGATTTCTGTCTGTTTACCTAAGGAGCAATTTTCCTGTTTTCAACTCCTGTTTGAATTACTTTACAGCTTCTTTGATGTAGAGGTAAAGGCAGGCAGGGAGAGAAGGGAGGGGGAAGTAGGCTGAAACTCTATGAAGAGAACTAAAGCATCATATGAATGCCAAATAGTATTAAGATTTGTTTTTTTTTTAAGGCAGTAGAGTATTCTTCCTTCGGCATTGTGATGTGTTATGTGCCTTCAAATTGCCTGTGACTTATGATGATCCTATTATAGGGTTTTCTTGGCAAGATTTATTCAGAGGAGGTTTGACACTGCTTCCTCTTAGGCTGAGAGAATGTGACCTGCTATAGCTATCTTACATTCATAGATATATTTGTAGTTGTTTTCCTTCATAGATATATTTGTAGTTGTTGTGTGCCTTTAAGTCATTTCTGACTTATAGCAGCTCTAAGGTAACCCTCTCACAGGGTTTTCTTGGCAAGATTTTTTGGAGGGGATTTGCCTTTGCCTTCCTTTGAGGCTGAGAGAATGTGATTTGCTCAAAGACACCCAGTGGGTTTCTGTAGCTGAGTGCAGGTTCCAACCACTATTCAAACACAAATATTCAAACCACTACACCATGCATAGACACAGACACAGACACATAAACAAACATCTAAGGGTTATAATCCATATAGGAGAATAACAGAGAAGATTATCGCATAAGGATATAAACTGGCTTACCTGAGCTGGCTTAAAATTAGAAGCAGGTGACATTCTGATATTATCAGACACATTTAGCCACCAAAATAGCTGCCTGGGTAATAATAATAATAATAATAATAATAATAATAATAATAATTTTTCTTTATAACCCACCCCTCTGCTCAGCAATTGGGGCAGCATACAACAATTAAAAAGGCAACAATTAAAGCATTCCTTTATCCTGCACCCCAACCCTCCCATCCCTTAAAACTAAATTAAACTGCAATAGAACTAAAAACAGAATGATACAAATAAAATATAGCAGGATGCAGTGGCAGCCAAGGGGTAGTATGAGATCACCTCTAGTTTGCCGGGCAGAATCCGGGAAGGCCTGCCAGAAGAGATCTGTCTTTACAGCCTTTTTAAAGGCAGCAAGGGTGGTAATAAGATGGATCTCATCCGGCAGGCCATTGCACAGTCTGGGAGCGGTTGCAGAGAAGGCCCTCTGGGACGTCTGCAAAAGCCTGGTCTTCATGGGCTGCAGCAGGTTCCTCCCAGAGGACTGAAATGCACGGGGGGATCATTGTTGAAATGTGATGATGATGAATGTACAGCAAACAGTCCATGAAGTCAAGTCACCAAGACTCTGGCAGCTTCAGCAAGCTTCTTGTTTATTGCAAAAATCAGCATGAGCAAAAACAAATAATAATAATAACAATAATAGCATTTTCACTTTAGCCAGAATGGCTAAGCAGGAACAAAAACTTTAACTGCTACATGTTTAAAGTTAGTCAAGCTACAGCATCAACAAAAATATTTCCTAATTAGTCCATTCAGCTCAGAGGTTAAAAAGAAGAGTGATGAACTTTTCCAGAAACACAATTTCCAGCCACATCTCTCCACCTCTTTGGGTGTAGCCTTTTCAGACTGATTGGTTGATGTTTCATGACGTGTGTTAGCCCAACCTCTAATTTTCATATTACATCATGTGACTGCCATTCCCAAAACATTCTTTGTTTTTGAAAACCCCTTTGTGTAAACAGAACTCTTTCTCACAGAATTTCAGCTTGTTTAGACTATTACACACCTGTGACTGATAATTGTGAATCTGGCCTCAGAAAGCAAATTTTCTCAGCAAGGAAAAATACAGACACACATCTTTACATTTCAACATTTTAACATTGACTATATATCCCATCAAAACCTGACAATCATATGGGTACAGCCCGGGTCCATTGCCACTCAGAGGGGTGCACAGGCAGAAATTTTTTCAAGCCTGAAAACTCCTGGCGTCAAAAAGAGGTGTGAGGAGTGCCCATTTGAGCAGCAATGGACCTGGGCTGCACCCAGGTGGCAATTTTGGTGGCTAAATGTGTCTGATAATATCAGGATGCTGCCCACTTCTAATTTTAAGCCAGCTCAGGTAAGCCTGTTTATATCCTTATGCGATAGTCTCCAGAGAGAAGATGAAAGCTTTAAGCCGGTATTGGGAGGGTCTAGCTATAAATCTGAGAGCTTTCATTCCCTCTCACCTCTCTCTCAGATTTTTCATTATACAGTAGGCATGTGTATATATGTCTGTCTGTCTGTCTGTCTGTCTGTCTGTCTAGTATCTATCATCACTGAGAACTCTCTCATTCATATATCTATGAGTGTATGTATGAGAATGAAACGTTTCAGCTGATGGGGAATGGAATATCTAGGATCCATTGGAGCTAGAGAACTTAAAGTTGTGTCAAACTGCATTATTTCTATAGTTTAGATAGTGCACCCTCCAGAAACCCCAGCCAACTTGGCCAATAGTCAGGAATTCTGGGAGTGGAAGTCCACAACTTCTGGAGGAGTAAAGTTTGGGAACCACTGGATAGATGCTGAACCAAAAATGTGCTCTCTTTTTCCTTTTGTTTTATATCTGAACAGGAGGAAGTTCAGGATCCAGTGACAGATTCCTGGGTGATGTAAAATAGATTGGCAAGGATTTTTTTTTACTACTGATCATTTAATAATGCTCCAAAACACACTGCAGAAACAAGCCCATTTGACTTGTTTAACTGCCCTGTCTCAGTTCTAGGGAACACTGGGGATTGTAGTTTATTGTGGCATCAGAGCTCTACCAGACTGAAGCCTGCCCCCCAAAGACTGCAGGTAGTGGTAATCTTATTGTATTGGTTGTACTGCTCTTGGATTTTTTTAAAGCTAAAGAACAAGGCAAAAAGCTTTACGTATTTTCCTCAAAATCTGTTTAATAAATCTTACTGAGCATTATTTGCCACCTGGATTTTGGGTAAAAACATAAAGGCATGTTTTTTCTCTATCTGAAGAGCATGTAACATAGATACATGTTTTAGAAATCTAACTTATACCTTAAATTTAGTTTTTAAAATATTTCTACTCTTTAAATTTTCTTAAAACATCACATCTTACAACATTTTCTCTATAACCACATTAAATGACATAAATGTAAATACATTTAGACTGTTTGTATGATAGTGTGATTTTAATTTGTTAGTTGCTTATGTCACAACGATTGCCATTATATTCAGTGATGTATGGGAGTTACAATTTATGAGTAACGTTAGTACAAAAAACATTACTAAGGATTTTGTATGGTGTGATATGTGAGGAGGTCAGTGAGGGGGTTGACACCATGAGTTTGTCAAGACCATGTGGCACCCTGGTCTGGAAAATGACATGGATGTGACCACTGAAAGGAACTGGAGCAATAGTAACAGGGCTACTAAAGTTTAAGTGGCAGGTGCATGAGTCAACATTTTGTGAGCTGTGCATCATGAAAAGCCTGATGCATCATGCACAGTGGATGGGACAAGCCAGGTAAGCATCATGGGAGGCCTGATGCAACGTTCCTGATGCAATAGGCACTGGGATGAAACCAGCCAGGTTTCATTAGTGCATGGTTGTCACATGTTCTCAAGAGAACCACCTATATATGGGAGAGAGTCAGAATCTCTGTTGTTGGTTAGTTGTGGTTGGTGATTGGTGAAGCATTTTGTTACTCTGTATAGCTGTGAGTATTCAAGACGGACATCTGGTACTTTGTGTATATCTTTGTAAATATTTACAACAAAGATTAAAGCCCTCTCTGAGAGAAGCCTTGCTGTGAAGCCATTCCTTTCTCCCAGCTGAAAGCAGAAGCTGCGTGTAGGAGGTTTTTTTTTTTTCTTGTGCTGTCTGGAGCAGACTCTTCACAGAAGACCATCTTCTGGGCATTTCTGCCTACATGCATCTACTCTGCATGTGTGTATGCTAGATCCCTGCTGTCTGCATACCCCAACAGTGTAACCACACTGGGTGACACCAAGCCTAGTGCCACTACTTCCTATCTCAGATACTGTTGGGAGGTGGGGGGGAACAGAAAAGAAGCTGCTTGTGCTTGTACTTTAAAAGACTGTCTCCTGGGACACCTGAGAAGAGTACAAGAGATAATCATGAGTTCCCTAGTGCTTTCTGGAACCCATGATAGAGCAATTTTTCAAGGACAGTCATAGTATGAGTCTCAGAGGCCAGGAACCCAAGCCTCTTAGGTTTCTTTATAGAGTAGCTAAGTGCAGTGGCAGGAAAATGAGGTGGCAAAATTGTCAAGTGTAATTCTTTTTTGGCACTTTCAAAAGAGCTAAGAAGATGCTTCTGATGCTTCAGCTAGCAATACTTCTGCAGAATCCCTTTCTTCATTTCCTCTCAGTGTCCAGATATATTGTGTGTAAAATAAGGTGTGCCATCTTCTGATTTAGTCTGAATGCTTCACCTGTTGCTCTTAGAATCAAAGAATCATAGAGTTGGAAGAGACCACAAGGGCCATCCAGTCCAGCCCCCTGCCATGCAGGAACTCCCAAAGCAAAGCAAAGCAAAGCAAAGCAAAGCAGCTTCATTTATATACCGCTTCATATTGCGCATGGGATGTCTAAGCGGTTTACAACTGTGAGCTGATTGCCCCCCAACAATCTGGGTACTCATTTTAACAACCTCGGAAGGATGCAGGCCTGAGTCAAGCCTCAGCCCTGGCTGGTATTGAACTCGCAACCTTGTGGTCTATTGAGTGGCTGCAGTACAGGCATTTAACCACTGCGCCACCAGGGCTGATATAAATGAAGCTGCTTTGCTAATGTTGAGGTGAACAAACATGGATTTGGGGATCAGTGGAAATGGAAAACCATAACACCTTCATTCTTTTCCCCAGCAACTGACCTCTGAAGTAAATAAAAGTACATATAGAATTAATATGATTTTGAATGCAAGAATTCCTACTTGGGCCCTTATAGTGATGGATGCAAACTACAATGAAGGCGTTATGGTTTTCCAGTTCCACTGATCCACAAATCCATGTTTGTTCATCTCCCTGTGAGATCTGTCATTTCACTTCTGATTATCTCAGCCCTCTCACTTTTGGCAGAACAGAAATATCTTGACCCTGATCTTGACTCTAATAATGTCTCTAGTGCGTGATTGGAAATCAGTTAGCATGGTGTTTAGTAGTTTAGTATTTTAATTTTTTTTCAAAAACACACAAACATCCACACTTCTTCCAAACCCT
Source organism: Phrynosoma platyrhinos (assembly GCA_020142125.1). NCBI lineage: Eukaryota > Metazoa > Chordata > Lepidosauria > Squamata > Phrynosomatidae > Phrynosoma > Phrynosoma platyrhinos. The sequence goes on along the minus strand of CM034703.1, from coordinate 35,352,498 downwards.
TCCCCTCAGATTCAGTTCACCCAGTCACTTTCAGGCATTCCAGTTTTAAGCCTTTCCTGGGGATCTACAGACTTCCATCCATCCATTCCTCTGAATAAACAGCTAGTACATGATTAGCATCAGGTCTTTAAGGCTAGTCAATCTAGTCAATCTCTCCCTCAGAGTTCCCCTCCCCTCAACTATACACATGGATTTTTTTTTAAAAAAAATGCAAAACACCTGACACACAGAATAAATCTGATGCAAACATGATCATAAAATAAAATAATTGCCATTGTTGGATGAAATGTTGTAGAGCAGTCAATAACATCACTTGATGTTCATTTCTATACTAGCCAAAGGCATGGTCCCAAATTTGTCCATGAAAAGCTGGAACTTATTTCTAGGATTCCCCATTTTGATTCATTCAGCAAATAAAAATAAATTAAAGGCCTCTGCAGACTGGCCCTAAGGGCCAGCCTGGAGGCAGAGATGGGGCTGGGCAGCCATCCCAACCCCATGCCAATGCCATCCTGACACTATGCGCAGTTACACATGGCATGCAGCATCAGGATGCCCTTCAAACATGCTGCACTGGAAAGGGCGCTGAAGAGCCACGTGCCGGCTCTTAGGGTGGCCTTTTGACACCCCTGAAAGGAGAGGCATTTTGCCGCTCTTTCAGAGGCAGCAAAAGGGAGGATCAGGGTCATGGTGTGCGGTTGCTGTGGCCCTGATCTGCAACTAGCAGGGGCGCCCCTCTGCATAGCCCCTAAGTTTCTATCAAATTGTCCATGCCTGTTTAATTTCTTAAATTTTGAACTCCTTGTGCTAGTTTCTCAGATAAGATTGACCCCCTAAGCAGATGGCTTAAAGGGCTGTTTTGGGGGCAGGGAAGGGGAGGAGCAGCCACACGATCGGCACCCCAACCCCTTCCCCAGGTCGTCCTTGGAGCAGCTGGCCCTCCGCATGGCTGGCACTCCGAGGAGGACCTTCCACCACAGCATTTGCATGCACTGCGGCGGAAGAGTCGGAGAAGGTACGCCGCAGCCTTTTGCAGCGGACCTTCGTCGACTTATGAAAGGAGTGCCAATTTAGCGCTCCTTTCAGGGGCGGTGAAGCTGCGCTGTGGGACTGAGGCATGGGGATGCCTCGGTCCCGTGGCACAACTTCCTGGGGTGGCCCATGGCCGCCTGTCTGCTTTCCCCCTGAGTCCAGTTCCACTGAAGTAGTTGTATACCATAGAGCAGGAGTAGGCAACCTTTCCCCTTTAAGGGCCTAGGGACTTCAGCTCCCAGAATCCAAGGAGCTATTGGCCAATATGGGACTATTGGCCAACATGTCTGAGGCTTCTGGGAGCTGAAGTCTCTCAGCCCTTAAAGGGGAAAGGTTGCCTACCCCTGCCATAGAGGCATATCCAGTGAGTTGCCAGTTTTCCACTGCTGCTCTAGTAATTGTCAGGTTGCTAACAGCAAGCAAAAAATAAGGTCTTTATGTTGCATGTGGATGCTTAGGCCTGAGAAAATGTTCAGTAATACAATATCTGGAAACTGCTGTATATTTTGGGTTGTTATCTCATATATATGTCTTGAAACATCCCTCTCCACAATGATGAAACCATTGAGCAAGTCGACCACATATGGAATTCAAAATACATAGAATTTCATGAATAATGAATATGAATATGAATATACACCTCAAATGTGTATATATCCTTGCATACATAACCTAATGCACATAGCTCAGAGTGATGTATTTTTATCTCAGCCTCCATTCTATATCAAAGCAGTGGTCATATATGAAATAAAACTATTGGCCAGAATCCTGAATAGTATTTATGGATGTATAAACACTGTAGTTATGGTGCTATGTAGTGAACCTCAGCCCAAGCCCAGTAGCTGCCATTTCCACCCCTGGTGTGACAGGCAGAAGCAGGATCCTTGCTGCAATTCCCTCTTACATCAGAAATCATTCATGCAAGGGGAGCATATAGTGATCAAGCAAAGAACGGTGCAAGACAAAGAATTTTGGATATCGAGGATCAAAAAGATATAGCCACCCTTAGTATGGTAGGAAACTTTAAATGGCTAAGCCAATATAAACAGACTTTTCAGATAGCCAATTGCTTAAAAATACAAATGCCAAAACACCTTAGGGAGGTATTTATTTTAGCTAGATTTGACCAGCTTGATACTATGGTAAGATATGGGAGATTATATGGTATCCCATATAATGAGTGAATATGTATTTGTAGAGAGCGTGAAATTGATGATATAGCACACATACTATTTAAGTGCAAATTGAGTGAGAAATTTGTATCTCGGACCCTATATTAAACTAACAATGCATTTGGGACATCCATATCAGAACAACATACTTTATGAGTGGTCATGAATCAAAAATATCTTTTATGACAGCTCAGTATTTAAGTACAACTATACATTTGAGATCTTCATATATGGGGATGATGGAGGTAAATTGCAGAGGTGATGAAGAAATAGGATGTACACCTATTTAATATATTACTGTCTATTGTATTTATATTTTATTTACTCTTTTAAAGTAGCTTTTATATAGACTTTTTATATAGAGTTTTATTTAGTTGTACTGAATTTTGAGCCGGCCCAAGGACAAATCAATAAACATTGATTGCTTTCCAATCAAAACAAGAAACTGAGTCCAGTGGCTTCTTCCTAGTAAGTTGGGAAGGGAGGACTTTCATGGTCCCCACATAAACCCTAAATTACAGGCTATATAGGAATTGTGAATATGCAACAGTGTGTAACTCTAGCTTATGACTAGGTTACAACTGGCATAGAGGATTATGGCCATTATTCTTAATAAAGCCACAAGACAGCCATCTCTAGTTTTGTACCAGCCTGAAAAGCAGAGATAGAAGGAATATTTGTTTGCTTTTGTTTCCTAGATGAAAGTTTCAGGAAACCCCATTGAAAAGAACAGAATAACCTTAAGATCATTTGCACTTCCAGGCACAAAAATATATGTATGCAGGTAACAATCTATTTTGTTCTCAAAACACTGCCTTCTGCAAAGAAAACATGTTTTGTCTGTCAAAAATGTTTGGGGAGGGGGTCACAATAAAATATGTATATTCATTCTTACATCTAAGAATGAAATAAAGATTTACATCACTACTGAAGACTAATATGGCTCTATATTTCAAAGTTAATTTTATAGCAGCAACTGTAAACCTTAAAGGATGGAATGTACTCCTAATATAGCCTATAATGTTAAATAGAGTGCCCCCATTCATTTTGTCACAATGTAAATATTTTGTGTGTTTGTACCTTCAAGTTGTCTGTCAACCTGTAAATTTCACATGGGTTTCACAAGCAAGGAATATCCAAAGGTGATTTGACATTTCTCATACTTAAACCCACTGCCTCTCCTTCCCTTTTCTTGCCTGGAAGATAGCAATATATCTTTAACATATTAAACATATTCAGGAATAGCCATGTTGACCATATAGCAAAGTACAATAACATCCAAAATCCACAAGACAGTGATACCTTTATTTGACCATCCAAAATGCACACAATGCATGATTCAAGCTTTCAAAACTCCATTGACTTCTTCATCAGGCAGAGATGTTAAAAATCATACAGGATATATATATATTTTAAAAATGACTGTGTTAGTCACAGGCCTGTATTATTATTATTATTATTATTATTATTATTATTATTACATATCCTGCCTCTCTGTAAAAACAATTGATAAAACAAGATAAAACAGATAATCCCTTCCCCCCAATAGCTCACCTCCCTTAAAATGCAATTAAACAGATAAAATATTAAAACATACTTAAAATCACAAATAACAAATAATTTAAAATGGCTATAGTGAAAATCAGGGACAGGTTTAACTATTTTCCGTGGCCGGTCTGTTAGCATTTTTCTTAAAGTGAGAACAACTTTGAGGGATATCTATGCAAGGAGGCCCCTCCTTCTTCTGGCCATGTTGCATGGGGAACAAAGCATTCCGAAGTCCAGGAGATAAAATTTGAATTCCATTAGCAATACAAAAAGATATTTTTTGATGGCTATATTTTTATGATGTAATGGAATGTATGATCCTCACATGTAATGGAAATGACTCTTAAGCCTCTAGACATTTCTATGTCTATGATTCTCCCTAAGGGAAATAAATATGTTCTATATCAATGAATACTTACACTAAATAGCCTAAAGAGTACCATAAAGCCTGTTCATTGCCCATAAAAATATCCTGAAATTCCCATATTTAAGAATGTTTGAGTGGAATGTTAATGTTAACTTGGCTTGTCTGGTTTAAACACCATAACAAGTTGGGCACTCAGGCAACCAGAAGCTGACAATGGGACTCCAGACAGAATCCAGAATTAGCTGACATGTGTCAAGTAAGAGCTGATGCAGACCGGCTGTTTGGGGTGGCACAGAGCCACAACCCCATGCCATGACTCCAATTCTCCCTTTTGCTGCCCCAAAAACGTTGTTGAAATGCTGCACTAGAAGGGTGTCCTGATGCCGCACACCGTGCATATGGCTGCACAGCATGAGGACAGTGTTGGGGTGGAGTTGAGGCAGCCGGTGTGTGGCTACTCCACCCCAACTCCATCCTCAGGCTGGCCCTTTGGGCCAATCTGCAATGGCCCTATCTCAGTCCATCAAGAGATAGGGGTGGAGAACCATACCTGTTTCAATGGAAAGTAGGATGATTGAGCAAGTGGACATTTGGTCAACTCCTTTTCTTCCACTCTTACCATAGCAGGGAGTGCAAGTTTTGAGCTGTTTGCCTTCATAATTTTTGTAAAATGTCACATTCATGCTTATTTGTGGCATGCTTAAAAATATCTTAGGTATCCACTTCAAAAGCATAATGTGTAAAGCAGCTCATACTGGAAAAGTTTATTAGTTTGTCCTGAACAATCCAATAGCTCTGAACTTGGCTAACAGATGCACTGTGCAGTGAAACAGACAGGCAAAATAAGCAAGTTTCAGGCCAGCTTCAAGGCAAGGCAATTAGATGATGCATGCTTTGAAGCCAGCTGGAAAGCACCCTCTAGCTGTCTTATGGGGAGAAAAGCTGCTTCAAAAAGAAGCTGCTTTTTTCTGCTTCTTCCTGGAAAGTGTACACTTTCACATATACATATAAATGCACCAACACCAGTGTAACTTGTAAGATGGGCAAGACATCTTCAAATCTATTTTCAACAAAACTTAAAAAAGAGACACCAATTAATATTGTCTAGGATGCCTCAAAGGCATACATGAGAGTTTTTTTCCTTAAAAAAAGGAGCTGAAATTAAGAGAAAATGAGAAACTCAAACAAAAAAAATTACAATAAGATATAAAATCAATAGAAGAAAAATTAAAAATAAAACCTCAAGATAAAAACATAAAAAATGAACTACATGACTTGTGAAATCAAATGTCAATACTATCGATTGAAGATATCCAAAAGAAAACAAAATATCTAAGATGAAAATTCTTTGAATTTTCAAATAAACCAGGAAAATTCCTTGTGTATAAATTGAGAAAAGAACAAGAACAAAGGATTAAACAGAGTTAAAAGAAATAAATAAAAATATACTCCTCTCAAAAACAAATTAAGAGAATTTTCCTGGATTATTTTATGAAGCTATATAAAGATGATCATAAAGAAGAGATACACAAGAAACTAAAAGACTATTTAAAACAACAAAAATTAATTAAAGTAACTGAAAGTCAGAAAGAGGAACTGAACAAGAAAACTGAACTTCAGGAATTATTGGATGCTATAAATAAATTAAAGACAGGCCCAAATGGATTTATTTCAGAATATTATAAAATTTTCTCCCACCAACTAGCTACTCCACTATTAGAAACTATGAACAGTATATTAGAAGAAACAATCCCTAAAATATGGTTACAAACCAATATTACACTAATCCCAAAAGAAAACAGAGATAAATCAGATCCAAAAAATTAGACCCATCTTCCTCTTGAATTGTGATTTTAAAACATTTATGAATATCGTGGCCAACAGATTAAAGAATTGTTTGGAAACATGGGTACAAGATAATCAAGCAGGTTTCCTCCCGGGGAGAATGATTAAAGACAATACAAGAGATTTAATAAATTTAATAGAATATCATAATAAAAATACAGACAAAAAAATTGGTAATTTTTTTCTTTGATATCGAAAGAGGCCTGAGTCTAGCCTGAGCCCTGGCTAGTATTGAACTTGCAACCTTGTGGTCTATGAGTGAGTGGCTGCAGTACAGGCATTTACCCACTGATTCACCAGGGCTCCAAAAGAAGAAAGATGGGAGTTAAAAGATAAAACAAGTTTCCAAGAAGATAAAATAGTAAAATATATGGGATAATTTTCACTACAAAAAAAATCAGATTTATTTAAAAACAACTATAAAAAAAATGGAATGAAATTAAAAGTGAAATGAATAGATGGAAAAAATTAAATTTATCTTTGCTCAGTAAGATAGCAGCCATAAAAATGAACATATTGCCAAAGATGCCATGCTTATTTCAAAATATCCTTATTATGTTGAATGATGTACCATTTAGTAAATTTATTTGGGGAGGTAGGAAACCCAGAATAAAGTGGAAATTAATGCAAGATGAAGTTGATCAAGGATGAATGGGCCTACCAAATTTAAAAAATTATTACTATGCTTGTTGCCTTTTCTGGTTATTGGATTTGATAAAATTAGACAAAGAAAATAAATTGAAATTAGAGGGACATGATAAAATATATGGGTGGCATGGCTACTTAATATATGATAAAATCAAAATGAATAGGGACTTTAATGATCACTATTTAAGAAGGGCTTTGTTAAGGGTTTGGAAGATTGTAAAATCTAAATGGGATGATAATATACCAACTTGGACCGCAGTTAACGAAGCTGCTTTAAGAGATAACAAATTGGGAAAGAAGAATTGGCTTACCTACAGGGATTTACTAATAGTGGAGGATCAAAATATGTCAATCAAATCACAAGAACAATTAAATAATGAGGAATACCAATGTAATTGGTTCTCATATAGACAAAGTAAAGAACATTTTATATTGGATAAAAGAGCTAAACCAATAGGAATTATGAATAAGGAATTTGAGGATATAATAGCATTAGAGGATAATCAGAAAATTTCCAAATTTTATAAACTTTTACTAAAAATTGAAATGGAAGATGATCTAATTAAACCACCGTTGGTCAAATGGGCACAAGATATAGGACACAATATTGATCTGGAACAACGGGAATACTGTTGGAAGAAAAGGTTAAAATACACACTAAATTCAGATACAAAAGAAAAAAATTCAAAATGCAATCACCTTACAAACTTGCAAAGATGAGAAGGAACCATATAAATAGCTGTTGGAAATGTGGAAAGAAAGTGGGCTTTTTCTATCACTTATGGTGGCAATGCAAAGAAGCAGAAAAATATTGGAAATTAATTCATAATGAGATGCAAAAATACTTCGAAAATCATTTAAATTAGAACCACAAATGTACGTTCCAAATGAATGTAATAAGAAAAATTTTAAAGACTTGAATGACAAAATGGAAAAACACAAATTTGATAAGGTAATACTCATGGGGGACTGGAATGGGGTGGTAAATCCGGTAGTTGACAGAATGACCAAAGATAAGCAGAAATGTGGCCATGGTAAATTACCAAAATCTTTTTTTCAGTTAAGGCAACATTATGAGCTACATGATGTAAGGCCCACAATATATCCTAAAGATCAACATGTTTCTGGTTTCTGGTTTCAGCATCCCTATTTTCAAAAATTGAAGAGATGTCTATTATGCCCAGAATTGAGTCTGATCATAACCAAATTCTGTGGATTATGGATGTTGGTAATATGCAATTTAATTGGAGACTCAATGCGTACCTTCTTTGTGATAAAGAGGTATTGGAAAAAGTGAGGAAAAATATTAAAAATTATTTTGCTGAAAATGACATGGATCAACTTCATGCAAAGACAATTTGGGATGCACATAAAGCGGTTGTCAGAGGTGTCTTCCTGAAAAAATCCAAAGAAGCTAAAATGAAGCATGATAAGGAAGGTAAATATTTGGAAGACAAAATAAAAGAAGCAGAAGAGGATTTGCTGAAAGAACCATCATCTTCAAAATCTCTAAATCAGCTAAATTATTGGTAGAAGAAATTAGATGCCATTTTGAAATACAAGATTGAACAGAAATTTAAAAAAAAAGAAGAAAATAGAGATTTGAAATGGATAACAAACCAGGTAAATGGCTGGGATATAAATTTAAAAAAAGAACAGAAGTGAATACGATCACAGAAATAGTAGATGAGGAGAGTAAGGCTATGCTGTAGGAAGACATCAAAAAGAAATTTCTATGATATTTCTCCAGTATATATAAAAAAGAGTCATCCAGAAGAGAGGATGATAAAAGTCTTGAGATCTTTTTCAAGAACTTAGAATACATGAAACTGAATGACAAGGACAGAGAAATATTAAATGAAGATATAACTACGAAAAAAATTGAAGATGCTATCAGGAAGCTGAAACTAAATAAAATCACCTGGTCTGGATAGAGTTATTCCAGAATATTATGAGAAAATGGCAACATCACTAATTGGCATTCTAAAAAACACTTTCAATGACATCTTGAATAACAGAATTCCAGAGTCCTGGAAATATGCTGACATGGTTTTAATAGCAAAAGAAGGAAAAGATAACACGTGGGTAGGAAATTATAGACCAATTGCTTTAACGAATATAGATTATGAACTATACACAAGCATACTAGCTGAAAGATTGAAGGCTGTATTGAGAAATAGAATTCATGAAGACCAAGCTGGTTTTCTACTGCATAGACAAATCAGACATAATATATGAACAGTCATTGATATTTTAGAGTATTATGAGCAGAATAATGAGAAGAAATTAGCAATGTTGCTCTTCGATGCTGGGAAAGCCTTTGATTCTGTGAGATGGGACACAATGATCATGATATTGGAGAACTTGAATTTTGGTAATAAGTTCATAAGCAGGATAACAAGCATATATTTGGAACAAAGAGCTAGATTGATCATAAATGGATAGAAGTCAAAGGAATTTAACATATTTCGAGGGGTAAGACAAGGCTGTCCAATCTCGCCACTGCTTTTTCTGATAGAGCTACTTAATAATAGGATAAGAATCTGGAAAGCATTATCCAGGATATGGTTTAAATACAAAAATATCTTATGCTGGAAAATTCCCTTGTGGGTATTCACAAATGAAGCCCTTTTCAGACGGGAAAGACTAGATAAGGAAAAGTGGATTACTTATCGAGATATTACTAAGATGGATAAAACCATGGGTAAATTAGAATTTCTGACACATGAGGAAATTTTACAGAAAGGCTTTGACTGTGGGTGGTTTTTATATATTCAGCTTAGAGGTAGATTCTTGTAGGATAGATCATTGCATGGTGCTGGGAAAGTGGATGAAGGACTGGAAAGCATTTTAGAAGATAAGAAGAGATGTAGAATATCTTATTTTTATGAGCTATTGTTAAAATTGGACTTAGAGAATGAAGTTATGAAAGAAAATATGATTAAGTGGGCTTTGGACTTGAAGCAGGTAATCCCTTTAGAGCAAAGGGGAAAGTCCTGGTCATACAGATTGAGGTTTTCTCTGTGTTATGATCTAAGAGAAAATTGGCATAAAATGCAGCTTAGATGGTATTTAACCCCAGTGAAGCTGGCTAAGATGCAGAAAGGGGTCAGTAAATTGTGCTGGAAGTGTCATAAAAAAGATGGCACATTTATTCATATGTGGTGGCACTGTAAATATGCTAAACGATATTGGAAAAACATACATAAGAATGTGATTAGAATTATTCCCTCTTTAACACAGATGGACCCTAAGCTCTACTTATTAGGAATGTATGAAGATAAACAGGCTGATAAGCAACATGGTAAATTACTGTTTTATATAACAATGTCCGCAAGAATGGAAAAATGGAAATGGAAAAATATTAACCTCCCTGTGGTACAAGATTGGCTATACAAACTGGTAGACTGCATCTGTGCAGATAAACTTATGCAATTTATGAGAGGAGAAACATGGGAAGAGCAAAAGAAGATTTGGGAGCCATTGATATTTTTTTTGGAAACTAGAGACTATAAAGATTTGGTGATAGACTTAGAATAAGATTTGCTGTCACTCTCACTTGGAAATTGTTCATTTTGAAGTTCATTGTAAGAAAGCCTCAAATTATTGTCATTTTTAAGTAAGGATATAAGCTTAGGGGTGTTATTGAGCAGAGATGAGGTCTTCCCATTGCTCAGGAAGTTTTGTTTTGTCTTGTTTTTGTTTTGTTTTGTTGTGTTTTGTTTTTCTTATTGTCCAAGGTTTAATTTTGTCACTGTTTGTTTAATGTATATTTCTTGTTGTTGTGTTGTTTATATTAGGCTGGGGTAGGGATGTCACTATTTGTCAATGTTTATACTTTAGTCATGTAATGCATGGTGCTTTGTTTATATTGTATATTGTTCTGTTTTAATAATAAAATCTATTAAAAAATAATAGGATAAGAAAACACAAAAATAAAGGGCCCCAAAATAACGGGGTCAGAATTCAAAATAAAAAGTTTATGCTGACGATGTAATAATTTTTCTGGAAGACCCCTTAGGTAGTATTGAGATGATAATGTCCACACTGGAAGAATTTGGAAAACAAACAGGTTTCAAATTAAACAAAGATAAATCGGTTATCATCACTAAAAATATGACAAGCAAAGAAGAAGAGAAACTAATGCAGAAGACACAATGTAAGGTTGTTAAGAGAGCAAAATATCTAGGTATATACATATCTAATAGAAACAAAGAATTATTTGATTTAAATTACAGAAAAATGTGGAATGAAGTTAAAAAAAGAACTTGTAAGATGGGCAAGACTAAAACTTTCACTTTACAGAAGAATTGCTGCAGTTAAAATGTTTGTGCTGCCTAAGTTTATCTTCCTTTTTGCTAATTTGCCAATCATTTACAACTCCAAACCCTTCTCAAATTGGAATCAAGAACTAATTTATATGGGATTTATATGGGAAGGGAAAAAGCCTCATATTAAATGGAAAATTTTGATAGACAAAAAAGAAAATGGTGGCTGTGACTTGCCGGACTTGGAGCTATACTTTCAAGCAACTGCACTAACATGGATCCAAGACTGGATAATGGTTAAAGATGTAAGACTACTAGATTTGGAGGGCCATGATCTAAGGTTTGGCTGGCACACATACCTTTGATATGACAAAGCTAAAGTACATCAAGGCTTTGTCCATCATATATTAAAAAGAGCACTGTTGAAAATGTGGGAGAAGACAAAGGTAAACTTTTACTGGGGATTACCAGGTTGTATGTCCCCACAAGAAGCCATGTTGAGCAGATGTAGACCATCAAAGAATTGGCTCAAATATGATGATATTACAGTACAAGACAGTAGAAATGGATCTATAGTGCTAAAAGATCTAGGAGGCATTCAGATGATGGACCCAGGATTTACATGGTTTCATTATTACCAGCCATATTTTAAAATGATCTAAGACATCAAGGAATTTATCTTCACAGAAATGAAATAGATAACATCTTGTATGCAGAAAAATCAAAGTAAATTGCTAGTTTGTATAAAGCATTACTACAAAGAAAGCTAGAAGTTGATGTATTTAGAGATCACATGATACAATGGGCCAAAGATTTAGGCAAAGAAATTCCTCTAAAAGCATGGATCAAAGCTAGGAAGGATACATATACATTTACAGGTAACCAATTGATGTGTGAAAATTACTTCAAAATGGAAACTAGATGGCATTTCACCCCAGCCAGACTAGTGAAAATGTATAAAAATAACAAATCTATCTGTTGGAAATATCATAAAGAGTATGGGTCATGCTTCCACATGTGGTGGACTTGCCCTAGTATTGCAAAATTCCAGGAAAACATACATGAAAAGGTATGTGAAATTTTAAAGTTGTCATTTGAGTGTACTCCAGAAATATATTTGCTTAACATGGTACAGGGAATAAAGGATATGGAAAGGAAAGGAAAGGAGACATTTATGGAAGATTCTCCTATTCATTATAACAATAGCTAGAACATTAATTGCTAGCAATTGGAAATTG
>CM034703.1:35323670-35338736 GCA_020142125.1 Phrynosoma platyrhinos | reverse complement strand
CGCTTTCTTATCGCTTTGTGGCCCGCGTGTGATAAGGTCCTTAGAGGAGGTTGATAAGGAATAGTAATCAGTTGTTAAATATAGCAATAAAAGATGGCAATGAAATAGCAAGTAAAACTGTGGGAATGATAAGAAAATTAGGTTAAAAAAGGAGACAAGATTGTAATTGGACATGATGTATGGGCATGATTACCCACCTTTTTGAATGAGAGTTTCTTTTAAAAATCAGAGATAGAAAAAGACTCAAGGAAAGAATCACGATTATAAATGAAGATATTTATTGTCAAAGGAACTGTGGAAGTATTGTAATGTATGACGATGTGATGACTATATTTGAAACTTTGACTGTATTTTGTTTTTAGAAGTTTATATAGTATAAATAAAATATTTTTTTAAAAAAAGAATCACATACTCTCAGCCCCAGAGAACCCCATGACAGGACCACCATAATTCAGTAAGGACATGAAAACATACAACATTAGCTATAAAACCTAGAATCAGTTCTTGTAGTAGTTTTTCCCAAAAGTTATTGGACCAAACTCCGATCATCAGTAACTAGTGGCATGCTGGTTGAATCTGATTGAGTTGGAAGCTGACAGTTGTAGCACAGCAGCATCTGGACATCCAATTTGGGAAGACTGCCTTAGAACCCCACATTAACAGCTAAGTTGAAAGTTAAATTGAGGAGGGGGGAATAACTTCCACAGAGTTGATTATTTGTGAGCTTGTCACTGCTGCTTAACTAGCAATGTAGCTGCTGCTTAACTAATTGTTGTTCCTTGCCTTCCTCCTTCCCCCATCTCCTTGCCCACCAACAGCCTGGCCCATTATTTTCTTTGTGCCATGGAACCATGACACCTCTGCCTTGATCAGAGACTGGCTCTGCCAGACCTTAGTCACGTCTGCTGGTCCCCAAGCTTTCCCCTTCCACCTCCTTGGATGAAGGAGGGTTTTGCAGCAGCTGCTGAGAATTGTAGTTTGTAGCATGCACGTTTGGGGAGCCTAGAGGGTTCATAGTTTTCCCACTTTTGCAAGGGTCCTGCACTTCTGACAGGCCTTCCCAGAATAACACCTTGCTGTAAGGAGATGAGCTTTAATTTCTCCAGATGGCACAGCTGATCCTTGCTTTATTATATTGTCTTAATTGTATTGTTTTTAACTCTTTTTGATTTAATCTTGTTTTAAGGGGCGGGAGGGCAGATTATGGGAGGAGGGAATGTTTTGTCATGTTTTAAATGCTGTAACCTGCCTCGATTGCCATGCAGAGAGGCGGGCTATAAATTAAACTTATTATTATTATTATTATTATTATTATTATTACTTCTAATTGTTACGAAAATTTAGGGCTGACTATATGGGCAAACATCTCCTAGTTGAGGGGGTGAAATGCCATATGAAACAAAAGAACACAAGCACACTAATACATTTGTTTTAGAATAAATAGATGTGTGAGAATAGAAATTATAATTCATCCGTAACTTTCTGCAATGTCTATATATCAATGTTTGTATATTTTATCCTATTTTTATTGTATTCCATGCAACATTCTTTTGGTAGTTTTATGTGAAACTTTCTGGTTTAAAACAATCATCATTATTCATAAAATGGCTTCAAAAGGGCTGATTGGTAGCACTTAAATTAATGTGCATTTATAGCAATGTTTTATTCATATTTATGCCATGATTACTAGCTGCTGCCAGAGCAATTCTCATCTCATTATAAAACATATTATAAAATACATTAGTGCAGTTTTCATGTTCACAACGATAGACCAGGCTTTTTGGTAAACTCAAGCATCAACTGATTTTACAAAAAGTAGCATCATTCCCCACTCCCATAATCAATGGTATTCTAGATCAGCTGCTTAGTTATCTCTGTGTAACTAAGTAATTTCTCCTGACCTGATGCCCCATCAGCCCACTTTAACAACCAGCTTCTGTTTGGGCCAAAAAGATCAGCTTCCAATTGGGGAGTAAGGAGGAGTAAGTTTGCAGCTCCCTCCTGCCAATAAGCAAATCCACAATAAGGATTTGGACAGGGGTACAGCTTATGATTATCACACCTTCTCTGGCTGGAAATCTCATCTAATTGTACTCTGATAGGAAGTTAAATGGATCTTCTTTGTCTGTTCCCATGGTTGTCTGTTAAGGTGGGGTGGAGTGGCATTTAGAGAGATTTGCAGTAAAACAACTTGGTTTTACTGAATACAAATCAACAATAGATCTGTAACTCAAGGTTATGAATATACAACTGCAATGCTGAATAATGGCCATTGTTTTTGTTTCCAATATTTTCCCCCAATCCTTCCTTCATTGTCATTTCCTTGTTGGATAAGACGAGAGAGCCTGTCTGTGTGTTCATCTGCAAAGAGGTCTTATAGTAACCTGAATCATAACGTAGTTGTGCACAAACTAGGTAACCTATAGTTCATGGGCTCAGATTATTTTTCAGGTTCTCAGAAGTCCCATTTTGAACAAAAGAAACTATATTTGGGGTCCTAAAATCAGGTCTCAAACCAGGGTGGTATAGGTAGCCCCTTTCTAGCCTTTCCCCAGACTGGAAGATAACAAACTAGTTCATAGACAGGATGCTAGAATCTCATGAGAAATGTCAGTGTTTAGGAAGGTTCAACAGAAGTAGAGAAAATCTGTTTCTATCCAAAGAGAAGAAAACATATGTTCTCTGCTCACAATTGTGTAATTTCTATGAAGGTTGTGTGAAGAATGCCATGGCATTTTCATGCTAGAGCCATTCCTTGCTACAAGCCAAGATTCTTGCTTATCCTGATTAGAGGTTAAAAAAACTTGTCCTGTGTCTGGCTTTGAAAGTCTATCACATCACTTTCTATTGCTGATGGTCTCAACTCAGTGGGAGCAAAATGGTCTCTGCAACACTTTACCTTGTTTTTCCAATGGAAGACAGAAGATCCTGCTGAGCTTGCTAATAACTCGAGAAAAATGTTGAGAAGTGGGATGTTGTTTACTTTCTCTTTTAATTAACTTGTGGTTGTTGGTTTTGTTATCAAAATGGTTCCTGAAGCAAAGGAACCATTTGCAAACTTTGACATGTCATGGTGTACTTCAAGAAATTGGTGACAAGAGACCACCACAGCAATTTATTTTTTAAAAAAAATATGTAATTGAATTTGTTAAATTAAATCATCATACATTTATAAGCCTCCCCAGAAAGCCTTACACTCATATTTATGCCATTTAGTGATATAGACAAGCTATAACGTTTATTTATGAACAGCTAAGGTTTAAAATTTAATGAGGCTTTCTGTATCCCAACAGCCTTATCACCACAGTTATAATTAAATAGATAGCACTAAGTGTGCTGTTCACAAAACTCCAGAGTTATTGATTACAAACCTTACACAAGAAAAAAAAATCAGAATAATAGAATCATAAAGTTGGAAGAGACCACAAGGCCCATCCAGTCCAGCCTCCTGATCCAAGCAGAATAGAGTGCTACTATTACTTCCCTTGATCTAGACACTGTACTCATACTGATGCAGCCTAGAATTGCATTGGCTTTCTTAGCTTGCTGACTCATATTCAGCCTCTGGTTCACTAATACTTCTAGATTTCTTTTGCAGGGACTGTGCATTTCATATTTACTGCTAAAGTTTAGTATCCTACATTTCTCCCTATTGAAATTCATTTTGTTAATTTTGGCCCAACTTTCTAATCTGTTAAAATCATTTTGAATTCTGATCCTGTCCTCTGGGATATTAGCTGCCCCTCCTTATTTAGTGTTATCTGCAAATTTAATAAGCATGTCCTCTATTCCATCTATTCCATTCTAAAAGATTTCCTAACCCTCAAAAATGATCTTATCCCTTGCTTAACCAAGACTTTTAAAAAGGTATTGACAACAGGTATTATGAATTAAAAAAATCAAATCAAATCTATGTCTTATGGCTCTACACCATATTGAATACCCTGGAGCATGTTCTAGTCAATTTAAGTTTTGAATTCCACATTGATTTTACTAGGACTCTTTGGAAGAAATCCAAAACACACATATACCTGAAGTAGAACATATCTACTTAATGAAGTAGATATGTTCCCAAGCATTGCTTCTTTAATAGAAAATGTTGTAGCAGAAGCAGAAATAACATGGAATAAATAGATGACTCCACAAGGCTTGTATGGGAAGCTATGCTGGGAGTAGCAATAGCAAGTACATTTCTATACATATAATCTTCTGTACCGCTTATTATCATATAGCTGATGAGCCAAACTGATTTGTTGGCCCCTTTCTCTTTTTTGTTTTTCATACATTCTTGGCAAGGGATTCTGAAGGCAGTTGCTATTTACCTTATGTGTTATAAACAGGCACACCCAGTTACAGTAGAATTGGCTAGATTAGAATCTCACTCTTTTTTAGCTCAAAATTTATGGTATTGTTTATTGCAGACACACTGCTGCAACCTGCCATCAAAAGTCTGTGTTTTTCCAGCCTTTCATTATAATCTTCCCAATACAGATGCTGTTTTTAAAAAGAAAGAAAGAAAGAGTCCAGCTAGGCAGAGAACAAAAAAAAAATCTGGTGGCTAAGTAGGCATAAAAACACTTTGAGCTTTATTGCATTATTAAAAAAAACCTGGCAGGCAAATGAAAAGATGTGTGTGGGTTTTTCTCCATCCGTATGACATTGTTCTCTTTCATTCTCTACTTGTTGTAAAGCTGTGGAAAAGTGTCATAAAAGTGTTGTAAAAGTGTTGTAAAAGTGTCCCATTTGCTAAGTTGAAATAATCTATTTGGCAAAAATGACGCTTTTACAATGTTCTCCCATGCTTTTACAACCTAGAGAATGAGAATATTGTGGAGGGAGAAAAAACAACAACCATGTGTCCTTTTATTTGTCTGCCGGGTTTGTTTAATAATGTGATAAGGAGTTTCTTTGTAAGAGGTTTCATTAATAGATATATGCCTGTATGGAGAGGCAAGTGATATGACTCGTGCTGTCGGTCCTACCAAAGTCAAAGATCTTAAATCCACCTAATTTAACATTGGATTAGAATACAAGCACTTATAGAAAACAAGTACAATCTTAAGCAATCTTAATGTGCTGAAATAAAATAGAGAAAGAAAGAATTATGTGCATCCATGGTGGCAAGATGATCACAGCTAGGAACTTGTGGAGTTGTTTTGTTGGTCCTCTGCAGTGGATTTATTTTCAGTATTCAACTGGTAGAAAAAGAAGGTGATTCAGACCATGGAGAAACAGCTGCTCTCAACTTGGGGCCAGAGCAGACAGGCAGGAAAAAGTGACTCAATCCTGCTTTTTCAAAAATCCTCCTGCCCACATGGCCCACTCTCAATGTGGGCCAAATATGCATAGCTTATGGCATACCATACCACTGGGTAGTTATTTTGTTGCTTCCCCATCATATATGTATACCATCACTCAAACACACCACCTGCAACTTCCAAATACCTCACACATCCACCCAGTTGTCATTCCATTGGATGGACGCGCCTTTGATTATAAGCCTGAAGACAGGGAAATGTCCAATTAACCACTTGTAAGCTGATCTGATAGCCTATTGGCTGAAGAGTGGGGTATAAATAAATAAATAAATAAATGTTGTTGTTGTTGTATTTATTTATTTATGTGTGATGCTCTGCCTATACAGCACAGCAGTGTGCATGATACATTGGTAAAGCACAATCATGGAGACACCCACATACATGCCCCCTTCACCCCATGCCCCCCTGTTGGACTGTCTGATTTGTGTATGTTGGAATTACATCCATTGGAGTTGTTGCACTTTGCTTTGTCTCAGCCCCACACTCGCATCAGGGTGTTTATATGCAGATGCGAAGATGAGTATTTGCGTTCTTTTTGCTCTGGTTTTTAGTCCCAGAGTGCAGTTTCATTTCATTTTCCACTTGTTTTGGAGGCATGTGTCATATAAATGCCCCACCTTCAGTGTGGCTGAGGGTGCTTTCTCAGATGATATGCACGTGCTTTTTCCTCAGAACAGCCAGATTTTCATGGTCTAAATTACATTTCCCCTCTCTCCCTTCTCCACCAGTAAATTACAGCAGTAGGGGTCCCTTTTGAACCTTGACAGTTTCAGTCAGTGGAAGGTTTTTGGACAGAGTACAAGTAAATAACTCTCTAGTCCCCATCCAAAATGAGATTTTTGCATGCTTGCACAGCAAGATCACTAATAGGATCCAGCCAATGTGAGATGCATCTCTCCAGTCCTCATACATACAGGCAGAATTCTACATTAGTCCCTTCCTCCTTTTCTTGTGAAATACATGATCAATGATAACTGTGCAGTTTAATCAAAGCATGTGCAAAGAGTATAGTCTAATGGATGAAAAATGTGCATATTATCTGGGTAATTCCTGAATCTCCCAGACTAATTAGTTAAAGTCAAAATGATCCATCAAGATTAATTAAAATTTATGCCTCCGCCTGCTGGTATGCACATTACTTAAATGATTTTCAACTAACTTTATCTGCAATAGCTGGGTAATATGTCTATGTAAAAGTCAGAAAACCACCGAGAGAAAAATATCCTTTTCCTGGCTGTGAAACTGGTATCCTTAAGAGATACAGGATACAGTTCACAAAGATAAGAATCCAAATGTTTGAGCAACAGAACAACTGGGAAATGTAGTTCCATATGGGGATGCAGGTGGTGACAACAACATAGGCATTGTTAACTAAAACATTTATAGTAGTGAACAGACTTCCTAGCAACGGCCCGCTTTGACTCATGGTGTATCTATCTATGTCACAAACTTACATAGTAAACTTGAGGGCAATAGTCTTGAAAAGTGACATTTTGGACTATTAGAAGTATTTTGAGAGTTTCAATATTACTTTTATTTTTTAAAAAAATAATTGGAATGTCAACATACAGAGTGTTCTGATCTCAGAGACTCAGAATTTTTATCAAACCAGGCTGCTAAGACAACACAATAGTGTTAGTGTGGGAAATGCAAATCTAGGAGTTTATCGCATGCACTTTTCAGTCCAACCCGTGCACAGGATGAGATTGGGCTGGAACAGGGAAAAATGGGTTTTACAACTCATGAAATTACTGCTGTACTGCCGCCGACCATCACCCATCCCTGATCCGGTCTCTGCTGGCTGATTTTGGTACTACAGAAGCTTTCCATAGTAGGGACTTATTTTTGGCATCACAAGATAACAGTTTGTGGTTTAAAAGCCATTCCTTTATAAGCAAGTGTGAAACACTGTAGTTGCATATGGAGATGCAGGTGGTGGCAACAGCATAGGAATCTTTAACAGAGAATCTTAAAAATCTCTAAATTAATGCCCAGAATTCTCAGGAATCTAGGGAGATAAGAAGGCGTCTTCTACTGATCCAAACCATTCATTCAGTTGGCTCAATATTGTTAATTGGCAGAGGTTCTCCAAGATTTCAGACAGGACTCTTTCCTAGCCCTGCCCTTATATTCTCCAGTGGTCTCACACTGAAATACTAACCAGACCCAATGCTGCCTAGCTTGTAAAATCTGACAAGACTGGATTTTTATGGCATGAGATAACAGCACTCTGATAATGGCAGTGCTTTCAGACTGATCTTTGAATTTCAGATAGTGAGATGGTCACTTATATAGCACTGAAGTAAGAGGGCTCATATTTCCATAATGTAAAACATATGCTGATTTTATGTATACATACAAATATATAAATAATACTCTGATTTAAATAAAAATCCATTACATCTCATAAGCTTTAATCTGTATTTGTTTTATGTTTTTATTGGCTGACTTGAGTCCCAATATTGGAGAAAATGTAGGATGTAAATGAATAAACAACAGCAACAGCTGTTGCACCTGATGTTCCTGCTGGGTAACTTCAAAGTCCCTGAGCAACTGTGATCAAAGTCTCTGTGTTCCTCTTGTGTGAATCTTTACATTGGACCTCAGGTGGGCATCCCTTCAAACAGAGAGAGTGACCCCATTCAGGACTGGAGGTTTTGACAGTGGACTATTCTGTATTTGTGACACATGGCCTACCAGCTTCAGAGTTGCTAAACCTTTTGTGAGTTTAGCATGATTACTTTAGTAGGACTAAGGGCTTGTCTATGTGATTAAAATAACTGTACTCTTCATTCTCATAGAATAGAATGTGATTCAGCCTCATGCAAGGAATTCAGTCTTTTTTGAGTGGGAGGGCAAAAATCCATAATGCAGCTGGAAAGGGGATTCATAGTTTTTACTGGTTTATCCATGAGTATCCATGATGATGAGCATTATCCAACATCTATCCCTTTGCATAGGTTCACACGGCTGCACATTTTCAGCAGAGGGAGGATGAATAGTTGCAAATTTGTGCAGGAAAATGAAGACAAGTGTCAGTATGACTGTGTGCAAATCCACAGCAATTTGTATAATGGACTTACATGTAGACTGACCCTAACACACAAAGCATCCCCATATAATCTCACACTGAAGGAACACAAAATTATGTGTATGGTCAATGATGCAGGACTTTCCTAATAGACAGACGTTCTCCCACCCAGTATCCTATGAGAAAAATTGTGATTGGACCTGCCCACATGGTTGATACATGACAGCACAGTACATGCAAGCAGCCCTCATGCTGAAGCAGCCTGAACTGGGAAATTTTAATGTCTTTAAGCAAAGCAGGCTCAGCCCTCATTAGTACCAAGGATTACCCAGTGCTGTAGGCTGTATTTCAGAGGGAGAAAATGACAAACCATCATTAAGAATATCTTGCATAAGAAAATTGATGGGGTTGCCATAAGTTGACAGGTAATTTGAAGACACATACAGGTACACACACCCTAGGAAATCCATAACATTTTAACTTCACTAGGGGACTGTTGACACAAAGCTACAAGTCCCCTTTGCATAGACAAAGACAAGAAAATTTGAATCGCTTCCACATCCAGAATAAAGAGCTGAGGCACTTGCACGGGGTTAACAAGACCCATGACTTTATTACTAATTAATGAAGGAGATGAATGATAAATTAAATTGCTTATAGATGGCAGGAAATTTCTTGTGACTGTCTATTTCAAGGGTGAGTCTACCCTGGGAAAGGGAGCAGTTTTCTGCCTATGTCTGGTCCATAGACATACCTTTCCATGTGAAGCCACTGGGAGAGATCATCAGGAGATATGGGGTGGGGTGTTATCAATATGCTAATGACACCCAAATATATTTCTCCATGTCTCGGTCAGCTGCTACGATGGCAGATGGCAGTTCTCCCCTCAATCAATGTCTTGAAGCAGTAATGGACTGGATAAGGAAAAGCCAACTCAAACTGAATCCAGACAAAACGGGGGTACTTAGAGTAAGGGCCCCCAAACCAGGTATTGGGTTGCAACCTCCAGTCCTGAATGGGGTCACTCTCTCTGCTAAGGACTGTGTTCGCAGTCTGGGGGTGCTCCTGGACTCGTCACTTCACATGACAGATCAGGTGAATGCGACAGTCAGGAGTGCCTGTTATCAGCTTCAGCTGCTACGCCTGCTGTGCCCTTTCCTGGAAGCAAGGAAACTAGAAACTGTAGTACATGTGCTGGTAACCTCACAACTCGACTTCTGCAATGCACTCTACATGGGGCTCTCTTATACCTAAATCAGAAACTACAACTAGTACAAAATATGGCAGCCAGGTTGATCACCGGAACATCGAAAAGTGATCACATTACACCTATTCTAAAATCTCTTCACTGGCTGCCTATTGGTTTCCAAGCACAGTATAAGGTGTTGGTGATGACCTTTAAAGCCTTACATAACCTGGGTCCAACCTATCTAGGGGATCACCTTCTTCCATATAATCCGCCCATGCCCTCAGGTACTCTGGGAGGAAGTTGCTTCAACCGATGAGAACTAAATTGGTGGTGACCTCCTAGAGGACATTCTCTGCCACCATGCCCAGACTCTGGAACGCTTTTCCAGAAGACATCCTCAGATAACCAACTTTAGATGGCTTTAAAAAATCCATCAAGATGGATCTCTTCTGGCAGGCCTATCCAGAATAAACTATTCATCTATTCTGATCTCCCCCCATCAGACATTTTCTTATTTTCTAGCCTTGCCCTAGAGTGCCTATTGTTTTTAATTTTGTCTATTGTTTAATTTCTAGTTTTAACTGAGACCGTATTTAATGTATTTTAATGGGGGATAAATTGTGTTAGTTTACATTGTTCTATTGTTATTGTAAGGGTTATTTTATGTATCTGATTTTAGATGTAAGCCACCTTGATGGCCAAGGCTAAAGGTGGGGTATACATAAATAATAATAATAATAATAATAATAATAATAATAATAATAATAATAATTTCTGAATCATTGCCTACAGTTCTGAGCATGTGGTCCAGGCAAAGCCCAAAGGGGTTTCTTTTACCATTTCTTACATTCAAAAGACTTGAATGGAATCATTAAGTAATCTCTTCTAGGTGAAATAAAATTATGCCTCATTTGCACTGGCCAAATTTAATAGGCACAGCTCTGTTACAGAAATATTAAAGAACAGGCACGTCTTAGGAAAAAAGATGTGGCAACCCTAATTTAGCACATTCAGGCATATAAGCCCAGACTTTTAAAACCACACTTAAAGCTTCAGACCATGATATGAAGAAATTTTCAAATCCTGGTAAATTCTGATAAAAAAAAGGGGAAGTGAAATTAAATTCCATTCATGGACACATAAACACACACACACACACACACACACACAGCCTCAATGATTCATGGGAAGAAGTAGCATTTCTATAAAATATTTTATCATCTGTTATAAGTGACACCAATAGTTGTACTCTAAAATCACAGATTATGGGGAGAGTACTCATCATGCTGGACTTCTCCCTTTACTTTTTAGCTTTTAAATGCTTTTAAATGGGAAGACTTCAGTACATGATTTTAATATGATAGCATGTTTAATTGTTTTTAATTGTGCTTTAATGTTGTAATAATTGGTTATATTGGTATTTTGTTTTAATTTATATTGTAAATCACTGTGTGCCCTGAAAAAGGAGAAAGATAAGATAGTCAATAAATAAATAAATAAATATTAAATATTATATGTCACATAAATCTACTCCTGAAAATGATTGGTGTGGCATTTCCTGTGACTGCTATCTTTAACCTAATCCTCTTCCTTTCAGGATAGGATGCTGCTTTCCAGGTCTTCATCTTAGTCAAATACGCTCATACTCTCTCTGGTTTGGATTTATGCTGTCATCTTGGCTCACATCCTATGCTGTCATCTATGAAACTTGCCTAAAACATATTGAGGTACCATAGAATATTGGGCTGTGTTGCTGATATATTATCTGTGAGTGACCAAATAGGCATATGTTATCAGAAGAAGCAGATAATATTTTATTATATCCAGTCTCGGGATGTTATAAACAATAATTATATATGACTCTTCACTTGCACTGGTTATACTTGGCCAAAAATATTCTATTACTTGGTTTGCAAGTTCAGGACTATTTAGGGTCTGAGATTTTAGTGGGCCCTGATTTTAAGGAGCAGTCCATGGAGATGTCATTAAGCATGATATATTAAGTATCAACCACAGTAGTAGAGTACACCATTCAACTAAAAAACACAATAAGAAAAAAATGTAGACACAAACTTTTCAGGGCAGTGCTGTCAAACTGAGATTTCTCCTTCCCACTCTTGAGGACTGGAGAATAGCTGAGAACTTGACCTGAGAGCTGGAAACTTGAGACTGGAAATTTAAGACTTGAAAGCTGAAAACACTATCTTTCACAGATCAGTATATTAAATTACTATATCATATCATATCATATCATATACTGCCCATTCACTCTTAGGGTGCATCTACATTGTGGAAATACAGTTGGACCTCCTTACATTGTGGAAATACAGTTGACCATCCCATGCGCGATATGAAGCGGTATATAAATGAAGCTGCTTATCCATGAATTCTTTATCTATGGATTTAACCATTCATGGCTGGAAACATTAAAAATAAATAAATTCTAAAAAGCCAACCACGATTTTGCCATTTTAGATAAGGGACACCATTTTACTATGCTATTGTATTTACTGGGAGTTAAGCATCCAATGGATACCAAGGACCCACTGCAATGTAGTTTGACACCACTTTTACTGCCACAGCTCCATCCTACAGAATCATGGGATTTGAAGTTTTGTGAGACACCAGCCCTCTTTGGCAGAGACGGCTAAAGACCTTGTAAAACTACAAATCTCAAGATTCCATGGAATGAAGCAACAGCACATAAGGTGGTGTCAAACAGCATTATTTCTACAGTGCAGGTGCACCCAATTCTTACCATTCTTAGATCTACTTTTCTCTTAAATCATAACACAGTTCCTTATCATTCTTTTTCCTGATGGATTTCTTTAATTCCATAATCTGTATCTCTCTTTCATCTTTACTAACAACATACCATTCCAAACCATACCTCTCTCCCCATCTTTTTACATTTGTCAGTCACCCCAGAAACACCACTGGAGCTATTTTAGAACGATTCACATCTTATGCTACACCATACCAACCCACATCCAATTCTTACTCCTTAATATAAAATTGCCATCTTACTGTATATTTCCCAGAGAGCTGATGATGCTGAAAAGAAAGGCCAGCCTTACCATGTGACAAAATAAGGTGAGCACCTCATGTAGAAAATGGTGGCAGCAAGGCCATGGGTATTTTTGGCTGCTCTTCTTAAATTTCTAAAGTGATCCCCCAGTTGGAGCAAAGAGCTGTCTAAGGCACATAACTTGTCTTGGATATCCAAAACTAGCCTAAAATAGAGTGAGGGAGGACACTAAAACATATTTGTGTATTGTGTTACTCCAAGTTATTTCCAATGTATAGTGACACTAAAGTGAATCCATCATGGGGTTTTCTTGGCAAAATGTGTTCAAAGGGTTTGCTTTTGCCTTTGCCTCCCATTGAGGCTCAGAGCATATGACTTGCCCAAAATCACCCAGTGGGTTTCCATAGCTGAGTAAGGATTCAGTCCTTTGTCTCCAGAGTGAAAATGCTCAAACCACTACACCATAGCCAGTAGGATTCAGCTCCAAGTTCATCCACCTTCTCTACATGAACTGAAGAGGGATCCCTATGACAACTTTCAAGCAGCAAAATGTATTGGGTTAGTCCTGTTTAAACTTTGAAGTACAGGCTTGAAAATGTAATAAAGTAGTTGCATGTGTGTGGATGTGCCTTCAAGTCATCTGCTGACTTATGGTGACCCCATGGATTTTTTACAGGGTTTTCTTGGACAGGGAATATTCAGGTGGTTTTGCCAGTTCCTTTTTCTGAAATACCTGGTATTTATTATAGTCTGTCATCCAAGCAGGGTTAACCCTGTTTAGCTTTCAAGAACCGACAGGATCTGGTGCCTTTAGGATATTTAGGCTACAATAAATTTGTTCAGTACTCCTGCACCTTAAGCCCTATAGCTGGTTTAGCTCTTTCAATACAGCATGCTTTATTTTTGTATAGTTCCTTTGGTTAAATGCTCTCTTCTGAAAAGCTCCCTTACTCTGAATGCTAATCATCAATGTCAGGATAATAAGTTAGCACTAGAGCCTGACTTGCAGAATAGCTAATTATTCTGACAGTTGTTTTCTATCTATCCTCAACAGAGAATAGATGGGAAACCAGCACTAATGATACAAGAATGTGATTTTTTTTCCTGTTGATCTATTAAAAGCTGCTGTTTTCTAAAGAAGGCAGTAAAGTGTCTTCTATTGAAATGACTCAATTAACTAATCAAATGACAGGATTTGATATGAGCTGGGGAATATTGTTAAGTGTTCATGTTTCCTTCAGAGGCTATTTATAAGCCATGATAACATTCAATGGCATTTCATATGAGGTAGCTAATTTTTACCATATCGCAAACATATGATGGATTACAAAGCATACCAAGGAATTCAGGGGGGGGGGGAAGCATGTGCTTCATAGACTATAGCAAAGCATTTGACTTCACAGAACACGAAAAGTTATAGATGGCTCTTAAAGACATAGGAGTGCCTTTATACTTTATAGTCCTGATGAGAGATCTGTATTTAGAACAAGCGGACACTGTTAGAACAAAATGGGGAGAAATATGGAGAAACAGAATGTTTCTCAATTGGCACAGGGGTCAGGCAAGGCTGAATTTTATCATCCTATTTTTCCAATTTGTATGCAGAAAATGTCATAAGAAAAGCAGGTTTAGACTCAGGAGAAGGAGGAATGAAACTTGGAAGAATTAACTTCAACAATCTAAGTTATGCGGATGACACCATACTACTAGCAGAAAACATCACAGACTTGGAAGAATTATTGAGTAAGGTCAAAGAAGAAAGTGGAAAGGCTAGTTTACTGCTGTACATAAAAAAACAAAAATAATGATCACAAAGGATGTATACCTAGACAATGAGGAAACTGAAATAGTTAGAATTGGATCTGTACATTGGATCAAATATTGATAAAAATGGAGACTGCGGCCAAGAAATCAAAGATGACTAGGAACGTTATCACACGTGAGCCAGAAAGCAATAATAAATTGGAAATGAGGCATTCTGAAAATAAACCGAAAATAAACCTTGATTCCGCAAATAGCTTTCACATGTAATTACCTTAATTGCGAAATTACAGTAAGCGCATTTAACGTTCACACACAAGTGAGAAAAGCTCGTAAATGTACTAGAAATGATCTTCTTGCACATGCGCAGATAGAGGAATGCTCGCCGTGGAACCATGGGAAAAAGTAGGGAAATGTTCCCAAATGCACATTTGCTTTCCACATTACAGTAAATGCGAAATTACTATAATTTCGCAGATGCATTTCTTCAAAACTACTGAATTTCAAAACATCTCGGATAACACCAGTTTCTGTCCAGTTTCTGTCCAGTTTCTGTGTGACGTTGTGCGAAATCTTGAGGCACAAATCCAGTTTCTGTTTGGGATTTGTGTGGATTAACCAGCAGAATAATAATAATAATAATAATAATAATAATAATAATAACATTTAGTTATATCCCACCCTTTGGGAACCAATCAGGGTGGCTTACAACAATAAAACCATGCAATATATCCCAAAA
>CM034703.1:35304956-35317702 GCA_020142125.1 Phrynosoma platyrhinos | reverse complement strand
AGAGGCTTGTGAAAGGGCTTCTCACCAGGACGCCATACCACCGGAAGTGAGGCATCATAGAAGTTTTGAAAATAACAAATTCTTGGGTCCCCCTCCCAGCTCAGTGACATTTTCCTGCAGATTAATTGTACCTTATTTTTGTATTAACAATGCTGTTCTTTTTTCATGGAATTCAAAGTTCTCAATATATATATTTTTAAAGCTTCAGTGAAGTTTGAAGATTTAAAGGCTTAGGCTCTGTTTCTTATAAAATTAATACCAAAAGCACTATTGATTTTGGAGTATAACAAACTAACTAAAAAGAAATAGAAGGTGGAGTGTGTATAAAATACTTTCTTAAAATGAAAAGGAGAAGACCAACCTGAAAAAAAATAAGAATTACCATGAATTCTTTTGTTTTACTAGATGTGCATTTTGCTCACTTTGCATTTTGTTTTGCTAGCTGTGACTATAAATACCTTGACAGCATGTGTTATATATTCAGTTTATCATAAGATATACTCTTATATTTTGTATATTAAATATGTTTGGGAAAGAATTTTCAGTTTCTAAAATAATCTAGTATTTCCAGGCCACCATCTCTCATTCCCTAGATTTCAGGCCAAAATCTGAGACCACAGGGCAGGCTCTTGTGGTGTCATAATGGTAGGTACAGATGGTTGGTCCTTCGTAGGTTGGTAATGAGTATCCAGCTTGTTGGGGTCAACTGGCTTACAGATTGTAAACCCTTAGAGAGTGCTGAGTTCAATGATAAGTGGTATAGAAATGTAAATGTTATTGCTATTGTTATTGAGACAATATGGGTAAATGGTCCAGAACTTGGTTAAAATCCAGCTAGCCAGGCAATATGGCAACTCAGAGGTAGCAAGAAGTATTTTACAGCAGCTGTTCAGGCAGCAAAAGGCAACCAGCAACTGCAATATTTGTCATCATTCTCACTAGGACACAAATTCTGTGTGACCTTTTCCATGCATGACTGTGATGTTCTCTGCGCTCAGGGCCAATACTGCAACCCTGCCATGACTATTTGCACCAGAAGATCATTAGTCCCCAATCTCCTGGATCCCACTTCCCATTCCTGCTGAGCTGAATGGTACACCTTTGAGACTATCTATCCAAGCTGCCACCAGCTGGTGAATTAGAATGAATTCCCTTAGCACACACCAGGACTTGCTGAGTGAGTTCTAGTTCCATTCCTTGCTAACTTAGGGCCTAAGCACACTGCCAGAAATAGTGCACATTAAATTGAGGCACTGTCCTGGCTCAGTGCTAGGGAATCATGGGAACTGTAATTTATTGTGGCACCAGAGCTCTCTGACAGAGAAGGCTCAATGTCTCAGAAAAAAATACAATTCCCATGACTCCCTAGCACTGAGCCAGGGCAGTGCCTCAATTTAATGTGCACTATTTCTGGCAGTCTGCTTAGGCCCTAAATCAAGCAGTAGCCCTAGCTTGAGTCAAGACATATATAGAAGGAGTGTATGAAGAAGCCAGGTACTTTTTAAAGAAAAGTTTTATTCTAAGAAATTCTAAAACAAAGGATATCACTCATACAAAACCTCCTTGTCTTGCAGGCACAGAATAGTTACCAAGTACAGTCATTTAAGAGAAGCCAATAATATAAAAAAAGACCTAATCACCATTAGCTACACATAATCCTAAACTTACTTAAAAGCTCAGATGAGCTTTGTAGTCCTTGATGTTTCTAGATGCTGGGAACCTTGACTTGCTCCAAATGGTGTATTGGACTGAATTACAAGTTACCATGTTTTCTCTCCACAATCATCTCTTCTCATTCCTAGCATTTTGGTGTGCTGACATTGTGTAAATGCAAAATACATTAAAAAAAAAACCTTTGCATTAAATTAACCACCCTAGTGGCTGCTATAAATGTGGAGAGAACTCATTTTTTCCCCTGCCTGTCTCATCACTTGGAAGACTCTTTCATATTATACAATTATAACCTTATGATTCCTCTGTTACTGCCATGGTTCCATCCTATGGTATCCTGGGATTTGCAGTTTAGGGAGGGGTATTTAGTATTTTCAAACAAGGAGCTCTAGTACCACACCAAACTACATAACCCAGGATTCCATAAGGTGCAACCATGGCAATTAAAGTGGAATCATAGTGCTATTATTTTGTGGTGTGAATAGATCCCTGGAGAAACTCAGCAATACCTTGAAACAGACCTATGAATTTGTGTGTGTGTGTGCATTTGTGCTGGTGTGGCAAATGGGACTTGTTTTAAGATTATAAAATTAGTAGACTACTAGATTCTTATAGATCATATTTTGTTCATCTGAAAGGAATTAAACTTGTCTAGAAATGAAATAATCTCATTTTGGTTCAGTTAATTGAATGCTTCAGCTTGCTGCCTTCCATCTTTAGTTACCTAAGTCCAAACTGATTATTTAAAAAAGTTGGAAAGAGAGACACTGAAATGCCAGAATCATTAAATATTTTGCTGTCAGGCTTTTGGGCAAAAGCTTTATGTGACATCTCATTTCCCAAAATAAATATGATATTATTGTTGAACTAGCTATCCACAAGATAGATGTAATTTTGTGAGCCATGTATATCCTGAAAGGTATATTATCATTGGAGTATAACAAACCTCCACATTCTAAAACCATTGCAGACTTTTACTGAAAATATTTCTCATAAAAATACTCAACTACCAAATTATTAATTCTTGTGTAAGATTGGAATGAGGGGAAGGATTTGGTTTCTTTTTATTACTCATGTCTCTTTGTTTTTATCTTTCTCACATTTACTGGATGGGAAGCCTAAAAATTCCAAACTGTCAAGATATATAATTGTATACTAAAGTTAAGATTGTCCATGCCATCATATTTGCCATTTCTATATATGGCTGTGAAAACTGGACAGTGCAGAAAGCTGATAGGAAGAAAATCAGCTCATTTGAAATGTGATGCTGGAGAAAGTTCTACAGATACAGTGAACTGCCAAAAAGACAAATAAATGAATCCTAGAGAAAGTTAAGCCTGAACTCTCCCTAGAAGCCAAAATGACTAGACATGACTCAGTATAAAAGACAATAATGCTAGGTATGGTAGAAGGCAGTAGGAAAAGAGGAAGATCACATTAAAGATGGATAGACTCATTCAAGGAAGACACAGTATTGTGTTTGAATGGCCTGAGCAGGGCTGTTGATGATAGAGTGATTTGGAGGCCTCTCATTTATAGCATTGATAAGTTAAACTCAACATGAGAGCAATTAACAATAACAACAACATGAAAAGACTAATTTAGAAGGTGAAGTATAATTGTTGCATTACCAGTTGAGTTCTGCATGAATACCAATATCCCAATAGAAATAGGGGCTTTCTAGACTGCCAGAAATAATCCAACTTGAGTACACTTTAACCACTCTGGCTCAGTGCTAGGGAATCAAGGGAACTGTAGTTTATTGTGACACCAGAGCTCCCTGGCAGAGAAGGCTCAATGTCTCAGAAAAAATGTCTCAGAAAAAACTACAATTCCCATGATTCCCTAGCACTGAGCCAGGGCAGTTAAAGTGGACTTACTTCTGGCAGTATGTAAAGGCCCATAAAAACAGATGAACATTGCCCTGAGTGCCTTATTTTATATCAAACTTTGTATCAAATTGTAAGAAACTAGTCATGGCATCTAAAACACTGAACAATGTCAACTGCACATCTGATTAGGAATATGTCACATCACTAAAATAATACTGGTATTAGCTGATTTATTTATGAAATTAGCTGATAATGTCTAAAGAATTCAAAATTTGCCAGCTCCAGGAGACCAGCTGCTATGAGGAGCACATATGCTGTCATTCTTGTATAGTGCTTTGAAATGAAAAGTATATGTAGATTTAAATAAAACCTATTGTATTTCTATTTTTCATTGGATGTCACAGAAATGTTAATCTAGCTGTAATCTAAACCCTAGTCTCATTGTTTTAGGGGCTCTAGACTTTGACCCTATGAATAGGTTTGAAATTAAGCAGTCCTACTTTATCTCCAAAGTGGTAACTCCCAGTTTTTTATCTTAAGTATTTATCTTCCCAGGCTATGAAAATTTCCACTACTTGAAATTTTGCCTGTGTAAATCCTCAGAAAGGACCTTCTCTGAAAAAAATATGTTAACACTTCCTCCTCCTCCTCCTCCTCCTCCTCTTCTGATTTGTGAAAGGCATTTCTGAATTTTCAGAGTTTCTTCTATACAGTTGCATCTATGTATGCACAACTTTAGGATTTTATTTGTCCAAGACATTGTGCTACCTAACAATAGGAAATGGTGCCCATTTCTCAAACCTAAGATGCACAGTGCTCTAGGCTGGTCAAATTATTCAGCTCAGATTCTTCCTTGTCAAAACAATCTACAGCAGCTTGCCTCAGATATCTGTCTACTATATTATTGCCAAGTCATAGACTGAAATGATCTCTTCAATATACTCCACCATCATTGTGGAATTTTGCCATCATGAATCATTTTGCATTATTCACAAACTTGAGTATTCCACCATTCACTGCTGTTTCCAAAATACATATGAATACAGACCAATTCAAATCATACAGACCTAGTGTAGAGGTTGCCAAGAACCAGTTCCTCATGCTGGTACACTACATGATATAATGTTATAAAAGCCTGGTGTATCAGTATAGCCTATTCATACAGTACACAACTCTAGCTATCATTAGCATTATCCACCAGTTCAATAGAGGGTCTACGGCATAGCTTACAACATTTCACATATGAAAACCAGGGCATGTGTGGCCAACATCAGAGGATGATCAAGATGGCAAAAGTTATTAATGAGGAAGAACACATGAGATAGGAGAGAGTGCAGCAGTTTACCTTTGCTTGGGCCTACTGGGAATATCAAGATTCCTCCCCATTTTCTCCTGTCCTCTCTGCTGAGTTAATTGACCACAAGCTACTTTTGCACTTTGAACTGTGTTTGCAGCAGCTGAAGTAAGCTGAGGACAAAGTGAGAAGATGAGAGAGAAACTGGGACTTTTTAAAAGCAGCTGAAAAAGTGGGCCAAGAGAGGGTTAATTGAGATTGAGACTATCCCTTCCAAATAAGGACAGTTAATAGATATGCTAGGGTAGGGATGGACAAGGTGTGACCAGAAGGTCACATGTAGTTCCAAGACCATTTTGGAAGAGGCCTCCGTGCCACAATGCCCAGAAAGTATTTTGAGGGAGGCTGAATTTTGCTTGTGTGCTTGATATAGCCAAAAAGTGAGTGCAAGCCTCTGAGAAGCGAATGATCAGAGTCATGATACATTCACCTCCTGCTTTTCAGGAAAAGACATCTGTAGGATTTGGAGGCCTAATAATGTGGGATGGGGAAACTGCTGCAGGCATGGAGGAAAAAACCAAAGCACTTCCCAGAGGTTTTAATGTTTTTGCACTCACAACTTTGATGAAGCACATGGTGTAAAAGTCAACAGAATGTGGTACTCCAGAGTCTTCCAAGGAGCAATCCATCCCCTACTATATGGACATTGCTCACCTCTGCCCACCTATTGTGCACTTCCTTCTCTTGTGATTTATATATTGTGCTTCACCCCACAATCCTAAGTATGTCTAATCAAATATATACCCCACTATATAATCTAGCCCTATGCTAATCAATGTGTTGAATGGAGCTGGTGCACAAGCCATTGGATGTTGGTGCATAGAGCACTCCCATGAGCACAAATATGGTACCTATCCTTGGTGCATGGGGGGGACTGCCAGTGCCCAAATTAACAGCCTGAGAAGTACTATTCTCTCTAAAGTATTATAGTTCCTTCACTTTGCTATTTAATCATGCTATCATTCTGTTGGGTTTGCTTGTGTCTCTTCTGTTGCATAGTTCTGAAATCTTTATTGAAGAGAGGGAACACCCTTAGTTTTCATGCAGTGATATGACTTCCATGGATTCATCTTTTTAATTGTTTCATTTTTAACCCATTCCCGATGTCAGTTTTTGAGACATGCTGGGTACACAAAATGAAATGGCAACAAATGCAACAAACTGCCAGTAGCAGACAAACCCCTGTCTTAAGATACTATTGTTAAGCATTCTGCAGGTTTCCAAAATAATTGTGTTTGACCTTTTGGCATGTTTTTTTTATGTGACTGATGTCTGTTTACTTAATATTTTCAGTGTGCCAGGATAAACAAGTTTGTTACTTCAAAACTAGATTCCCTCACCCAATATCATTATTTGAGGTTAAGAGCATTATTTGAGGTGATTTTTGTTGTTGCTACGTGCCTTCAAGTCATTTCTTACTTATGGTAACTCTAAGGTGACACTGTCATGGGGTTTTCTTGGTAAGATTTGGTCAGAAGAGGTTTTGCCACTGTCTTTATAAAAGGCTGAAAGTGTATTACTTATAAAAGGTCACCCAGCAAGTTTCCATGGCTAATCTCAAACCACTACACCAGGGGGGTGGGTTGGGGTATGAATTTTGTTGTATGGGGTTTTAACTGATGTAAGCTGCTTAGATTGTCTTCATTTAAGCAGGGTATAAATAAATTTTATTTATTATTATTATTATTATTATTATTATTATTATTATTATTATTACACCGTGCTGGCTCTATTTGAGGTGATAGGAGCTAATTGAAATCAATTAAGCTATAAGCTGGCAATTTGCTGCTGAAAAAGGGCAACTTAATTACATTTATTTTTTAACAGGAGTAGTTAATAGTTAACAGAAAAATAGATTCCATCTGAACTTTAGGAAGAACACCTAACTGTAAAAGTTGTTCAACATTGGAATAGGCTGTCTAGGAGTGTAGTGAACTCTCCTTCTTTGGAGGTTTTTAAACAGAGGCTGGATGGCATCTGTCAGAGGTGTTTTGATTGTGTATTCCTGCATGGCAGGGGGATTGGACTGGATGGCCCTTATAATCTTTTCCAACTCTAGGAAACAAGAATTCTATTATTCTATTCTCCAAAACAAAGTAGAAATGAGAGGAAAGGAGGGGAGGAAACCAAGAATGGGATTTTCCATCTTTATTGTTGTACATTGTTCAGTGTAGCAATGTAATATATATATATATATATATATATATATATATATATGTGAGACAATTTAAAATTGTTAAAAATATCCCCCTTTTAGGATAAGTGTAATTAGATTTTTTTAGGATATTAATGATTAACTGAACATGTTAATACTTTTCAGCCAACTTTCCAATCTTTGGTTAAGAATGAAATTAGACCCAGGAGAGCAGTTTGATAGAGTGACTACTAGTTGTACACAAGAGCACAGAGCAGAACTCAGCAGGAGTGATTCATATAACCATCCTGCAATGTGGGAGAGTGCTTTTCACTTCTTGGTGGAATGGGTAGACACATTCCACCATAGGCCTTCCTAATCCATGTCAGATGGTAAAATTGTGCATTGTGCTTGTGAAATATGAATAATGAATAAATATGAATAAATTAAATGTAGTGCATTCACATTCTCGGCAAATAAAACATGTAACCAAACTTTTGATGGAGGTTTCTGACATTTGGTCTTGATACAGCAATGACATCATATAAAAATGCAATGGGAGAAAGGTTTATAAGCTGTTTTCTCTCACATTCCCTTCTGAAAGAAAATCAAGAAATAGTCTTGATTGAGTTCATTATATTTCCAAGTTGCTTCTGAGAAAAGCTTTGACAGAGCATCAAACTTGAGAAAAGTGCTCCCTCTAATTTCCCTTTCTCAAAACATACACTGGGCTGCCAAAAAGGATAGTTAATGCTAAGGGATCTATAGCCAGGCAGGAGCATCACTGGGGGAGTGCAGGGACTGCAGACCACTCCAGGTGACACCACTTTAACTGCCATGGCTCAATGAAGTTCTGGGAATTGTAGTTTATTGTGGCACTAGAGATCTCTGACAGAGAAGGTGGCACCACTGCTCCTAAAACATTTGTCTTTTGGCACAAATGGGCTGTGGCATTCATCTGCATCCCTTTAAAACACTGGAGTGATGGTGTGAATGGGGTGAGGCTCAGTGGGAAGAGAAATGAGAGGCCCCAGGCTTTTTTTTTTTTAAATAAATTTTCTTTTAAAATTTTGTTTAAAAACATGACAACAAATTTTCACTTTGACCACATGAAACTTTACCCATGTAAATACACATAAACTGTGTGTATGGCATTGCAATTTAAAGGTATAACTTTAATTTTGCTAGTTGTTTATGTCACAACTGTTCTCATTACATTCAGTGATATATGGGAATTACAATTTATGAGTAATATTAGTATAAAAACATTACTAAGGATTATGTAAGGTGTGGTATGGGAGGGGGTAACATCATGAATTACCAGTCCAGGTGACTCCAACCATAGTGACACCACTGTATCCAAGATTGATGTTTAAGGCATAGACATTGAATTTCTTCTCAGAAATTGTTAATAAGCAGCCTGGGAAATTTATCTCCCATGGCTGAGCCAGGATATGTTGGGCAACTAATTTTTGAGGCTCTCCGTGCAGACATGGCTTCTCTTTAGTCCACCAAGAGATTTAAGATTTTAAAAAACAGAACTTGCATCTGCCAACTTTCATGTAGATGAGGGACACTGAGCAAGGGGTCCAAATGCTAGAAGTGAGTGGCTTCTGAGCCATGGGGTGGTGTATCTGCTCTGGATTTTAATCCAAAAAGTAAAGTTGCTATCCAAGGTGCTGAACCCTTCAGCATCTTGAATAATTGCTTTAAATTGCAGCCTGGAATAGACTCACTGCCTCACCTGGAAGCCACCAAGCACCACTGAGTATAAATGGTAGATGTTCCACTGAAAACATATTTCTCTTTCATATTTCTTATTAATGGCCAACCAAGGGCTCAATTTATCAACAGAGGAGGGAAGGTATTTTTCTGTTGCTACATAGCAATTTGGCTGAAATTTTTAATCATTTATTGATATTCTGTCCCTCAATGGTACATTATTTTGGGACCTTGACTATCTGTGATGGGCACTATTTTTTAAATTTATTGGAAAACATCAATTATTATACGTTTTATTTTGTTTGTGTTGTGCAGCTGAGTCCCCTGAAAAAGAACAGGACAAACAGGTCCTAACAATCACTGCTATTGATTCTTTAAAACCTGCTATTGATTTTTAAAAACTATTCTCCTTCCCCCCATCTTTCCTGAAGGCTTTATCTATTCTGAGGGCACATTTGTATTTAAGAAGTCCAAGAAATTAGATGATGGTTGTTTTGTTCAAAGTATTACCTTTTATTTGCAATTATTTATATGCATGTATGAATTTTGATTAATGATCATAGAGCTACTCAGAATAGTCAACAACATAATGAGAGCTCTGCTAAACCAAACCAAAGGTTTAGATTGTCCAACATGCTGGTTTCCATAATGATCAACTTGCTACAGCCCCTCCACAATGAAAGACAGCTTAAAGAAACAAGGCAAATGTGTAATACAGTTGTGTTATTAAATTATCCCCCTTGTGATACCATATGCTGAACATTGAGACTATGCATTGAGACTATGAGAAATGATCTACAATAATAATAATTAATTCTTGAGAATATACAAAGTGTCAGATCTTTTTAAATGTAGAAAATCAGAATAAAATTGCCATGTGAAAAAGGCAAGAAAATAAATCTGTAGATGTTGAGAACAATTG
Source organism: Phrynosoma platyrhinos (assembly GCA_020142125.1). Lineage (NCBI taxonomy): Eukaryota > Metazoa > Chordata > Lepidosauria > Squamata > Phrynosomatidae > Phrynosoma > Phrynosoma platyrhinos. The sequence continues at coordinate 35,308,067 of CM034703.1, read as the reverse complement.
GTGTTACTTTCTCTCATATTCATTAAAAAAAACCTAGTGATTGTTTCATCAAGTTTTATCAAAAAAAATGCAGATACTGATAAGTTCTTTTCAAAAACCTAACCAAACAATATTCTCACAACTGCATCAGCCAAATCCAGCAGGTACAGCTTATATTTCCATACTGAAACCTCTTAGAAAAAAAAAAAGAAGAGACAAGCTTAATTTAGCACCAAAAATATGGCTGAATACCAAGAGACTAACTTTGAAGCATTCGTCTCCCAAAGGGACAAAATTGTCAATTTCAGTTTCTCTCACCTTCAGTTTTTTAATGCTAAGTCCTTTCTTTCAGATTTATGAAGACATTTTCAGATTTTGCCAAGTTATTATATAAAGGAAACCAAAAGAAATTTTATCTTGAGGAAAATTCCCTGATAGTGATTTCAACCTCTGGTGTTCTGGACATATTCATACATTACATAGTCTCTTTTTTCTTAAAATAACATTGTATACCCATAGCCATATAGTATGTGAAACACTGATAAAATACAAATCTAGAAAATATACCAGTTAATAGGAAAGAAAATATGTTAATTGGATTATTAGATTTCAGATAATGACATAAAGTGATTAAAGTTCTTGAGACTAAAGTCAAAGATCAGTTTGAGTACATTTGATGTAAGTCTAGGATAATTGTGCTGCTTTGTTAGACCAAGTGATAAGTAGTATTCCATACTAAATTAATTGTAATGACCAAGTGTTGATTTGTCATAAAAAGTTGTTAAGTAGCATCAAACTTTTAATGAGGCTAGCTGATCAAGATTTGATTTTCAGACTCTTTTCTCCTGCTAGGACACAACCAAATTCTTTTGTCTTGTCTGTTGTTCAGCAAGGCAGGCTGATGTATTATTTGCCAACCTTTATTTCTCCCATGATTATGGTCATTGAATGATGTGGTTCTTTTCCAACAAATTCAAGGGCAATATGATTGCAGTGTATTCGTTTCATTTGCCTTCGATACATGTAAATAACGAAAGGAACTATCAATCTTCAAACACTCAGGAACACATCATGGATATGTGCTAAAGAGTTGCAATTGGTGGCAGCTCCCTTGTGCATATAAAGCAGGGGATAGACAATCCATGGCACAATGGCTATCTGAGGCCCTTGGCTATTCCATGAATGATTCCTGAAGTTGCTCATTTTTCCTATTGAACTAGATCAGGGGTAGGCAACCTTTTTGAGCCGGGGGCTGGGTTGCTGTCCCTCAGACAATTGGGGGGCTGAAGCAAAAAAATAAAAAAATAAAAATAAAAATGCATGCACACTCTCTCAGCCCCAGAAAAGCCATGATGGCAAAACCCCTGTGGAGATTTTGCCAAGAAAACCCCAAGAACAAGTAATAACAACAATAATCAATATCATCATGGCGGGTGGCGGGGGCGGCAGGGGTAGGGGTGGGGGCAGCAGGACCGGCCCCTGGGCCGTGGGTTGCCTACCCCTGAACTAGATCATGGAGTTAAAAACTTCACTATTCCCTGGCTATTTGCCTAGTGCTAATTTGGATATTGCTGCCAGGGGATGGAGAGGATGCTGAGATGCATGTGATGAAGGTAAGAAGTTGTAGATATAGTATAGGTTTGTCAACATGGCACATTAAAACTAGCATCCCCCTGCCCTAATTGCAATCTGTCTTCACAGCATAGGCATAAAGCCCCAATTTGATTGCAGACTATCTTCATGAAAAAGGCCACTTCCACATCAAATCCAGGCCATCCCTCCCTTAAACAGATATTTTTAAAAATTACCTTTTGTTCTGAATCTTCCAGGGAAATCTGGAGTACTCCAGAGTGATACCAGTTGGCTGTTTACACAGCACTGTGTTGCCCATTGCTGCATCTTCAAGTCGCTCCCTCTGAAGTTACATTGAGGTGCTCATCCAAGCTGTATGCCTTGTTTTTGACCTCAGAGTAAGTGATCCATGCCTCTAGCATTGCTCTGGAACGTGCAGGTAATGGAGGGAATTCAGAGCCATTTCAAGGCCAGAATACTGTGGGAGCAGCCCAGAGTATTTTGGCCAGTGTATACCTGCCCTATGTGTTTGTGCATTGGGTTTCATACGTGCAACCGGCAGCACCCCCTCCCTAGCCAACATTAGATGCAGCCCTTGAGTTTGAAATATTCCTGCACCACTGATGCAGAATACGAGTTGCCATGAAGATACACAACAGCAACAACAAATACAAAAGCTAGACATTACTGGAAACAGGTTAAGCATACCATTGTTTGCTTTTGTTGTTGTCATGTGCCTTCAAATCATTTCCAACTTATGGTAACCCTAAGGTGAACCTATCATAGGGTTTTCATAGCAAGATTTGTTTAGAGGAGGTTATACCATTGCTTATATCATTGCAGTGATACTGTTATTGGGCTAATCAAGAGGCACAAAATAATTGTTTGCTGTAGTAGAGAAGGAGCAAAGGGGAGACTGTCATTCACATTCCAAAGAGTGATGGAAAGAAATTTGTTTGGACTCAACTGTCTTGACAAAAGTAGCATTTTTAACCTCCTGAGACTTAGGAGAAAAGGACAACCACACATCAAACTTCAGTTTGTGAGACATAGGATGATGATGATGAGAAGAAGAAGAAGAAGAAATTATTTTATTTCTTTCCTACCTCCCCTCATGGGTCGAGGCAGGGTACAACTTGCTAAAATACAAAGCACAATTTAAAAACACAACAAAAAATGCATTCTTGGATGTTTCCAAGAAATAAGGCAAATACTTTGTGCATAATGAGAAAAAAAACAACACATGGAAAAACATTAGTCAATGAAGAAAAGTTGCTTAAATTAAGTAAATTGGGCAAATGAATGGCAAAATTAGGAGAAATGTGTCGAACACTGTACACATTTTAATGTAGAAAGAAAACATAAAGTGTAACAACCCTATATGGGAAAAGGATTGAAAGAAAATGCAGTTGAGATTGGAAGAAACCCCACAAAATTGAGAAATAAATTTTACACATCAACCCACAAACCTGAGGGAATTTGACTAGACATAGAGCTTCTACAGATGGCACTTTGCTCTGTCTTGGAGACAGGGGAGGGGAGGGGCAGCCGCACGCCAGG
>CM034703.1:35289828-35304856 GCA_020142125.1 Phrynosoma platyrhinos | reverse complement strand
TCTTTGGGTGCCCTTTTTGCTGCCTGTGAAAAGAGCAGTGTTTTGGCGTGCCTTTCCCAGGAAAGGGAGGATCGGGGTCGACACATCTGGCAGCCTCGGCCTCGATCCTCCATTTTCTCAAGTGGTCCAGGCCCACCCAGCTGCATCCCCCCATAGTTCCTTAGCATGTGTCTTAAGTATGTATTCACTGGGCTTGTGCCCACTTACATTTAAACCGGTTTGCAATTTGCCTTCTCTCCATGTCGGTGAATCGATTCCAAAAGGTCCATCATTCCACTATGAAAGTGGATCTTTTCATTATTCCCTTGTAATTGTTTCTTTGGCATGATTCTAGTCCCCACTAGTTTGTGCCACTTCAAAATGCATGTCAATCATCTGTGCATCATCAGTGATGCAAGCAGCAACATGATGAGGACAGGGCCATTCCAGGCGCCGAGTGGGGCAACTTCAGAAACTGAGCCTTCCTCTGCCCCTCAGCAACCCAGGCTGCTCAAACACACCCTTTCCCCTTTGAGCAGCCTGGCTTGGGAACTATATATTTTTTAAAAAATTGACAGGATATGTGATACCTTGGTTTTGCAACTACTTACCTCGCTGAGCTGCAGTTCGCCCATAATTACAAGTAGTTTCAAATACAATGGATCACATATTCTGTCAATTTTTTATTAAAAAAAAAAGAATATATCATGCACCCATAGGCGACATCACAAGCACAAAGGCAGCGCCGGGGTGGTGGTGGTGGTGGATCTCCCAAAAACTAAGTCAGGATGGTAAACACCCCCCTGCCATTAGTCCCTCCCCTCCAGTATGATCTGATTCAGATCTATTATTCCCACTCATTGAACATGCTTCAGAACTGATTCTTTTCAAAAGAACCACCAAAAAAACTAGTGTCAGGAAATAGAGAGTTTTTTGCATTTGCCTCGCTTCATCACAATTGCAACCGAGCTCAATAGGATCAGAACTGGTTTCAAGTGGGAACAATGGTCATATAACCTGATCAGCAATTCGCTTTAAATCATAGTGGGAATGAGGCCACTGTGTGCATTTTGAACACTACAATTGCTGCTTGGATCTGGAAGGTTTCACCCACCCCACATTTCTCTGTCATCCCACTAAGGTTCAGCAAAGCTACCTTGGAAGCACAGGCAGAGACTTCAAGAATATGTCTACAACCAGCAGCTGGAGCTAGGAAGTTTGGACCAACCTACACTGGGATAAACCAGGGTGGGTAAAGTTCTCCATTGATATCATCAGTCAGATGAGAGATAACAGAAGAGGATCTCTCTTGTTCTTCTGGTCTTCCTAACTAGGGGAACAAGTAGATGTTTGCTGTCCTGGACTGAAATCACTTGTGGGCTAAATTAGATCTGCCGGATGCAGGTTCCCATCCCCTGATGTAAAAGGTGCAGAAACATTATGTAGCCTGGCTTTTTATTGTCCCAAATGCTCTTTGAAATGACATCATCTTGACAGAATTCAAGGGAGCAGGTGAAACTTGCACAAGAAGTTTCATAATGTAGAAGTCACCAGTAAAAAGTCGCTTCTAATAACACAAATCAGGTCTAAAGTTGGGTCCTAGAAAATGATGCAGTTCACTCAGTGGCTTCATATGGCTGGAGATGAGATGTCGTGTCCTTGTTACAATCTCGACTAGCTGTCATTTTTATACAGTCATTAAAGGTAACCACAACTGGAGCACTTTTCAGTTGTCTAGATATTATTTGACATCCTGGAAATGTTCAAATATTCTTCCCCATATATACACAAACCAGTTTGACACGAACAATCCTAATTAATCCTCTATTGTCCCAATTTTTTTCAGCTGTTTTAAAAATGTCCCAGTTTCTTTCTACTCCTCCCATTTCCCCCCTTAGCTTATTTTGATTCATGCAAAATGTATTCAGAGTCTGAAAGCACTTGCATACAACTCAGTCTGGAGAGAGGAGCAGGAGTGAGTCTTGCCTTTCCCTGCAGTGTCAGGTAAAAGCAAACTGCTATGGCCCCTCCTAATTTGTGCATTCTTCCTCATTAATATGTTTTATTATAATGAACACATGTTTTGATATTGCTTGGCCACACATATCCTGGCTTTCATTTGTGAAATGTTGGAGGGTATGCCCACACAGCTTCTGCTGATTAGACCATGGAAAAGCAGGTCAAATTATTGACCCTTAATTTGTCCCAGTCATTCTAATTTACATTTACTGCATTGTTTCATTATTTTTAGACACAGAAATACAAACTGATGGTTTACTGAGTGGGCAGGACTGATACAGTTTTCCCTAATGAGTGTTTGGACTGAAAATAACTGACTTCAGCATCATCACAGATTTATCAACCAAAACATTTCCCATGATGTATTCCAGAGCCTAGTTTCATTCTTTTAGCAAATTAAGTGTTTTCACAGAAAAGGTCAGCTGACCTCCACTGCAATATTCATTTGCTTGGCTAGAACTGTCAAATAATTTGTGAGAAATCACAAGAAACATTTAATTAAGCTTTTAATAATAGTTGCAGTTCCCTGTGTGTCCATTTTCCACTTTCATTCCACTACAGTAGATAACAAATTAGGGGGAATAACTTCTTCCATTAGACATATTTTAAATATCCATTGTGTTTCTGATTTGTAATTGTGGTTTCCTCTGCTTATTAATAATCAACAACATTGGGAAAAAAATAGTCTGGCATCGTTAGTGAGTTACGATGGCATACATCAGTTGGACATAGAGTAACAGGCATCATTTGGGACTTAATGGGTCCTCTGGAGGTCCCAGGAGATGAAATCATTGTTGTGTGTTCAGCTATAGGAAAATAGCTGGATGCTTCTCTTACACTTCCCCAAGGTTGCATTTGTATTGCAGAATTAATACCATTTGACACCAGTTTCACAGTCATGACTCAATGCTATGAAATTCTGGTATTGGTACTTTTGTGAGATATTTAGCCTTCTCTGTCAGAGAGATCTGGTGTCCCACCAAACTACAAGTCCCAGAATACCATAGCATTGAATCCTAGCAGTTAACCTGGATCATTTCTGCAGTACAGATGCAGCCTGAGTCTCTAGTACCCAGGAATGACTGTATTGGGAGGCTGCAGCAAAGAAAATGCAGATTTTTAAAAATTTATTGATTAAAACAAAATTACCATAATAAGATAATACAACCATTCAATTTTTACATTACATACATTATTCAATCATAACAATCCTTCAAACTTCAAACTTACATACTCTACATACAAACATAACAATCTTCTTACATTCAACCTACTTCCTTTTGTCCATCCTCCACTGATTCATCTCCACATTAGTTTTTACTGCTTATCTGCTTATCTTCTTTAAAATAATATTTTGTATTTCTTGATCCCACCTCTTTCCCCTTCATTTTACAATTTATTTATAATCATTTTCCTATATACAAACTTTAACGCTATGGCTTCTTTAAATCTGAGTTTTTTCTTTCCCTTCATTTAACTTATAATTTGAATGTTCAGCCATTTTTCCTTTATATATTTATATAAATTCTCCCAGTTTCCCTTCTTACTATCTATATTCCTATTAATGTCATCTAGATCTTTGCTGTTTTCTTTTAATCTTTTTGGTATTATATTTACTTCCATCATATCCAATAATTTCAATATCCATTCTTCAATTTGTACCTCCTTCTTAATTTTCCAGTATCTAGCATATACTAGTCTAGCTGCTGTAGCATATAAAAAATAATTTTCCCATATTTCTTTTCTTCTTCTTTTTCTTTTTCTTTTTTAAATATTCTTTATTGATTTCCAAATATATGTTAAAACAGCCAAACTAAACAACAACACAACATATAGAATCCATCCATTTACATATTTCCCACATACAGCCATCCTTCTTTCATTCATATACATTCTCTTTCTATCATTGTCATGGACAGACAGCAGCACCTTGGACAATCAACCAGTCAGTTTGATTGGAGAATCAACAGAACTTTATTGATAGATCCAAAAGTCAGACATGTCTCACCAAGCGTTTTAGCTGAGACTAAAGATTCCCCCCCCCTACAGCCAAAGAAAAGAATGTCCAAAAGCCCGCGCATACAACCCCTCCCTTCTTTCTCAAAACACAGCCTGCATTCCCAGCTCCCTGTGCTAGCCTCCCAAGGTCAGTTGATAATCTTCCAACCTATTAAACCAGGGGTAGGCAACCTTTCCCCTTCAAGGGCCGAGGGACCCCAACTCCCAGAAGCCTCAGCCATGTTGGCCAATAGTCCCATGTTGGCCAATAGCTCCTGGGATTCTGGGAGCTGAAGTCCCTCGGTCCCCAAAGGGGAAAGGTTGCCCACCCCTGTATTAAACAATCTCCCATTATCCCCATACTAAACACTATATCTGGTAGAACACTAACAGGGTTCTAACAATCATACATCTATGTATTCTAGCCTACTTTTCATTCATTCATTAAAAGGACTTCCTAGTATATATACAGCAGTCCTTTGTATGTTTTTTGTGTATTTCAGCTAATTTTGCTTTGTGTTCCCCATTGTCTTGGTTTATTATTGCTGTTATTACTCAGTAATTTTATTATTATTATTATTATTATTATTATTATTATTATTATTATTATTGGTATTGTGGGGTTTTTTGTTTTTGTTTTTACCCTTTGTGTATTTTTTTCAATTTTTATCTCTTTTATATATGTATATTTTTCCCTTCTCTGTTTCTTCTTGTTTATTATTATATTTGATTCATGAGTCCTGCTATTTGATTCATGAGTCCTTTACTTGAGTTTGGGTTTTGCTTGTCAGATTGCAAATACAGATCGTAAGTTTTTTTTAAATTTTATTTTACTTATTTTTAATAATTTTGAATATTTGCCTTAATTTTTTCCATAACTGGTGTCCAATCCTTGTGTAGTTTGTCTGTGGTTCTATTTTTGAGTAGATATGTCAATCTATCCATTTCCATACAATCTAAAAGTTTTATATACCATTCCATCAATTCTGGTATCTTGCTTTCCTTTCACTTTGTTGCATAAATTATTCTAGCCACAGTTATCATATAAAATTTTTTTTCTAGATTGTTGCTTAGGATACCTAGAAGATATATCTTGGGGTCTTTTTTATAATTTATCTTTAAGATGTCTCTAATTTCTGCATGGATTTTATTCCAATATCTTTTGGCTAGTGGGCAGCACCACCACATGTGGAACATTGTACCTAATTGCTTTTTACACTTCCAACAATTAGTGCTTCTATCATTTTTATCCTTAGGTAACTTCGATGGCGTGAATTATATATATATTTCCCAAACTCTCCATAACACTCTTCTTACAAAATGATTTTTAAATTCATTATTCACTTTCACCTTATCATAATATAGATAAGCGTGAAATCCATATATATTATCTATACCTTCTAAAAATAGCAATCTTCTATCAGTTAATCTAATCTACTCCTTTATCCACTCTAACACGCTTGCATGGTAATATAATTTTAGATTTGGCAGTCCTAAGCCCCCTCTTTCTGTTGCGTCTTGTAAATTTTTCATCTTAATTCTAGGTCTTTTTTCTGCCCAAATAAATCTTGTAACATCCCTTTGCCAATTTTTAAAAGGTATGTCATTTGTTAATATCGGGATCGTTTGGAAAAGAAATAACATTTTTGCTAGCACTAGCATCTTTATCACCAATAGGCGTCCTAGTAAGGAGAGATGTAATTTGCTCCATTCCTTTAAATCTTTCTTCTTCTTTTTCCACCATATTCAAAAGTAAAGTTTCAGGACTAAATTTTAATTCTATCCCCAATATTTCTTTTATTCCACCATGTATAACCTTCCAAAAATTTTCCACTTGAACCCATCCCCACCATAAATGAAAAAAAAGTTCCCTTTTCTCTCACACATTTCCAATATAAATTTTGACTATTTCCATAAATCTTACTTATCTGGAGAGAGATGCCATCTGCATATTATTTTATAAAGGTTTTCTCTTATATCCTGACTTAAGGTGTACTTTAATCTTTTATTCCATTATCTCTCCCATTGATCCAAATCCAATCCTTTGCCCATTTGATCATATTTTCTTTTATTATATCTTCTTCCAAGTAGTATTCTAATAATTTTTTATATAATCTTTAAAGTATTGCTGGTTTATCCTTCAATATGATTTCTTCCAATTCTGTCTTCTCCTTCACAATGCCAGTAGTTTCTTTGTCCATTTTACATTTGGATTTCATTTGATTATATAAAAACCATTCACACTTGTGGCCCTCTAATCTTATCTGCTCTAAAGATTTCATTTCACATTCATTCTTATCTCTATTCAATATTTCCTCATATTTTAACCATTTCTCTTTTTTTTGGGGGGGGGGATCAGTGTTAAATAAAGCCTCATGTGAAGAAGCCACATCGGTATTTGAGGACAAATCCATCTTTTATATTTATTCCAAACTCTATACAACGACGCTCTAATAAAATGATTTTTAAAGTCCTAATTTCTTGTACTTTTCCATAGCATAGGTATACATGAAACCCAAATCTTAAATCTGATCCTTCTAATTTTAATAATTTCTTATCCTCTAATTTAATCCAATTTTTTTAGCCATACCAAAGCACTGGCATCAAAATACAGATTTATATTTGAAACCGCAAACCCGCCTCTTTCAACTACATCCTGCATATATTTTTGCTTTATCCTTGGTTTCTTCCCAGCCCAAATATATTCTGACAGTTGTTTTTGTCAGTCTTTTAGTACTTTTTCATTCTTAATTATCAGAATTGTTTGAAATAGGAAGAGAAGTTTTGGTAAGATGTTCATTTTCACCACTGAAATCTTTCCTAATTTTGTTAAATTTAAATCCTTCCACCTATTCATGTCTTTTTTTATTTCATCCCATTTTTTCCCATAGTTATTCCAAAAGAGATCTGAGTTTTTATTTGTTATATCTACACCTAAATATCTAGCTTTTTTTGTGATATTGTATCCTGTCAAATCTTTTATGTTTGTTTCCTCTTTTTTAGTTATATTTTTTGTAATTACATTTGTTATTTCTTTGTTTATTTTTAGTCCTGATATTTTTTCAAATCCTTTATATATATTATTAAATTTGGAATGCTATTCAATGGATCTTCCACTGTTATTACTTTGTCGTCTGCAAACGCTCTAGCTTTATATTGATCCCCTTTAATTATTATTCCTTTTACTTCTGTTGTACCTCTAATTTTTCTTAACAAAATGTCTACAGTAATTACAAATAATATCAGTGACAACGGGCATCCTTGTCTTGTCCCTTTCTTTATCATTATTGGTTTTGTACTGCTTCCATTAATTATTATTTTAGCCATTTGTTTTTTATATATTGTGCTAATCCACTTTAAGAAATTTTGTCCAATTCCTATTCATCGTAATATATTTTTCATTAATTTCCAATCTAAATTGTTAAAGCTTTTGCCAAATCCAGTAAAATCATAGCTAGTTCCTTTTCATTATGCACTTCAAAAAATTCTATTACATTTATAACTTGTCTTATGTTCTCTTTCAACTGTCTATTAGGAACAAAACCACATTGTTCCTCTGATATTATGTTTGTAAGAGTTAGTTTTAATCTATTGGATAATATATATGCAAACAATTTATAATCTTCATTTAGTAAATAAATTGGTCTATAACCATTTGGATATTCTTTATTTCTTCCTTCTTTAATATTATGGTCACATTTGCTTCCTCCCATGATGGGGGCCTCTCTTCCCTAATGTTATTCATTGTCCATAGTAAAGGATCACTAATTTCTTCTTCAAATACATTATATAATTTCCCAATAATTCCATCTGGTCCTGGACTCTGATTGTTTTTCATGTTTTATTGCATCCCATAATTCTTCCTTTGATACTGGTTCTTCCAATTTTTGTCTTATTTCCTTTTTTTATTGTTGGAATATTACCCTGATTCAGATAATTTTTTTACGTCTTCTCCTTTGCTTTATACACTTTATTAAAGTGATCAAAATATTTTTAAAATATTTTTTGTTCAGTGAATGTTTTATCACCGTTTTTAATCTTTATAATTATATTTCTTTCTCTCTCTTTCCTTAATTTTCAAGTTAGCCATTTTCCCACTTTATTTGCATTCTGAAATTGTTTAGCTTTTGCATTTTTCATCATTTTTATTATTTCCTCTGTCTTCTCTATTGAATATTGTTTCTGTAATATTTTAATTTCCTTTATTATTCTGTCTTTGTTAGTACTATTTATTAGTTCTTTTTCTTTTTTCATTATTTCATCTGATATTATATTCATCCTATCTTTCCTTTTATTTTGTATCTCTTTATGTTTCTGTATATAAAAAAAAAAATCCCTGTATTACACCCTTAGCTGCATCCCAAACTATTTCTAGTTTTCTTGTAAGTAATTCTTCAATATTTGTTTTGCCTCTAGGATAATCTTTTCATTCTGTAATAAATAATCTTGTAATTTCCATCTAAATTTAATGTCCATGATCTTCAAACTTATAATTATTGCGTTATGATCCGAATGTATTTCTTTTTTTAAATTTTGGAACATAATGTCTTAGAGATCAGAAAAAAAAATCTATCCTAATAAAAGATCTATGTCTTTCTGAGAAAAAAGTAAATTCTCTTATTTTCCCTTTTTTATGTCTCCATATATCTATCAAATTAAAGGAATCCATTAACTCAAAAAAGGTTTTCAGAAGCTTCCCCTGCTTTTCTTTCACTTTTTTACTTGATAATCTATCCAATTGTGGGTCTATCACTGTGTTATAATCTCCGCATGTGATTATATCTTTCCCATTATATTATTGCAGTTTTTTATTAATTTTTTTATAGAATTTTGTTTTTTTCTCTTGTGGAGCATATATTGCCACCATTATTATTTTCCTTCCTTGTACTTTTAGCAAAGCAGCTTCATTTATATACTGCTTCATACTGTGCTATGAAGTGTTTAAGCAGTTTGCAACTGTAAGCTCATTGCCCCTCAACAGCTGGGTACTCATTTTAGCGACCTCAGAACTCAGAATTTGCAACCTTGTGGTTTATGAGTGAGTGTCTGCAGTACAGGCATTTAATCACTGCATGTAGAACCCATTCGGATCATTAAACAATTCTCTGGAAACTAACTTCTTAATAACATAGACAACAATTCTTCTCTCTCTCTCTCTCTCTTTTTTTTTCTTCTTTTTTTGCTTAAAGGATGAGACATACTCCATTCCAATTTTAGAATTCCCCTTAACATTCTTTTATCTTTATTTCAAATATGTGTCTCTTGTAGTGTAACTATATCATAGTTCAGTTAAGCTATTTTGTGAAAAAATTCCTTCCTTTTTAAAAATCATTTAATCCTTTTACATTCCAGGATAAAAATGTTAGGCCTTTTAATTCAGACATTTATTTTTATTCTTAATTTCCTTTTTCCATTTCTGTGTCCTATTCTGAGATTTCTCCTTATCCGTTTTCTTCTCCTCCTTCTTCCTCACCTCCTTCTTCAGAACACAGGAGTGTTTCTTCATTTACACTTTCTTCTTTATTCTTATTTGCCAATCTTAATTTCCCTCTATAAAGTTGGGATTTTGTTTTCTGAAATTCTTTTTTATTTCCTTATTACATTTTTTCCAAAAGTCTTTTGCTTTTTGAATGGAATTCAGTTTATACCATCTTTGTCTAAAATAGACTGAAATTCCTTCCAGTTTTTCCCATTTATAATAATACCATTTTTATTCAATAAAGAGGTTAAAAATGTATAATCCTCTCTTTTCCTCAATATTCTTTTGGGTATATCTTTAAAGATTTTTATTTCCTCTTCCTCCACTATGAAGGATTTCTTATAGCAGGGGTAGGCAACCTTTCTCCTTTAAGGGCCGAAGGACTTCAGCTCCCAAAAGCCTCAGCCATGTTGGCCAATAGTCCCATGTTGGCCAATAGCTCCTGGGATTCTGGGAGCTGAAGTCCCTCGGCCCTTAAAGGGGAAAGGTTGCCTACCCCTGTCTTATAGTTTAGTTCAAGTATTTGATCTCCAGGTCTTTTCCTTAGAAAGTAGATTACTATGTCGCAAGGCCATCCTTTTTCTTTTTGTTCCCTTTTTTTATTTAAGGCCATCCTTTTTCTTTTGCCACTTGGAAGTTTAATCTAAACATCTTATTGATTTCCCAAATTAATTCTTGACTTGTTATTTCTGTATAATCCAATAATATTAGTAAAAAATAATCGTATAAATTTTCTCCTTTTATTTGTTTTACTCCTCTGATTTTTATACTCTTCTAAAGCTTTTTCATCTAATCTTTTTTCTGATTCTTGTTTTCCTCTGTTTTTTGTTTTTATTATTTCTTCTTCTATGCTTTCTGTTTTCTCTTCTACTTTGTCCAATCTTTTTTTAACATTATTCATTTTCTTTTGTTACTTCTTCCAAAGATTGTTGTATATCTATAAATTCACTTCTCATGTCCTATTTTATATCTGTCCATAATGATTGTATTTCCTTTCTCATATTCTTTTTCATTTCCATCTGCATTTGAGTTTGCATTTTTTTTATTCCTTCCAAAATAAATATCTGTTCAATTGATTGTCTCCTCTGTGTCTGCTTCTGTGTCTGCATCTGATTAATCCCAGCAGTTATTCTTGTGGTTGCTATGTTTCATGTTTACTTTTGTCTGATTTAATTCCTTTGTAAATTTATCCAAACAGATCTGTTCTCTAAGTTAATTCAAAATGTTATATATTTATCAAAAAATAATTTCTCTAAGTTGATTTCACTTCCTTTAAATTAACTTCAATCCTTGAGAATTGCCAGATTCCTCACAATCATTTAAATTGATTTTAATTAATTTCAGTTAATTGAATTAATTAAATTAATTCCAATTCTTAGGGCAATTCTTAAACCAATTTCAGTTCTTTAAATTACTTCAATTCCTTACAGTTTCTTGATTGATTTAAATCCAGTTTTCCACCTCTTTAAAGTTTATTCAAGTCCTTTTTGATTATATCAATTTTAAAATAAATCCATGGCAATCTTGAAGCTTTGAATTTATTTCTACCCTTTATTCTCAGCCAAATTATGATCAGTACCTTTTGATTAATTGATTCAAGTCTTTTCATTTTCTCAAATTGATTTAAATCTTCAACTGTTCCCCCCCATCTCTAAAATCTAGAAAATACTTCTGGAGTTGTTTTGGTGCATACATTGCTAATGAATATTTTCAACCCAGCTATGACTGAGGTCCTTCATCTTTTGACATAATATTAACTCTACTCCATTTCCATTTACTGACTTAAGAACTCACCTTCCTCCTGTGTCTCCCCAGCCTGCCACAGCTATTTAGAGACCTCAGGAAGGAAGAAGGCAAAGCCAAAGAACATTATTATTATTACTCCTGCAATTGGATGCATAATGCCAGACGCATCTTCCAGAAATTCCTGGCAGTCTTGAAGGATGGTGTTCCCATTGTGAATCCAGCTACATCACAGTGGTCTCCAGTCTTTCACCCTCCAGATGTTTTGGACTTCATCTTCCATAATCCCTGACTGCTGGCCAAATTGGCTGGGACCTCTGGGATCTGAAGTCCCAAACAAATGGAGGATCAAAGGCTGGGAACCAATGAGTTACAGGAAAAGAGTCAGATGCTCCTTGACTGCCTTTCTGGGTCACTAAATTGTCATGTTGTGAGATGGGGGAAGACACACAAGTAAGATGAGTTCTCTGAAAGAATTGGTCATTGAGTAAAGGAAGTAGTGAATACCTCCTCCCACAATGCCAGAGTATGGGTGACTATACTCAGCTATTGGCTCAGACTATCCTTTTTCCCCACTGGACTTGCTCCACTAATCTTGACTGATGATTTCCAATCTGAGTGGAGACAGGAAGTGATGACTAAAATTTAATCACTAGGCCTCTCTTCAGATCTTCTGCTGAGCATGGGATACAATAAGGCTAAAGCAATTATCAAACAATTGGTGGTAGATATAGACTGACAACTGGATCTAGCTACTACTCCAACTTTTATTGCTAGTGATTCCAATAGATATTTGGCATCACCTATGACATATTTAGCAAAACTCAAAGTACCTAAACACTGGACAGCCTTTACTTTGGCATGATACTCAGCTGTCCTGGAAGGCTGACACAAGAATATCCCTTTATCAGGCAGACTATGCCCTTGTGACTCTGGCCAAACAGAAACAACAGAGCATGAATTACTCCAATGCTCATATTACAGGGACACATGTCTCAGCTTTATTTCACCTCTTTGCATAAATACCAAGGACACACCAGTCAATTTTACACTTCTTTGTTGCTTTCAGACATCATCCCTGATACAACATATAATGTTGCCAGATTCAGTCCAGCTGCAGTTAAAATTCACTAGGCAATGACCTCCACACTAGACTAGTATCAATCTTGTCTTGTTATACTACCGTAGATCTGGATTCCACTGTAATATGAAAAGATATTTTAAATACTGTTTTTCACTTGTGTTTTTACCTTCATTTATTATGTATAGCCTTTTTATCTGTGTTGGTCTATAACCATAATAAAGAGTCTAGATACTCTTCTTCTCCACCCACAATAAGGACATATAATAGTGCTGACATGGAAATTACACAATTTTTTAATGGTGGTAGCCACATTAATCTGTCACAGCAAGATACTACAATTGGTTGTTATTGCTGTTGTTGATTGCAGCCCACTTCATCAGATGCATATTGTGTTGCTTCCATTGACACTTACTTGTGTATTTATTTACCTGATATTTATATCACCTTACTCCTAAAATGGGACCCAGAGTAACTTAATTATTTATGCATCTCCTTTGGTGAGAAGGGGATGAGAGGGAATAGCAACACAAATGTTACAAATGATTATGAGTGTTTTATCAGTGGTCATTTAACCAACAGTCACTGGGAAGTGCCAAAGATATCACTAACACTGATAAACAGATTGACACATGTATGGTGATGAATAGTCTGTCACATTCAGGTGGAAGGAACTGTGAGCAGAAGGGCCAAAGAAAATGGAAATGCCAGGAGTTGCAGGCAGTGAAAAATTGGTTTTCAAAACTTAGCCCACTCTTGGTTTATAATAAAGACATGAGAAGCCCCACAGGATCAGGTTAACCATCCATCTAATCCAGTACAGAGCTTGATTCTGAGCTCTCATCCCACATTTTGCCTAAATACTTTTACCTAAGGGTTTCCAGGAAGTCTATAAGAAGGGAATGAAGCAACTAGATTCCCCTGATGTTGCCCCTAACAGCTGAGAGTCTGTCAAAGTCCAAGGTGTGGGCACTTCCAAAGTGGAGTGCCAGTGCCAGGACCATGGATGGTGAAGTTTAGAGAGTCTAATGGGCCAGAGGCAGAAGGTAAGTCAGGAAACAGACCAGGTATAGAGGCTGAGTTCCAAGAGTCCAATGGGCCAAAGAAAAGAGGCAGAATCAAGAAGTAGACCTTGGAGATTGTCACACAGATTGGCTCAATGGAATTCTGGGAGTTGTGGTTTTGTCAGATATTTAGCCTTCTCTGTCAGAAAGCTCTGGTGCCACAACAAACTACAAATCCCAGGATTCCCTGGCATTGAGCAGTCAAAGCAGTGTCAAACAGCAGTGCAGATTCAGCCTAAATGTATGTTCTTTTCCCTGATCCCACCTTATTTTCCACCTGACTCCAGTTAGTAGGCCTGAAAGTTCCAGGGAAGAAAAAATAAATCTACAAATTTGAAGTTCGCCCATGTGTGATGCTGAAAATGCCAAGCTATACGGACCAATGGCCACATTCAATAGCAGAAAAATCTTATTTTCCTATATTTCAAATAGGATGACAGACTACTCAAGGTATGATTTAATTTTTATCTGAGAGGTCTAAATCAGCAAACTGAATTCTTTCAGTATGTGTGTATGTGTGCATGCCTTCAAGTTGTCCATTGACTTACGATAAGACTATGAATTTCATAGGGTTTTCTTAGGCAAGGAATACTCAGAGGCATTAGCCAGTTCCTTCTTCTGAAATATGCAATTATTATACTGTACTCATCTCAACAAATTTTGCCAAGAAAACCCTGTAAAAGGGTCACTATATGTTGAAAATGACTTGAAGGCACACAACAAGAACAATATGAAGAAATATTAAACTGCAGATCAAGAGGAAGTAAAAGGGCTACAAGCATTTCTCAAGTATTAATTAGAGTATTCAGGAATTAAAAGTTAAAATCTGTGGTTAGCAACTACTTAGTTATGATAAGCCAAATGCCAAATGCCAAAACCAATTACAATATATCAGCTCCTGATGGAATGTGTATTATATATATATATATATATATATATATATATATATATATAATTTGTCATGATTGTATTTTCCTGTTTGCCATTACTGGATTTTGAACAATAGCGTAACGGACAATTCTACCAGTGGTCTGCTACAGTTTATGTCACCATTTACTAGGATTTCAAATATGAGGATAGCCCTTTCTGTTTCTTTCTCCTAGGTGCTGTTGTAGGAATATAAGCAACAGTCAGGTAAGTGGAAGGAGGAAAAAAGGACAGGAGAGTTAGGAGGATAGATGAATTGAAGATAGAAAGTTTTGGGCAGGGTGACCAGATGTCCTAACTTCAGAGGAGGATGAGGTACTGCAAAATGTGGGACATTCAAGAAAAATGTAGGACAATACAAAATAAAAGCTAAAAACACCAATATAAATATAAATTCATGCTTAAAATTGAGAAAATTTTGAAATTCCTCCTGGAATGCAGGGCATATCCTGGGGGGAAAAGGACATCTGGTCACCCTGGCATTGGATAAGTAAAGTAGATTTGGAGACCAGAAGCTAGAAAAAAGTTTTTTTTCTTTTTTACACTAAAAGTCCCAGAAGCTTCCAACTGTGCTTGCCATGCTAGCTGTGGAATTCTGGGAGTTGTAGTCCAAAATGTCACATTTCCCAAGCTCTCTTGGAAACTTGTATGGTGGAGGGGCACTATATCTGAATTTGGATGGGCCTACATATAGGACCTTATCACATGGGGCCCAAAGCAGTCAGAACCCAAACGAAA
>CM034703.1:35254571-35267036 GCA_020142125.1 Phrynosoma platyrhinos | reverse complement strand
ATTAGTGTAGAAACATCTAAGAGCATGGGTTCTCCCCACTTGCTGCCTGTGTGATGTTTTCTGCCTCCCACTTTTGGGCCCTTGCATCCTCTATAATACTTTGACTATTATCTCCAGCCTGTGATGTACTCCTTCCTTCCAAGATACCTTCCAAGATGCTGTCTCCCTCTGCCACAGTTAGTTATCCACCAGTTTCTTCACTTCCAGAATGACATAATTCTCTGTGCAAAAATATATCAAAATGGGTGAGACCGTGCACAGAGATACATATTAGTTGTGCTATGCTAGCTCATTACAGAATAGCAATATTGCAGAACCAAATGTTTATTGTGCAGTGTGCAACCATAGAAAGCCATGCAATGCATTGCAAAATGCAGGAAGATGCACGACATGAAATGATGAGCAGCAGCAGAACTTGCATAGCTCTAATTTGCAACCTTTAACAGAATATGAATGTTACACACAGGCCAAAAAAATTAATTACAGTACATAGCATCATAGATTTATAAGGGGCCTCATCAGCCATTGAGCCCAATTCAGAAACCCAAACTAGAGCATCCTCATTAGGTTGCTGTATAGAGAAAGAGAGCCCACCACCTCTCTAGTCAATTGGTACCATTGATCAACCACTCTTACTGCCACAAAGTTCCTTCTAATGTTCAATCAAACTCCACTGTCCTGTAACTTAAAACCATTAGACCCTTTCCTACACTATGGGACAGCAGAGAATAAACCTGAAACCTTCTCTCTGTGATAGCCCTTCAGATATTTAAAGCGTGCAGTCATGTTGCCTCTGAATTCACCAGGCTGATCATGCCCAACTCCTTCAACCTTTCCTCATATGTTTTGTTCTCCATATCTCTTATTATCCTTGTTGCCCTTCTCTGAATCCACCCCAACTTGTTTATATTCTCCTAAAAGTGAAATGCCCAGAACTGAATACACAGTACTCTAGATGAATCCTAACTGGTGCAGAGTATAGGGGGACTATTACTTCCCTTGTCTTGGAAACTGATTCTATTAATGGAATCTAAAATATTATTTGTCTTCTTTCCTGTCACATCACACTACATTCTGTCATGTTCAATTTAAGATCAACAATAATCCCAAGGTCCTTTTCACATATACTGCTCCTATCGTACCTCTGTACAGGAACAAAAACATGCATAAGATGCCAGCCAATGTGTTTTAAAGTGTCAATTTTGAGAGAAAATTCATTTTAAAAATCTGTTTATTGAAAAAATGGAATTAAAATACATATTTAAATGTGTTTTGAGTTGCAAATTTTTAAGCAGATTTTTTAAAATGTCCAAATCAATGAAGAAATGAAATGAAACAGACATGTGAAATGGATGCATGAAGCTGACATGGACTATAAACAGTTTTCATCTACATTTGGGACACCTGCACATATTACATTTTGCAGACTGTTGAAAAAATATTTCTGATACCTACTTCCTAATTATATCTTTAGGCTGCTCTTAGAGATTTAATAGGCAAAAGTGTCACCATATCCTGAGTAGAATATCTTTTAATTAATTAGTGGTTATGTTCTTGTCTTATGAGTATTCATTGCCTGCCAAGGCTGTGATACAAAGACCTTTATACATAATAGTAATGATGTCAACACACCATAGGAATTCTTCATCCTAAACTTAGGATAGTCAAATAAACTGAATTGGAAAAAAGAAAGGATCCATCCTTATGTTCTTTCCTGTACAGATTCCAGTCTTGAAGTAGTGACCTAAGGGATGTTGCTACTGTTAGACATCCACCATTTTAAGGTGAATACGAGACCTTGGTGTTTCAGGTCATCCAGTAACTCCTCTTTTGTACCCTTCACCACATTTTCAGGGTTACATAGTGGTTCCTATATCATTTTCCAGCAACCTCAGGGTCCTGCTGAATGACTGTTTGTCCCTGCAACTTTTATCAGGATGACATCAAAGGCATGTAATTTCCATCTTTTGAACATCCATAGGATATGTAGGTTTTTTACTCTTGGGACTGTCCATCTGCTTGCACAGGCTTTGGTTATCTCACAACTATATTAATGGAACAGCCTACTGGTGATATTGCCATCTTGCTTTCTTCTCCCTTTGTTCTTAACAATGCCATCCGGGTTGTTTTAAATCTTCCCCAATAGTCACATGTTTCTCCCTCCCTGATATAGATGCATTTACTGGCTACCATTTCAAACTTTTGTCTCTGCA
The DNA here is from genome assembly GCA_020142125.1 of Phrynosoma platyrhinos. Classification (NCBI taxonomy): domain Eukaryota; kingdom Metazoa; phylum Chordata; class Lepidosauria; order Squamata; family Phrynosomatidae; genus Phrynosoma; species Phrynosoma platyrhinos. Next base: position 35,264,823 of record CM034703.1, on the reverse strand, counting down.
TTATGATCTCCCCCAGTATCTGGTAGCTTGACTAACATGGTATGCACCATCTAGAAATTTAAGCTCTACAAGCAAAGGATTAATGTCTGTTCCACTGACACAAGTGGTATTCCTTTGGACCTCTGGCTGGAAAAGGATCTCACCCATTTTCATAAGTGGTTGAAGACCTTCCTCTTTGACTTACCAGATTAAGCTGCTGAGTCATACCTGAGGTTGCTGGGTTAACTGGTGGGACATTGAAGATTTTATATATGTTTATTGTGTTATGTTTTATTTTCTTTGTCTCTGAATATATATGTTTGATGTTCTGCCCTTTGGTGGAAAAAATAAAATAAACATAAATCATCACCATCAACATTATCATCATTTAATATGTGATCTGTATGGAATTTAACCAAGTATACTTTCTTGCCCAAACAAAACAAGGAGACATAGGCCAAAATCTAGTTCTTAGATCCAATTCAAACAGAACCACTGTATTAAAAGGAGTTTGGTACACAAGTACTTATGTAAATTTCCTTGATTCAGTGGGTCTACTCTACTTAGGCCTGACAACTTTATTTATTTATTTATTTATTTATTTATTTATTTATTTATTTGGAGTATTCATATTCTGCTCTTCAGCCACAAAGGCTCTCAGAGCGGCTCACAAATGGTTAATTAGATGGTTCCCTGCCCTAGGCTTACAATTCAAAAAGACATGACACAAAAGGAAAAGAGAATGGCAGTGGGGAAGGGGTCCAGTGGTTCTTCTCTCCCTCTGAGGCCTGGACCATGGTAGATGGACTGGAGGGAGGGCTCTCCTTTTTAATCTAGGCTAGACCCGATGGAGCTGGCCTGCCCCTCTCCCTCTGAGGCCAAGGAGGTAATGTAGGTAACAGACCCTTGTCTCTGTCCAGCAAAAGAACGAACCCTTGCCCTGTCTACCCACTGTAAGAATGAAGTGCAAATGTAAAGAGAAGTGCCTGCTGAATGAGAGCTTCAGTCCTGCAAAGAGCAAGTCATCGAAGGGAAGCAGAGGTCCAACGCAGTAGCAAATACAGCAGACTCTTTCTTCCTACAGCCCCCTGATGGTCTCTGTGGTCCTCAGTCTCTCCCCTGATGGCTTTTCTCTTGCTCAGAGGCCACATAAGTGCTGTTGAAATGAAGGGAGGGTGCCTTACCAGCTGCTGAGACTAGGTAACGATGGTTCTTCTTTCCATAAGGAGTAGCTTTCTAGCCTACATAAATGGCTAGATTAGCTCATTAGTGGAAGCAAAAAGAGCCCTGAGAATGCTTCTCACAAAGTGCTACCCATTGACAACAAAAGTACAATTACATGTGTAAAGGAACTTATGTATGCTAACAACAACAACAAAAAGCCACTAACAGGATGCCACCCAATATGTTTTAAATGATTTTAATAACTGTAAGCTCTTTTAAGAGTGCCAGCATGGTGTAGTTATGTTAGAATATGAATCTGGAGAGCAGGGTTTGGCTCCCCATTCAGCCATGGAAACCCACTGGCTGACCTTCGGCAAGTCACACACTCAGCCTCAGAAACCCTGTGACATTTTCACCTTGGGGTGACAATATGTAAGAAACAACTTGAAGGCACACAACAACCACAAGCTCTTTTAAACTATTTTGACAACTCTTTTACTTAAGCAAAGATTAAGATTTAGCAGGGCTATGCCCTGGTACTACTTCATACATTCCTTCCTTCTACTTCTACCTTTCTCTGCCCCAAGCTGATGCCTATAGCATATAGCTTATCTCACCTAATGGGAGGGCGACTCTGAGCATTTACCTCATAAATGAACAACTGAAGTCTTCCACACCCATTTGGGCTTAGGCAGTGGCAGCTGGTGACTTCTCTATCAGTGGAGCAGTGAATCAACTGTGGGCTATAGTCCAAGTTTTAAAGGAAATATCCAAGGTGCTGAATCTATATTGGATATTGGGTTCAATGTCTTGGATAACTCATTTAAAGTCTTAAGTGAGACCTTGAGTGAATTTGTTGCCCCACTGACATGGAAGCCACTAGAGGGCTTAGAGATTGAGGCTTCCTGGCCAAATGCATGGTTTGTAGCTAAGCCTGAACTCCACAAATTCTCTTGGGATAAACACATCCATGGAATGTTATATGAATCGCCTACTTCTTAATCATCTGGTCAATTTGAAACATTTAGGAATAGTTTACACAAAGGAGGAGAGATGCAACATTTCGAAAACAAGCAAACAAAGGCCACTATCTGTGCCATTCTAGAACAGCATTTGTCTGGAGAGGTGTTTTTTTTTTTTCCAAAGTGAGTTTTGCATGAACAACTTCAAATGCACACACCCATGATGTTCCTCATCATTGACTGAGATGGTTGAAATCTGCTTGCTTTGTATGGCTCAATAAATTGGCAGTGGATTCTCAAGGCAAAATTTCCTGTACTATTGTTCTGTAACTAAGTACTTTTATTTTACATTAATAAACCCATCCTGGAAAACAAATTAAATACTTTACAGTAATTATTGCTCCTGCAAACTATGGAGTTTTCCATATGCTATGGTCCTGAGTGTCCTTCCGGCTCATGACTGTATGCATAAATGAACAATTTTTAAGAAGCCATCAGAGACAAAATGTCTTTGCTGACCTGTAAAAATAGGTCTCACAGGGGAAGTGCAGTTTTGCATAAGAATGGACATTATAATCAGTAAAGTTCTATATGGGAGGGGGATTTGTCTCTAGAACTGACTTTACTCTGTGGAACTTCATAGTGAACTCTCGTCTTTTTAAATAAATATTTTATATGGCTCTTCATTAGCTGGCAACTGTACTTTCCATTAATGTAATACAACTCTGAAAGAACCAGAGTTTGGGCCTTTACAGACTGACAGAAATAATGCAGTTTCAGGCCACTTTAACTGTCCTGGGTCAGTGCTAAGGAATCATGGGAACTGTAGTTTATTGTGGCACCAGAGCTCTCTGACAGAGAAGGCTCAATGTCTCAGAAAAAAATACAATTCTCATGATTCCCTAGCACTGAGCCAGGGCAGTTAAAGTGGCCTGAAGCTCCATTATTTATGGCAGTCTGGGTTGTTGACCTTCAGCAAATTTTGTATGGCATACCTACTCACTTAGAAAAATGAAATATTGCATGCATTGAAGTTAATTAGCAAGGCTTCTTTGTGGACTTCAGTCAAATTATTCCAATAATATCATTCTTTTAGAATTAGGTAACAACTGTAACAAAATGATATTAGGTACACTGATGATGGCTTACTACTGGTTTATTACATTTTATAAATTAATCTATCAAAATACACTTGAGAACTATCTGCTCATGATTATAACATAGCATCTGTAATGACTTAATACCCTGTGATTAATTTGTAGGCAAAGGGTTACTTAGATCTTTCTGTATACCACATCTTCTGCACATTACAAGAGACAAAATTACTTACATTCTAAGAGACTATTGACACAATTTTTAAAATAGTAGTAATGTATGTTGGGGGAACCAAGAGAGGTGTGTCTGACAGATGTGTATTCTGCAGTACTCTTCTGCAACACCATATCTCAAATGAGTTGATTTTCTTCTTACCTGCTTTTTTCACTGTCCAGCTCTCACATCCATACATGGTGATGGAGAATACAATGGCTTGGACAGTGCTAACATTGGTGGTCAGTTGTATATCTATAATCTTAGGGTCCTGTCTAGTTCTTTCATAGTTGCCATTCCCATTCCCTGTCTTCTTCTGATTTCTTGGCTACAGTCTCTATTCTGTTTGATGTCTGATCTCAGGTATGGGAACTCTATTTCAATTTCTTCACTATTTAGGTTGGATTTATGTAGATCCTCTTTGATCATTATTTTTCTTTTCTTTATGTTCAGCAACAAGTCTGCCTTAACACTTTCTTCTTTGACCTTCCTTAATAATTGTTCCAAGTCTGTGATGTTTTCTGCTAGTAGTATGGTATCATCCATATATCTTACATAGTTGATGCTTCTTCCTTGTGTGTTCACTCTCCTTCTTCAAAATCTAAACCTCCTCTTTGTATGATATTTTCTGAATACAAGTTGAACAAACAGGGTGATAAAATGCAGCCTTGCCTAATGCACTTGCCAATTGGGAACCATTCTGCTTCTCCATATTCTGTTCTAACAGTAGTCTCTTGTCCTCAGTATAGATTTCTCATCAGGATTATCAAACGTAGAGGCATTCCCATGTCTTTAAGAGCCATCCACAACTTTTTGTGATCTATGCCATCAAATGCTTTGCTACAGTCTATAAAGCACATGCTGATTTTTTTCCCTAGAATTCCTTGGTATGTTCCATTAGCCATCTTATGTTTGCAATGTGGTCCCAAGTGCAGCTACCCTTCCTGAGCCCTGCTTGCACCTCTGGGATTTCTCTTTCCATGTATGATTGGAGTCTATGCTGCAGAAGTTTAAGTACACTTATAAAATTAATGCTATGGTTCTATAGTAGCTGCAGTCTTTTGTGCCTTTTTGTGTGTGGATGGGGATGTATATTGATCATTTCCAGACTGTTGGCCACCTTTTAGTTTTCCATATTTGATGACATATACTAGTTAACATTAGAGTTGATTCTGTCTTTATGGATTATAGCAGTTCAATTGAATCATAATCTGTTCTTGGTTAATTATTTTTCCCAATAACTCTCATTGCAGCTTCAACCATAGGCTGAGTTCTGAGTTCAATTTGAGTTCTGTTAGGATCATTTTACCTAAATGTTTATCACAAATCCATCCAGCATCTTCATCCCAAAACTTGTGGAAGAAATTCAAGAACATAAGAAGGCCTTTGCATACTCCCATTTGTTACAGTTATTTCTGCAGAAGACAGGTTCCCTGTGGAGTGCTGTGCCAGAGTATCAATTTTGCTAGAGCTTGACATTTGTCTGCTTCTAAGTGTCATGAATGTCATGAATTTGGAGGCTGGCATCTCATATACTGTTAACTTTGCTAAATATACATTTACAGAATATATTGCTTATTTCTAAGATGTCATTCAAAGGCTAGGATGCTATTGGTTACATATGTATGTATAATTGCAATTTTTGTCTGCATAAGTACAATTTTTCCATTCAGCAGCTTCATCTTTAAGGACCTCCCAGCCACTTGCCTGTCTTCATGACCACATCATCTTAGCTGAGCAATTGGAGTTAGCTGAGATAACAGTGTCACTAGGGTTGATGTCATCCAATGTTATGCTGTCACCCCCATGGACTTGCTGGGATGGGGTACAGATGGGGAAGAAGGTCTCATCCCAAGGAAATCAGTATCCACCATCCTCTCTTCCAGCTGAGACAGCAAAGACAGGATCTCCTCCTGAGCAAGAATAGTTTTTTAAGTAGAAAATATCTCCATCCTTAAGGAAAGCCAAAGTCACAACAAATTGTCCACTCTCTTAGAGGACAGTGGTGGAAGGGAGTCAAAGAAATTGGGGGAGGGGGGCTGTAGGAGGAGGGCCGAGAGAAGGTCTGCACCTCCATCCTCCCCAAGGGGAGCAGCATGCCAAGAAGAGTTCCCCTTTCTTTCAAGATGATGGGCCTTGGAGTGCCTCGCTGCTGCCTAGCATCACCCCATTTGATGGTGTCACCAAATGTGGTCCGCATCTCCTGCACCCACCTAGTTATGCCACTGGGTGCCACTAGGCTTAAGAAAGGGGCAAACGGTTCTATTCTTTTTCTTGAGTCCCTCTTTGCTTTAGAACAGAATAGAACAGAAGTCAATATAGAATGGCCAGGGCATTTAGCATCACCTCTTGTTGTCCATGGATTCCAAACTGTTCATCCTGCAGAAAACTATTGTGTGCATTATATAGGGTGTGTGTGTGTGCAGAAATGTTGAAGTTTGTTCAAAAAATTATTTGCATAGGAAGCATCTTAAATAGCACTTATGAAGCGCAGATTAAATTCCAGAGCAGATTCAGTGCTCCACTGCTGTGGAGGGCAATATGGTGAAGATGCTCTACACATAAAAGCAGAACATCCTTTTTCAGAACTGTCACTTTTCACATGATCAAACTGAGAATGCACAGCACCTTTCCTTGTGTGTCAATTTAATCCCCTTTTGCACACCTGAATAGAGTTTCAGTCAACACTTTATTCTTATTCCTCAATGGAGCCTTTTTTGGAACCAATCCTGCAAACTTTCACCAGCTACATTCACTATTAGGCCATACTGTATTGTTATGTGGAGTAATGAATATTTGCATGGTGGCAAATTTCTTGACAGTGCTTATAAATCAGAAGTCAATTAATTCGACTTGCAACAATTTAACACTGCATGTATTTCTAGTCAGACTTATGGATATGATACTTTATAAATAGAAAAAATAGACAGTTTACATAACTTGCACATTTCCTTTAATATCACTGACGTTCAAAATAAATGTTTGCACACTGTTTCTGAATATCAGCTCCTCAAGCACATGATTCTGCCTAATCAAATAGAGCACTGACACTGCCCTCAGTAAATCATCATGAACTGAAGAGCTGATCATCAAATGAAAATAATGAATGATGAAAGAAGAAAAGGGTGCCCCATGCCCTCAGGTGCAAAGAATTGTTTGATTATATTAACACAGCTCAAGGCAATTTCTATTTAAATGATAAATTATGGCTTTTCCAGTGTTTGTTTTTTGTCATTTGTATTCTATTCTCCTTCCAAAAAGGAAATAGCAGGACAAGTAGAGTTGGCCCATCTTAGGGCCTTCACAGACTGCCAGAAATAGTGCAAATTGAGGCCACTTTAACTGTCCTGGCTCAGTGCTAGGGAATCATGGGAACTGTATTTTTTTTTCTGGGACATTGAGCCTCTGTCAGAGAGCTCTGGTGCCACAATAAACTACATTTCCCATGATTTGCACTATTTCTGGCAGTCTGCAAATGCCCTTACTCACATTGAGACTGTCATACTTCGAAAATATTATGAGAAGACATAAGTCATTAGAAAATACAATAATGCTTGGCTAAGGCAGAAATGTAGTTTATTTAACTAGTCTATCTTCTACATCAATGCATTTATACTCTGGTAGACTGACTACTCTTTCATATTTTAAACAACAATCTAAATTGTGTAAATATACAATTGCACCTTAATTGTGTAATTAAAATGTAGTGGAGGGAAAGAAGAAGGTGGGTAAAATGCAGAATGGGGTAGGTGGGGAGAGAGGGAGAGAAAGGAAGAAGTCAAGACAGAAAGAAATTGGGAGTAACTAAAATTTTTACTCAATGATCCATGTGCAAAGCACTATGCATTTACAAAGAGATTCCTTTCAGCTCACTTGAAATAGTGTTATATAAGATTGTTGTGTATTATACAATAATTTACAATAGAAACCATCCCATGATATAAACAATAAATACAACAATAGATACTGAAGAAAGTCACAATACAACTCCTTAGAAAGATTCAAAACACTTTCCTTCTATACAGGCCAGTGTCAATGGTGGAGGGTCAGGGTGCCTTTCAAAGCTAAAAGGTCTAAGGGGCCTTTGCAGCTTGAAAACCTTGGTTTCCAAATAAATCACTCCCACCTCCAACCCAGTCCATTCCAAAACTGTTTTTTTCCCCCTCATCTTTTGATTGTTGTTTCTTCTGCTGTTCTGGACTTCAGAAGGCTTTCTCTCTCTCTCTCTGCCACTCCTTCCCTCCTTCCTCTTATCCTCCACATTAGCCTACCTAAGAACAGAACCATGTGATGCATTTCTCTATTCCTAATACTTTTTCTTCTGAGATAGCAGGCCACCTTGTTTTACTGAATTTGGCAAAAAGAAAGGAATGAACCTAATAAATTTTCATCTGTTCTCCTGAACTAAATCATTAAGGCCCATTTTAAGCTTCCATGTTAACCGGGAAGTCTATTGAGCAATGGAAAATCACTGGAAAAATCTATTGAGTTATTAACAATGCCTAAACTGTAACTAAGGTTCCCAATTAAGGTTTTGGGGAGCTCTTCACTATGAAATAGCTAGAAGGTGTTTCAGGAGATCCCAAGGAGTGACAAGAGGTAATATGTCATCATCTCTGATCACCAAAATGGCTGCAGTCTTCCAGAGCATCTAATAACCAGCCATTGTGGCCTTCTGGTATCCATATTCCTACCCTCACCTAAAAGGATCAATCTGCAATGTGATTTCCTTTCTTGGTCTGCAATGTATGTGGTTTACATCATCATAAGCAAAAAGTACAAAACACTTTCTTCTTCACTTCTGCTTAAGTACTTAATCTTTTTTTTTCATTTTTTATATCCCTTTCCTCTCTCTTTTTTTAAAATAATTTTTATTATTAAAATTATAACAAATTATATTGCTTACAACATTATTTTCCCACATATTCCCTTCTATAGTACAAAATTACCATTATTCAACTTTTTACCAAAAAATGTATGAATACTTTTTTGGTTATTCTTGACTTCAAGTTCTTCTCAAAAGGAAAAATTCTCCTTCAAACCAGATATACAATTTTTATATGCAAATATATTTATGTAATTCAAACAATACTTAAGATGCCTTGTTATTTCATTTCCCCACGTTTTTTTTTAACCCTTCATCATTTGTATTTCCTTTCCTTTCACTTTCTTTCTCTCTCTTTTTTTAAAAAAAATATTATTTCTTTTCTATTTCTTTACCTCAAAATTATCTATCACTGGTTTAATATAGCTGTTACCCTTTCCAATTCTTTCATTTCATTTCATATACTTTCCATTTCCATTCTTCTATTTTTGGGATTTTCTCACTTTTCCAGTTTTGGGCAATTAGCAGTCTTGCAGCTGTTATCAGATATAAAATAATCCTCCAAAATTTATTTTTGTTTATTTTCCCTAAAGCTGCTGTTATGTTCAATAAATACAATAGTGGGTCTAATTCAAAATCAATTTTTAACATTGATTTTTAACATTATTTTTATATTTTTATGCACTTTTGTCCAAAATGTTAGGATTTTGGGAGATCCCCATCACATATGAATAAAGTTGCCTTTCACTTTTTTACATCTCCAACATAAATTATTTTTAGCTTATACATCTTATTTAACCTATATGGTGTAAGGTATCAATGATTGGCCATTTTATAATAATTATCTTTGAGGTTTCAGCAGCTGTAAATTTTTCTGTTTTCTTCCTCGCTGACTCCCATTTTTCTAGTTCTATGTTTTTACCAAGTTCTGTGACCCATTTATCATACTTTCTTTAATTTCGTTTTCTTCCAGTTCTCGTTTTAGAAGGATCTTATAAATTTTATTGATCTTTTTACCTTTTGGAGCCCAAATTATTTTATCAATTTCATTTTCTTCCTCTGTGAAGCTAATTGTTTTATTATCTTCTTTGAATCTCCCTTTTAGTTGTGCATAGTTTAACCAATAGATTATTTTATTTTGTTTCTCAAGATCTTCTCTTGTTTTAAACTCAAATTTATTTTCATCTACTTCAAACAATAAATCTTTGTAAGACAACCATTTTTGTTCCGATGTCCATCATCAAAAGAGGGCTTCTTGCAAAGAAACCCATAATGAAGTTTACATGTAGAATTTTTGTTTGATTTCTAACCAATTCTGTAATAGAGTTTTCCTTATTATATGGTTTGTAAAATCTTTATTTACTTTGTGTTTCTCATACCATATGTATGCATGCCAACCAAATCTGGCATTGTAGTGTTCTAAATTTAAGGTTGGAGAGTTCTTGAGTTTGATCCAATCTTGAGTCCAAAGAAGTGTTGCAGCCATATGATAAAGCTTAAAAGCTGGGAGAGCCATTCCTCCTCTTTCTTTAGTATCTTTTAATACTTTCCATTTTATTCTTACTCTCTTGTTTTTCCAAAGGAAATTCTTAATTTCTTGATCCCATCTTTTAAAGATTTTTACATTGAAAATAATAGGTACAGAATTTTCTAGCATATAAGACTACTTTTTAACCAAGGAAAATCTTCTCCAAGGTTGGGGTCGTCTTATACGCTGGGTGGCAGAGGAGGAGGAAGAAGGTATGGCACGGGAGGAGGTGGGAGGAGGAGGAAGAGAGGAAGTCCAGGTAAGACGAGAAGGAGGAGGGAGGAGGAAGGGGTGGTGTGGTGTGGCGTGAGGCAGGAGGAGGAAGCAGCAGCAGATAAGAGGTGAACCCCTATCCTGGGGTTTTCTTGGCAAGACTGGTTCAGAGGAGGTTTGCCATTGCCTGTCCCCTGAAGCTGAGAGTATGTGACTTGTCCAAGTTAATGCAGTGGGTTTCATGGCAGAGTGGGGAATCAAACCCAGGTCTCC
>CM034703.1:35208135-35218727 GCA_020142125.1 Phrynosoma platyrhinos | reverse complement strand
AAAAATATCACAAAAGAATGTCAGCCTTAGTTGTTTCTCCTTAAGTTTGCAGAGTTTACTTTCTGTACTCCATACCATCTAATCTGGTCATGCAGAAGGGAACAACCCTAAGGGAAAAGCCACATGAAAAAATGAAGAGAAAGGAGCTGAGGAGTTGGTGAAGTAATAAAAGCAGATGGCAGAAAGTTCAGTAAATGGCAGGTGGAACAGATGAACGTTAACAGGTAGGTATTTTTCCCCCTGGGCATCGCCTGAAATAACATAGAATCTCCAGAATTGGTAATTGTCATTTATTAAGAATTTCCAAGGCAAGGTATTCAGACAGAACATTAAAACTTCTCACATTAAATAAAGTGAAATAATGGAGCATCTTTCTTGCTTGTATAGGCATCATTAGCTTAGATGATTGTAAAATGAAAAGGTCAAAAGAATGATTGCATGTTAACTGCAGATTCAGTCTGACTGCTGGTAATCACAGCCCCTACACACATGCCTTCTCTACCCTTGCAATATCCAAATGTCTTCGTTAGAATTTGCACCATTCCCAGTCATGATATTTGGGAATTGTTAACCAACATATATGGAAAGCACTGATCTTGGGGAAGCCACTTTATACATGTCCATTGAATCAGTGGGAACATGGCAAGTCAACAGTTATGTAAGTTTTGCTAATTCAATGGTTTTACTCTAATTGGGACTAACAATTAAATTTAGGATTATATAATTTGAAATGAGCTTCCCCCCAAAAAAATTTTTAGAATACAACACTCATCATCTCCAGCATTGCCATTGAGCTTTTGGAGTTATTAATACTATTGCGTATTTTATTTATTTATGTCCTTTCTCCAGTTCTTACACAGAAGATGGCTTACAAAAATTAAAATAGAAGTTGTGGTTAGGACAGAGCTTTTTCATTAGCCAGTCCCAGGTTATAGAATTCTCTACCACAGGAGACTAGGCTGACCCTCACCCTGCTTTTCCTTCCACTGGCAGGTAATGACCTTTGTACGGTCAGCCCTCCTTATCCACAGATTTTTTTATCCATGGATTCAAACATCCACAGCTTGAAGATACTTTAAGAATATACAAATTCCCATAGGCAAACCTTGATTTTGCCCTTTTATATAAGGAACACCATTTTACTATGCCATTATATTTAATGGGACTTGAGTGATCGATCATCCACAGATTTTGGAGGGCCCTGGAACCAAACCCCAGTGGATACCAAGGGCCCACTGTATTTGAACAAGCTTTAGGTGACTGTGACTACGTGGAAAGGTCTTTAATAGGGTGATTTTTTAAAATACTCTTATTCTGATTTTAAACTATTTTATCCTTTTAAAATTTAATAACATATTAATATAGTAACTTATCTATTTTTAACATGTTTATTTTATTGTTGTTGTTAACTGCCCTTGAGCTGATCTCACCCCATGTCAACCTTACTGATGAGACATCTCCTAGACCCCCTGTCCTCCACTGCTCTGCCCAGCTCCTGCAAACTCATACTCGTGATCTCTTTAATAGCACCTATCTTGCATGAGGCCTTCCTCTCTTTCTGCTTCTCTCCACCTTTCCTAGCATTATTCTTTTTCAATTTACTGTATATGCTCATGTATAAGTCTAGAAATTTTAGTCAAAAAATTGAATCTAAAAACCTGGGTCGACTTATCCACAAGTCAATGTTAAGTACTGAATTTTAACTCTTTCCCATCTCTGAGTAAAGTAGCAAAAGGTAAGAGCTTAGTCCATCCTGGGAGTACCCAAAAGAAGTGCCAACCCCCTCTACTTTTTCCACCATGATGCTGCTTCTGGCCTTTTTTAATGTTTGGGTGGGAAAATGGCAGTGGTGGCACCTCTATGGTGTTTCCCATCAAAGGAGTGCTGAGAGGAATCAGGATTAGAAGGATCTGAAAAAGACATGTATGTATAAAGACAGTAAACTTTATTCTTTGCTACATGTCCCTAAGTTTTATCCTCAACTTATCCATGAATCATATCAAAATCTATAATTTTGGCCCCAAAACATGCCCTCGATTCGTACATGAGGTCAACTTATAGTTGAGTATAATTGGTATGTACCTTGCTTCAGGAGAAGGACAGGATGATTCACGAATAAATGAATAAATAAAGTAGTCCAAAATTGTGAAGGGCATTCATTGAGGGAAAATGAATCTACTGCTGGGGCCAAAAAAGGAATTGCAGCTCTTCATATTGTTTTTATAACAACCTATCTCTCTGTTGATTCTGTCCATACACACACACTTAACTATTCCACTTTGAATTTCACTGGATTCCTTTCCTACAGTTGACTATTTGACTGCTCTTCAGCAGCATGTTCACTGTGCTAAAGAAAGTAAAAATGGCTGTTGCAGCAAAAGATTTTGCTATTGTTGTTATTGTGTGTCTTAAAGTTGTTTCCAGTGTATGGAGACCTTAAGATCATGGGGTTTCTTGGCAAATTTGTTTAGAGGAGGTTTGCCATTGCCTTCCCCTGAGGCTGAGAGCATGTGATTTGCCCAAGGTCACCCAGTGGGTCTCATGGCCAAATTGTGAAGTGAATCCTGGTCTCTATAGAGTTGTAGTCCAATGCTCAAACTACTATGCCATGGTGGAGGTTCATTTATTTCTCTGGCTCCAGTTTGCAATACTGCTGCTACAGTAGTATTACCAGAAGTCATAAAAAGGCAATCTAGTCTAGGTACCAAATGCAATTACAATTCTAGAGCAGCAGCATCACGTGTTTGAAAAAAAAATGAAAAGTCAGCTTAATAGAGTGGCTAACTAAAGACCCGTACTGTTCCATGAAGGCATAGCATCAAGCTGTAAAGGAGAAAGGGGTCCCTAAGCTATGAAACCAATTGACCAAAATTGACTATTATAAATATTAAACTAAAGAGGGCTAACCTAGATAGAAGAATGTCTTGATTAGAACTGTAATGTAATTTGCTTTGAAATATTTGAAAGAAGAGATCTGTATGAGTGTAGCATCTGGTGTGTGGTGATCATGGTGAGGTTTTAATTTTACCACCCTCTTTGTAGTTTTTTTAAGTCTGTTTAAAATGTTGAGCATCTTTTAGTGATTTTATCTGTTTATTATTGCAGACTTCTTTAAGGAGCCCTTATTATAGGCAGTTCAGAAAAGTTCAAATGAAGAAAAGGTTTATAGTTAGCTCCCTGAAGTAAATAATTATCAGGTTTTCTAATACAAGCAAGTTGTTCATAATGTATATAATGCTGAATTAAAAAAACTAATGTTAAATAAAAGTTGATATCCAATCATATTTCACAGCATATCATTTTCAGAAGTCTCTTGTGCTGTGTCTTATAATATCCTTCATTTAGGAATAATATCACCTTCAAAATTTAGGGGCTGTGTTTATGTACCACATGAGGAAAATTACCATGGAAAATGACTTTGCCCTCTACAAATAAGCCTGATGAAGCTTGGCATCTCAAAAATCGAATCTGGGTACACAGATCATTTCAAATGTGAATGAAGTCATTACATGTTTTACTTCTTAATAGCTGTAGCTAGAAATAGCAACCATACATACACACTTATTTCTCATAGACCACTGTCTTCACAGCTTCTTTCACTCTATACTCAGGATAGCAAGGAACAGCTTTTTACCCATTTTCCAGGTTATGAACCATCCAGGTGAAACGACTATCAAAAACAGTGGCCACTGACAGATTTTACTACAGTTTTGAAAGTAGAGTGGTAAAACTCCATGTTTCCTTAAAAGCAAGAGTATCCTTGAGAACAACTTGTATCCAATTATAATGGCCTCCCCAGTGAAGCATTGGAAGCAGCAGACTAGTAAGTCTGTCTTTATCCAAAAGTATTACATTTGAATTGACATAGAAGGATTCTATGTGATGGCTCATGCATCGTGAGTCAAAAGAATGTAAGAGAAACTCAGCTGAATCAAGCCAGTAGTCCAAGTAGTTCAACCTTGCTTGTTTCCCAATTGCCAGCTGCAACCCAAAGGGAACTTCCTACTTTAGATGTGATCAGGACAGTATTACACCAATGTTTAATGGCATATTATGGTTCAATGGCATGCCATTCAACAGTATGCTATTTTTGAAACTAATGATTTGGCACTGCTATTAACCACATGCTAGCTTCTAATCAATGACACCTGATGGATTCCTGTGACTCTGCTCATGGGAAGCATATCATAGCCATCAAGCTCCACCAGCGATCAAGAAGATACAACTCAAGAATTCTACCACATGAAGATTTATTGGATCTAGAGCTTTACAAAGAACAAAAGAAATCAATCCCACCTTCTGTTACACCAGTGGTCCCCAAACTACAGCACACGGGCCGAACCTGGCCTGTTGAGGCCTTTGAACCAGCCCGTGGCTGGTACTGCTGCCTCACCGTCACCGCCACACACATGCAATGCGGGGTGCCATTTTGTGTTCCAAAATGGCGCCTGGCATCGCACACACATGCACACAACTCCAGGTGCCATTTTGGAACATAAAATGGCACCGGAATAGTGCGCATGCGCACGTGACTCCAGGCTCCATTTTGTGTTCCGAAATGGTGTCCAGAATAGTGCACATGTGCCCAGTGTCGCACGCACATGTGCACTACTCGGGCACGATTTTGGAACATAAAATAGCATCCCGAGTAGTGCACGTGTGCACACGCGCATGCATGCATGCGCCTCCGCGCCTCCGGCCCCCCAAAGATCTGAGGGCAAGAGAACCAGCCCCCAGATCAAAAAGTGTGGGGACCCCTGTGTTACACCATGAGGTCAGCACAGTGACAAGGCCTTCTGTGCTGCCCCCAGAGGCATGGGCTGCATTAGCAGTCTTTACATCACAGTACTATCAATCACTTGCAAGGTAAGTATGCACAGGATCATCCTCTTTTCAGTTTTAGGTCCCCATGTGGTCAGGTCTGTAGAGGAGACCCTCAAGGTCATTCACCACCTCTAGGGTAACAGGCAAGTCAAACAAGTTCTTTGGGATACAGAAGAACTTTTTGCCAAACTCTCTGCAGCTCTTCAAAACTTGAGAATCATTCTGGAGGTTGGGAAAGCTGGCCCAATGATGACTCCTGAGGTTAGAAGTCAAAACTCTGGAAGGATTCTGCTGCTGAGCCCTACCTTGGTTTCCTCTCCATCTCTCTGGTCAAGCCTTTACCTCTTAGGCAGGTTCCTTACCATTTTCTTAACCCTTTCTGTTTCTGCCAGAGGCAAGTCCAACACTCATTTTACACTCTGGTTTCTTCATTCTCCTCCAACTCTTCCCACAGGGCTACAGTACTGTTTTTTTTCTAGCTGGGTTGCTCCACACTACTGTTTGCTGAGTTTTTATGATATCCATTGGTACAGCTGCATGCTTTCTCATCACTGGTCAACCTGGCAATTGGTAGCTTCCTTAGCCTTTCAGAGAATCCCATGTCATTGTAATTGTGAATCCACTCCAAATTTCCATCTAAAATTTAAAGGAACTAATTGAGGTGCTCAGCCCATTCAGCACCTTGAATAATTTCTTAAAAATTCAAGTTAAGACCCAGAGTGGATTCACTTCCTCAATGATACAGAAACCATAAATTACAACATGGAGTTAACAGTGTGTCACTTATGTCAGAAGCTCACTTAGGGGGGAAGCAGACGAGGGCGTCTGGGACGCCACAGGATGGTACGCCACGGGACCGTAGCATCCGCACCATGGCGCACCGTCGGCACCCCTGAAAGGAGCGCTAAATCAGCGCTCCTTTCAGAAGTCAGTGAAAGTGCGCCCCAAAAGCGTAGGGCGCACTTTCACTGACTTATCCACCGCAGCATGTGTGGACGCTGTGGTGGGAGGTTGCCCTTGGAGCGCCAGCCATGCGGAGGGCTGGCTGCTCCGAGGGAAACCTCAGGAGGAGGAAGAGGTGCTGAGCATGCGGCTGCCCCTCCTCTTCCCTGCCTCCAAGACGGCCCAATTAGCTGTCTGCCGAGGCCCTAAGTTTAGTAGCTGTGCCATGACTCACTAATAGGCTACACCTTAGGGCAGGAGGCACCATGGGATAACTATTTGGAGAGCCTTATTCCTCCGTGAAGACACACTCTCAGGAGACACGGCAGGGAGGAAGTTCTTGGGATGAGCACAGAAGAGGTGTACATTAGGTAAAAATGAGTATTAAAAAATTATGTTGGGGGGGGGCTACAAAAATAAGCAACAATTTCCTGCTTACAACCTGGGATGAAATGAGAATGCTGTGAGGAAACTGAGCCACTAACTGAGAATGAGACTGACAGATTATTGCATCCCTAATATAGCCAAGGGTCCGTTTAGGGGAATTTTATTATTGTTGTTATTAGCTCAAATATTGAAAGAGGGGGCTGGCTACAAGAGCCCGACGAAATCGCCCTCCCAATATTTATACTAAGAGACCAGGGTGTTCCAATGAATAAAGCTGAGACGGATGTTAATAACTAGATGTCTAATTTATTGAAACAGGGGAAACACATTCGCTGCGCATACACTCACACACACACACTCAGGACTCAGGAAAATCAGGGTTGGAGATTGGGAACAGATTTCAGGCGTTACTAATGGTGATGCTTACCAAGATATAGACTTCCTCTGGGAAGCGAATGGGATGCGGGATGGTTGGACAAGTCTTGCTCCCCAGCCTGGGTTTGAGCGGACTTGCTGGTGACTAGCTTCAAAGGTCAGAGTGACGTGGAGTCATTTAGACCAAGAAGATAGCACACCGACTGGCCAAAATCTGGGGTTTATATAGGGCCAAACTGGGCCTGAGGTGAAAGGTGATAATTGCAAAGATGACACCCGGCTGTATAGGGTTATATTGTCTTAATCCGAGGGGCCATTATCCTTGGGGGGGTGATTGGTTGGTGCAATACAAACATTGCACCTTCTGATGGTTTTGCTGATTCCATCAGATAATCCCATCTGCAACTCTCCTAGACTATCTGGGGGCTATGTATACATTGAGGATTAAGGGTGGTTGGCCCATGCCTTGGGCGTGGAGGATTTGCCTCTGTGTCCACTGTCAGAGTTCATCTGGAGGTCATTCATGGAGTTTTATATTAATATCAGCAGCACTATGGGTAACACTAATAGGCATATCAGTTAGGAGCTTCCTACCTGTGTGCATGAAATCAGTATGCGCCTTAGGCCAAGATTTGATGGTAGACCAGACAACACTGATGCTCTTAACAAGTTTCTAACTAGGCCACACTCCCCAATGACCTATCTTCCATGAATTTGTCTAATCTACTTAAAATCACTAAAATTAGATTACTAAACCAGTAACCACTCAGTGCTACTGAATTAGCACACCATTCAAATTGTACCTGTGATTGCTTTTACCATAAAATCAAAGCCTTTTAATGTGTGATGCTCTTTTAGGCAAGACATATCTAAAAAACACTAAAAACTCTTGAGGTCTAACAGACAGTCTTTTAGGTTCCCATGTTTTTTAAAAAATGGAACAAGTGCTATTGACAATTATTGGATCAGAGCAAAAAGAGGGACTCTATTTTTCTCAATAGTACTTTTTGTGAATGTCACATATCAGCTTTGTCTCAAATTGGCTGCTGTCTTGGTAGATAGGGAATGCTTGGAATAGAAAAGTAAAGGCCATGAAAAGCTCCTTGTCAGTCAGTCTTTCCCTGTTTCATAGGAGAGATTGACCATCTAGAACTCCTTGAAATAAAGGAGCACATCACACAATCCATTTGCAGGTCAGGTCAGGGAGCTCTCTTTCATTTCAGCTTTTTATGACTTATCTGAGTGAGCAGTGCTAATGCCTTAATCATGCTGTGTGAAAATGAACCCTACTGATTTCACAAGACATCTTTATTATAATTATATTATAATTAGATATTGGAAAGGTTTCTTTCTTGGACTAAAACTTCCAGAATCCTCCAACCAGAATGGCCACAATATTCATCATCCCCTTTCTGGCCACCCGACCCAATGCTGGGCGAAGATTTTGGGAGTTGTTGTTTTAAAAAGTACATTTTCTGAGTGCTAACATATGGGATTTGATAGTGCCAGTGAAAGTTTGGCAAGGATTAGCACATAGCTTCCAACTGTTGGCTCATTTCTTCCAACTGATTTGGCAGTGACAATCAGGATTAATAATCTGTCATCCCATTTTTTTCAGATGCTTTTAAAATGTCCAAGTTTCATTCTCCTCCTGCTGCTTTGCTCCTTTGTCCTCTACTTATTTAAAATGCTGAAATTATCATTATCATCATAATCATCATCCCACCTTCCTCCCAGTACAGGGACTTATGGTGGCTAACAAAATTTAAAACAGTTTTAAGTTAAAACAGTATGAAACATTACAAATACAAAGTTTAAAAAACAATTACGGTACAGTAAACAATTCAAATGATTAAAAGATTACCTTATTAAAATTCAAAATCTGAAATTTGAAAATTGAGTTCAAAGTGAAATTGTAGTTTGTATGCTACTCAGCAGGAAGGAGAGAAGAATAGGGGCTAGAATTTCTTTTCATGCTTTCCTAACTACAGTACTTTACATGCATTCCAGGGTTGTTCACCTTAAAATAGTAGTTTTATATGTTTGTTCCCATTAACAATTTTTGTCTCCTTGTTGCCTGGCCAAACCCTTTCGACTACACACTGATGTGGCTAGGCCATACATGTGCTAAATTTCATCTGTGAAATGTTGGAGAGTATATAGGAGGAGGAGTCCTTGGAAATAAAAAGTGAGAAAATTAATGGCCAGATAACACCGATAATTATAGAGGCAAGGACAACAGATGATAACATACCAGTTTAAATTAGTCAAATCTTTGGCTACAGCCAGCATCCAGCTGAGACATAATTCCTTCAGGATGTTGAGTTACTCTACTTTTTATATCCAGATATCTATTTATTAAAAATTCCATGTATTTCTGATGTTTGTTTTAGGGGAGGAAGGTAATCATATTGTATTTCCTAGGTTTGTGAAGTGTTTTAGAACCATTGCTTCACACCAAACTGGGCTGCCTTCCCCTTCTGAGAGACCATTTCTAAGTCTATTCTAAATTTCTAAATCTGATATATTTCTAAATAATCACAAAGGCTAATCAGAAATGCAAGAACTAGGAAGGAAGGATGGAAGGAAGGATCCGCAGATGAACTTCTTTTCATTCTCAGCAGGCACTTCATATCATCATTTATATAAACACTCAGCATTTCACATGCCTATTGGCCTCCTGTCTTTAACATATTTATGCTGTAATAACTAATAATGTTCAAGAGCCAAAGCCTTGCCATAATTTGATTAATCCTCCAGGAGTGCTTACGTAAGACAGTTGAATTATTTCTATGGCATGCAGATTTCCTCTCTTCCCCATCATTCTTTCTCTTTCTTCTGGTATAGTCAGTGCAAGGATCCTTCCTGACTTCTAAATGACAAAACACACCTGTGTGTCTGTTGTCATTCTCTGCCTGGAGGGGACAAGGAGGACAAGGAGGATGAGACAGAACCTTCTCTGGGACCCGAGCCTGCAGATGTGGAGCCCCAGCCCAGCTCAGCTCTGCTTTGCCAGCTCCAGCAGAGCCTCCAGCAATGCCTGTGGTCTCCCAGGAGGCTCCGCAGCCAAGCCTCCCGGCAGCAGAACCTTCAGACATAGAGGAGGATCAAGAGACTGTGCCTATCTTCAGCCAGCATCAAGCAGAAAGGGCAAGCTTTTGGCATTCAAGGAGACTTTATGAAAAATGCCAGAGTAATCAGCCTCAGCTGAGTTCCTGCAGCTTGGGGATTTAAGTAAGTGCATAAGGGCTGCTTTGGTGCCAGAGATTATTCTGTCCAGGAAAGCCACCAAGAGGAGCGATACCAGCTTCTTGTGAGAGTGGAAGGCAAATGAAAGGCTTTTGCTAATGTAAAGCCAGAAAACAAAGGTCCATATTAGCAGTCCAGAGGTCTAGCCAAAAAAATGGTCAAGAAATCCAAAGCTCTAGGATTCCAGAGAGGCAGACTGGCAAGGCAGTCCGAAGGTCAAGGGCTCCAGATAAGTCCTTTCCTGGACAAGTTCAAGATAAGTCCTTTCCTGGACACCTATGCCTTCAAGTCACCTATTGCTTTCTGGCAACCACATGAATTTCATAGGTTCTTCTTCGACAATCAACTGGTTTTGCCAGTTCCTTTCTCTGAAATATATAAGCTTATCGCATGGCATTTAAAGAACAGGAACGGAATAGAAGGGAACGGAAGGGAACGGAACAGAGCAAAAAGGCATTTTACTGCACTGGAGAATGCCACCAATGTTGCTGGGAGCCCCCAAGGTGTTCCCCTATTGAATTTTATTGGTGTGGTGTGCTTGAAAATCCAGCAGAGCCAGGGAAGAAGAAAAAATCCAAACTTCTAAAAGTAGAGCTTTATTGTTTCAAAAGGTAAAAATAAGCAAAGAAAAATACAGTCCACCATAGGATCACATCCTGTTGATGTGGTTGAACAAAAGAGGTATAGATCCATGTTTCCAGATCCTGAAATTACATTGTAAAAGCAATATAAGCGTGCTATAGTACAAGAATTAACTCCATAGTTAGATTGCGAACACACACACAAACAGGAAGAGAGCAAGAAATATAAACAAT
>CM034703.1:35195053-35205752 GCA_020142125.1 Phrynosoma platyrhinos | reverse complement strand
CAGTGGGGTGCCACAGGGTTCTGTCCTGGACCCAGTGCTCTTCAACATATTTATCAACTATTTGGATGAAGGAATAGGGGGCATGCCTCTAAAATTTGCAGATGACACCAAATTAGTAGGATTAGCTAATACCCCAGAGAACAGGATGAAAATTCAAAATGATAGAAAGCTGGGCCAAAGCTAATAAAATGAATTTCAACACAGAGAAATGTAAAGTATTGCACTTAGGGCAAAAAAATGAAATGCACAGATAGAAGATGGGGCACACCTGGCTTAATGAGACAACATGTGAAAGGGATCTAGGAATCCAGGTAGACCACAAGTTGAACATGAGTCAACAGTGTGATGCAGCAGCTAAAAAGGCCAATGCGATTTTAGGCTGCATCAATAAAAGTATAGTGTCTAGATCAAGAGAAGTAATACTGCCACTCTATTCTGCTTTGGTCAGGCCTCACCTGGAATACTGTGTCCAGTTCTGGGCACCACAATTCAAAAAGGATGTTGAAAAATTGGAGCGTGCCCAGAGGAGGATGACTAAAATGGTGAAGGGTCTGGAAACCATGCCATATGAGGAACGACTTAGGGAACTGGGTATGTTTAGCCTGGAGAAGAGACAGTTAAGATAGCCCTCTTTAAATATTTGAAGGGATGTCATATTGAGGAGGGTGTTAGCTTGTTTTCTGCTGCCCCAGAGAACAGGACCCGGAACAATGGATGAAAGCTGCAGGAAAAGGGATTCCACCTCAACATTAGGAGGAACTTCTTGACAGTGAGAACTGTTTGACAGTGGAACACACTCCCTCGGAGAGTAGTGGAGTCTCCTTCTTTGGAGGTCTTTAAACAGAGGCTGGATTGCCACCTGTCAGGGATGCTTTGATTTTGAGTTCCTGCATGGCAGGGGGGTTGGACTGGATGGCCCTTGTGGTCTCTTCCAATATGATTCCTACTCAAGAGCCAGAACCATGGTGTGGATCACACAAGCTAAAAGAGGTGGTAGCAGTTTGCTTTTTCCTGATCTTACTGGGAAAACCAAGAACCCACCCCTTCTCTCTACTCCCCCCTCCTGAGTTGAGTACATTTGCACTTTGAACTTGGTTTACTCTAACTCAAATGAGCTGAGGACAAAGGGAGGCAGTGAAAGGAAGAGAGAGAAACTGGGACATTTTAAAAGCAGCTGAAAAAGTGGGATGAGAGAAGATTAATCAGGACTGCCCCTGCCCAAACTGGCATAGTTGGAAATTACGTAGTAATATATATAATGTGTAGACTGAAAAGGCTCACAACCAAAGGTATGTTCCTGTAGAGCAATCCATACATACTTTCTTCTACTCTTACTCAGGCCTCTGTTCTTGTGAGCAGAAAGTGAAATTATACTCTTTTGTTCTTCTACTTCCCCTCTCTAGTTTCAAATCAGAACAATGAATGAGACAGATCTTTAGAGCCAAAGATATAAAGTGGTCTTAATGTTTAGGCAGATTTAGACTGTTTAGGCAGATAGCACATTGCCCAGTCCCCACCTCGTTTCCCAATGAATATAGGAGTAAATGATGCTTCTATCCCAAGCAATTTCCAGGGGCTTGGAGAGTGCATTGGTCCCCTGCTGGAGAGCTGTATCCCTTCACTGTGCTCCCTAGACTTTTTAAAATAAATAAAAATATAAAAATTGGTACAAAACAAACATCCACAACACATGCTGTAATTTTGCTGCTTTCCCCCCAGGCTGTTTTAACTAAGTGCTTTATTTAACTCAACTTCTTGTTTACTTCCTTGTTAATTAAATGTCATCGTATTAAATGACATAATGTTTCCAATTTCCACTTTCTGTGTATGGTTGTAAAAACTGGACAATGAAGAAAGCTGACAGGAAGAAAATCAACTCATTTGAGGTGTGGTGCTAGAGAAGAGTTCTACAGATACCATGGACACCTAAAAAGACAAATGAGTCCTAGAGCAAATCAAGCCTGAACTCTCCCTAGAAGCCAAGATGATTAAACTAAAACTGTTGTATTTGGACATATCAAAAAATAAATGAATCACTAGTAAAGACAATAGTGCTTGTAAGGTAGAAAACAGCAGAAAAAAAGAAGACCATATTATAGATGGATAGTCTCAATCAAGGAATCCACAGACCTGGAACTGAAAGGCTTAAGCAAGACTTTGATGACTTTGAAATCTCTCATTCATAGGGTTGCCATAAGTTGAAGTTGACTTGATGGCAGGTAACAACAAATGCTAAAAAAGACATTCATATGCAAACCCAGGAATCTAAATGGATTCCAACAGCTATGTGTGTTGTACCTACTGATCTTTACAGTTACTGGACTAATGGCCTGGGGCTTGTGTATACTGGCTGAAAGTCCAAAGCATAAAGTTTCCATACTGGCCTCAAAACAACCACTGTGGTAGCCACACATATCAGACCAAACCCTGTGCAACAGTGCAGTGATGTTTACATGGGCCAACCAGGCCAACACCACATCAGCTTTGTTGGCCTGTCCCCTGTGAAGCTTCCTCACCAGCAGGAGCTCCATGGAAAGGCTGCCTGACATGTCACTACTTCTACAAGAAGAGAGGGTAGAGGGAACCTCCTAGATTGTATGGCTAGATGTCTCCTGGAAACTTCACAACTACTGATATAGCCCTGTTCCTAGATCACATAGTATGATACCTCCTGGAAATGTCACAGCTAGTGACCAGAGGGGGCAAGATTGTTGGCTATGATGTCTTCAGGAGGCATTCAGAAATGAGATCTAAAGGGGGATCCCTCTACCTTCTGGTCTCATTGATCACACAGACATCCCAGTCTACTTTCAGTAGAAGTGGCAGCACACCAGGCAGCCTTTCCATGGAACTCCAGCGAGTGAAGAAGTGATGGTGGTGGTGGCTCCATGAACAGGCCATCCTCTTTCCCTGTGCTGATCAGTGTGGAAAAGGGAGATGACACAGCTCTTGGTGTGTGAATTTGGACTTGGCCCAAATCAGGCCTGATCTAGCTGTCAACACACCAAAAACCCTGCATTCATGCTGAGGTTTTGATGAAACTCCAAGTTTCCCCCCCAAATTTGCTTACTTTGAAGCTAAGACAGCTAAACAACAAAAACCCACAGTATTTCCTTGGATGTCACTGTGCATTGGGAAGACAGTTGACACTGGCTTTGGGATGAATTCAAGAATGTTCACCTGTGTAGACAAGCCCCTGGTTTGATTGACTAATGTCAGCATCACCTTGGCCATTCATGGCAGCTTTTTCAGTCAAAAAGTTGATAATGCAGCAAGTTACTTTTGGTTCTCTCTGTAAAAGTAAATTCTAGTTATGGTAATAATAAAAAGAAAGGTGATTTTTTATATAAAAATGGTAATAATAAAAAGAAGATTCTTATTACTGCTCTTAGGACAATCATGAGGACTTACTTTTGTACAATTTATGCTTCATTCCTATTAAATAACAGAAGAACCACAACTAAAGAATAGAATTAATAGCTTAGGAAATGAGTGCAATGAAATATGTCCCATAAATAAACAGGGAATTAAAATTGCTTAATCATGTGCAAAGAACAGTTTTCAAACTGAATATTTCAAAACTGTGGCTTTTGAATATCAACACAGCATATTCTTCACCTAATGTTACAATTCAATACATTTTTCAACACAGAGCCACAATGTAATAGCAGTTTATTATACTGTGCAACACTGCCTCTACAGACCTAATCACAGTTAAATGCCCTGAATTTTGAATTTAGGTAAATAAATGACATGAACTTGGATTTGTAAAGCCCATGAGCTAACTAAAAAAATCAGCAGGTATGGAGAAGGAAAGGAATGACTATGTAAAGCAAATAATTAAAATTTGGTTGTAGAAAGAGTCACCATTTAGCCAGTAAAACAACAACAATTTCCAAGTAACATGACAGGATGCTGAGATCACAATTGTTCTTTTCACAGGATTTAAATAAGCAGATCATTTTCTAATCAGAAAAGCACTGGTATATTATCATAGCTTTCAAGATTTGCAATGTAATTTATTCTCTCATATCTGATATAAATGAGCCCATTTGATCTGAGTTTGCATATCATTTAATTTCACACTTGAAGGTATCACTTTCTCTTTTTCACTTTGTATTTCCTTCTCAAAATTAATGAAGCTGTTTGAAATGTTTCAGAAAAATAAATTGTTCCATTTCTATTACACCTTCTTCCTGGCCTAAAGTTATCACAAATGCTCTATCAGAGCTAAAATGAGTAGCAAAGAGAACCTCACTGCTTTTACACCACAGTTCAGTAATAATACTTCCGGATACAAACATACCTCAGTTAACAAAGCCTGTGACAAAGAAGCTTCTTTTTTATGCCACCTCCCCAAGTTGTACACTTTTCCTCCTCCTATCTGGAAGTATTTAGCACCATCAGCACTGGGAAGGAGGTGAAGCAGGGCTGGAGAAAGACGAACTTTCAGTGCTGGATTGCAGCAGCATGTCTGCAGTAAGCAATGCAATTAAACTTGAACTGGGAAAGAGGGAGATTCTACTCTAGGCAATTCTCTGCTAGCTCCATAGAATAGAACCAGGAGCAATGGATTCACACTAGAGGAAAAGCGATTCCACCTCAACATTAGGAAGAACTTCCTGACCATAAGAGCAATCATGGAACGCTCTCTCTCAGATTACAGTGGTGTTTCCTTCTTTGGAGGTTTTTAAACAGTGGCTGGATAGTCATCTGTTGGGGGTGTTTTGATTCTGTGTTCCTACACAGCAGGGGGGTGGACTGGATGATCCTTGTGGTCTCTTCCAACTCTACGATTCTATGATTCTGCAATTCTACTTAGCTGTGTATACCTGCCCACAGTGGGCAAGGTAACCAGCAGCAGCTTCTGGAGTCCCTTACTGACTTGAACAGCAAGACAGAGAGAAAAGGGGAAAGTAAATTAGCCTGCCTCACCACCTATTAAAAATAATAGATCTATACATTGGCTACCAAAAGCTGGAAATCATAAGAAAAGTAGGAGCTGGTGGAAGAAAAAATAATGTCTAAATGCATTTTGGAAAAGATTTCAAGCAGTCTCTAAAATGTTTAAAAAGTTTTTTGTTGTTTGCTAAGGCTAAACTGCTCTTCTTTATGGACCTTATCACACGGGGTCTAAAGCAGTCCCATCCCCGTCGCATCCCCGTCCCATTGCGCTTCCTTTCCCCGTGTCTTCACACGACGTCGCACCCATCCCCGTCCCATCCCCATCCCATTGTGGCATCATCCAGCATCATCCCCGTTCTTTTGAATGCCGGTTTCTTTGGGAATTACATTTTGCCGCGACCAGAATGATAACGGAATGATGCTGCTTTCTGTATGCCGGTAAGTTCTGGATTGAAAAGGAACCGCAATGGGACGGGGATGCGACGGGGATGGGACTGCTTTAGGCCCCATGTGATAATGTCCTATGTGCTGCAGGAACTTATCTCTATGCTTTTTATGTTGTGCTACTGAATTCTATACTGAATTTTCTGTAAAAGAAGTAATCGCCACCCACACATCTACTTTGAGGTATGCCTGTAATTTTGATGTGCCATCCTATAAGAATGAGTAGTCTATTGCTGACATTACCAGCCTATTTCCATCACTGCAGAATTTTCTTACGTTATCCTGTCTTCTCTTGGACAGTTGGCCCTATCATGAGGCAGAGAATAAGATTAGACTAGGAAGAGAATATATTGGTAACCTGCAACAATTATGATCAGTGATGTCAAATCCACAGAAGCTGAAAAGAAGGATTCTAAGGTGTTATCGCCATCTTTCTTCTCTTAAGGATCCAGTGACTGGTTAGCTGCTTCCTGTTCTGAAATAGGAAGATTATCACAAAAGCCCCCATTCTCACCACAACCATGCTAATGAAAAGAAACACATGCCATTGCTGGTCTGAAATGATCTTTCCCAGCATGCTTATTAATGTCATTTCCCTCCCCTATTGCTTTACCAGCATGGGATGATGATGATGATGATTCTCCCTCTTTTTAAAATAATTTAGACATTATGGGCATGCTGGGGGGGGGGAAGAAAAGAAAAGAAAGGTTTTTTGTTTGTTTTTATTTTGTCTTTTAAAAAGACCACAGGTTGCTTGGGAATAGGGGGAGGGAGGGGGAGGAGGAGGAGGAAACTGACACCATGTGACTGATCAATGCCAAAGCTGAAGGCCAGACATTAGCACACACAAATCTAATGCTACAGCAGCGATAATGGCAGAAATTGATGGGGAAAGTTCATCAATGAAAAGTTGTGCAGTACTGTACTCATAGATGGTGAAGGGTAGACCAGCTAATTATTATTATTATTATTATTATTATTATTATTATTATTACACCCTTTGGGAACCCAATCAGGGCGGCTTACAGCAATTAAAAATACATAATATCCCAAACAATCCCTCCCCCCTTAAAACAGCATTAAATAAAAAAAGATTAAAACAATAAATCCAACAATATAAAATTTAAAACACATTTAAAAGAAAAAAACATATAACAAGGCACAACTTAACCAGTGGCAATGATCTTCATCCATCGAGATGGGGCCACGCGAAGATCACCACGGTGGGGGAACCTGAAGCCGAGACAATTAATCTGGAAAGGCCTGCTGGAAGAGATCTGTCTTGACAGGTCTTTTAAAGCCGTCTAATGTTGTTAACTGATGGATCTACTACAAGGCCTGTAGTAGGAACAAAAGTCAGATAGTGGCAGATACCATGTTAGTGGTTGGTCCTAGTGAAATGATGGGCAATCCCAAGGATGTTCCTGGCCTGGGTTGTCCAGTAAAGAACAGCTCAAGAATGATGCCAACTGGAACAAACTGAAATAGTCAAGCTTTATATCATGATCTTTCAATAGTCCTGTGCTGTACCAAGGAAGAAGAGGTAACATGACTCAGCTGATAACAGCCAAGAGTCATGGAAAAAACTGAAATCATCAAATGAAGGAAGGACACTATAACTCTGAAGCAAAATAAATGGAAGTCAAAAAGGACTAAGGGATTCAGTGTTCAATGTTAGAAATGTACCCCAAATTGACAGGGTCCTCACTGAAAGAAACCACAAAGAACTTGTGGTAGAGGTTCAAGTGAGGGAGCTTCAGTAGCTCTTAACCTCTCCCATCTCATTCTTAACAGGAGCCCTTTAAAAACACTGAGATTGATCTTCCAGATGTTGGAGGCACATCTTAGGTTCTAGATGTCAGTGACAAGAGGAATGGTACTGATGATATTAGGGCACAGGGAGAGGCAAGGAAGTTATTTCTCTGATGATACTGATGATATTAGGGCACAGGGAGAGGCAAGGAAGTTATTTCTCCCAAGATGCCAGCCACAGATGCTGGCAAAACATCAGAAAAAACTCTTCTAGAACATGGCCACACAGCCCGAAAAACCCACAAAAAACTATGGATGCCGGCCATGAAAGCCTACGACTTCACAAGGAAGTTATTGTTGGATTTGGTTAAAAGTGTTTACTAACACCTCAATCTGTGATATCATATAGAAATTGCACTGATGGTAGAGTACTGCACTCCTACAGGGTACTTAGGTCAAGACTTGGCATCCTGATCTGGCACCAAAAGATCAACCTTCCAAGCAGATGCTTTAAATGGAAAGGGCAGTTCCTGAGTGCCTGATAGGTAACACTCTGGTAATGCTTATACATACTAGCAACGTGGGTCTCACCAAGGCAAAAGAAACAAGAGAACTGGCCACCAAGAGACTGGTTTCCTGATTCCACATGGTGCGCAGCTTGCCTGAAAGTCATGCCCTCCCTCCAGCTCAATAACAATCAAGAGTCGTAGAAAGGACTGAAACTGTGGAAGAAGAGAAAAGATGGAAAGGCACTATAACTGAGGAGCAAATGCTATAGGGATTCATAAACAATCAAAAAGGGACTGAGAAAATAAATGGGAATCCCACTTAGACCTGTACACCAAGTTGGAAGGATTCCCATCAAAAATACTGTAGAAAGTTCTGATTGGTTTTGTGCAACTCACACATGTGAACCAAAGAGGTGAAGCAGACCACCAGCTTGGTGCAGCCTCTGGCTGCTCCAGCCCCAGTTGACCCCTGATCATCCCAGGACCACAGCAACCAGATGCTGCAGTCTCAAAGTCAGCTACTACCGCAGTCCTAAATGGCCTGCTAAAAAGGAGCAGCTTTTCCCCACACCTTTTCTGGCCAGCTTTGGGCCACCTTAGGCAGACACAGAGCAACATCTGGACAATCCAGGGGCATGTGTCATCTGCACACCATACCCCCAAAGTGTCCAGAAGTCACACTTTTTGGCCCATGGGCCAAAGAGACCACAGGGGGGCCATACAGACAGGTAGGATGCCACAGGCCAACCCCATGGTATCTCACTTGAGGTGCAGTGCAGTGATGGACCAGTGTTCACAAACACACCTGCTGCCACCCTATGGAGCCACTACCACCATGTGTCCCTTACCTGCTCCTGCCATAACGTCCCCTGGAGAAGTTCCCCCCAACTCATAAGGGTGGAAATGGGCCACCTGGCTTCTCCTACATGGCCAGACACCTGCTTCCACCATCACAGGTTGTGACTGGGGCCTACATAGAAAATGTGATGGGAATGGCAGGTAAGAAGGTGCTGGGCCATGCAATTTGCCAGTTGTCACTATGGAATTTCCAGGAAACTCTGCCACAAACTGTCACATGCTTTTGGGCTGAGATTGCTCCAGAACTGTTGGACCAGCATCTGGAGTGGCCAGTCCTAGCCAGGGGCTATTGACCTTTGTCATCTATACAGGGCAATGCAGGCTGGGGAGAAGACGGGCCTTTTGGCCCATACGTTCAACCCCAAAGAAGAAATTCAGTTCATTTACCATACAAAATGCAGGGAAAGGAGCAGTAGTGGTAAAGGCAATCTGAAAGAAGGTAATTGATGACAGAACTAGGGCACAGAAGGTATTTATTAAATCTTCAGGAATTCTCTTTTAAAACAGACACATACACACCCTCTTTCAGTTCTATGTTTTTATGCTTACCATCTTCAATAAACCAGACAAATTTTTAGGTGTTACAAAAGAACTTAATGGGCTTAGGAAATTACAGTGGTAGTCATTGCCTAAAGCTTACATTCTGATGCTTTATTCAAATGTGTAATTTCTTTTGAAAAAATCAATGCAAAGAGAAAGCAAGAAAGAGAAAGAAAGTGAAAAGAAAAGCCATCTTAGAATAGAGACCTACATAAGAGAGGCTCCTCTGAATGGAAAATAAACTGGAGAGTAATTTCTTCCACTGAAGTTAAATCATAGATCTCCTAACTCCACAAAATTTTAGTGTGGAAAAACATGAAATTGACAGGTTTTTGCATCCCCTTAGAAATGGACAAGAATTTTGGTTCAGTTGCTTTTGATCAAAATTTACTGAACTCCACCACATTCAGGTATATGGAAAAACAAAAGTTGCCCATCCCTATTTAATGGACACATTAATCAGGCATTATACATTTGTTTTGGCATCTTATACTGTATTTCAATCCACCTTCACTATTACCTGGAATCTAGATGATTGACAGTGGCAGAGAGGAAATGCGAACATCCCAAAATGGTCTGCTAATTAGAATAGACACACAGGATCCATGCAATGGAAGCTATCTTGCAACTGAAGTCACCATTCCATTTTAGAAATACCAAAGTAGCAACCAATACTCTCCTTACACTAAACACATAACATGATAGGTTTAAAGGACTCTCAAAGGTCTAGTCTCCCTCCTCACATCATATGGTAGAATGAGAAAGGGTTGATCAGCAACCTCAACTCACCCCCCATGCATACAAATTTATTTTACACTGAATTTTTTTTTCAAAGTTGTTTTACAAATGGGAAACAGAAGGTTGGGTTTCTTTAGAGTCTTTGTATGTTATAACCATACCAAGAAGTTTTGTGTGTCTATCATGTGCCCACATCTATTATTTAACACAATATTACAAATTATTTGTAATAATAATTTGTTGTTTCAAATGTTTAGCCAAAATTACTAAATAAACTTATTGTTGAATGCCCTTGGGAACACCAGAGGAACTCTGCTGCATTATATCAAAGATCCTCCTATTTCTCACAGTGGCCTAGAAAATGTCTCCAGAACAGTACAGTGGTACCTCTACTTACGAAATTAATTCGTTCTGACAGCCATTTTGTAAGTAGAAAATTTCGTAAGTAGAAGCTAATTTAACATTGAAATGCCCTATTCCATTCCAGGCCCCCAGATTCAAGATACAACTCAATACAAATGTATAATACAGGGTTATTTTGTTAAGTACCTCTAATACAAACATGTTACATTACCCTTGAGGAACAAAAAACATAAAAATGAGTTGCAGGACAAATGTAAAGAATAAAAAAGAGTTTCATTTACCTTTTGGGTCGGCAGCTGTCCGATGGCAACAGTGAGTGAGAGAGGAGACGACAGAGGAGGAGGAGGAGGAGGAGGAGGAGGCATTCGAACACACCCAATTTAAAAGAAATTAACAAATTTTAACGTTTAACTTTTTTTTGTTTTTTGGGGGAGTGTTTTTTGTTTGTTTTTTAACTGCTATCATTGACACCTTTCGCCTTCTTCGATTTAGGTTCACTCTGTTTCGTAAAGAACCAATCTAAGGATGACTGCTTTTGTCATCTTTTAACAATTTGTCTAAAATGCAAAAGGCAAACATCATCAAAGTGA
>CM034703.1:35163725-35182063 GCA_020142125.1 Phrynosoma platyrhinos | reverse complement strand
CAGACTGCCAGAAATAATCCAGCTTGAGACCACTTTAACTGTCCTAAGAACTGTAGTTTGTTGTGGCATCAGAGTTCTTTGACAGAGAAGGCTGAATGTTTCAGAAAAAAACTACATTTCCCATGATTCCCTAGCATTGAGCCAAGACAGTTAAAGATGGATTATTTCTGGCAGTCTGTACAGGCCCTTTGACTATACTCTCCAGTCCATGATGTACTCCTGCCTTCCAAGATACCTTCCCAGATACTGTCTCCCTCACCTACAGTTTAAAGCCCTCCTGATCAAATGTTTGAAACTATTGGCAAAAATGTTTTTGCCAACTGGTGTGAGATGCAGCCCATCTCTTGCCAGAAGTCCACCCTCATGGAACCGCAGCCCATGATCCAAAAATCAAAATCGTTCTTGGTGGCACCATCCATGGAGCCAGTTATTCACATGTGCTATTTTCCTCTCCCTTCCTGAACCATGCCCTTCAACTGTGAGAAGAGATGATATAATAACCTATGCATCCAGCTTTTTCAGCTTCCTACCCAAAGCCTCATAATCACTTCTGACATTCTGAAGGTTATGCCTTGCAGTATCATTGGTTCCCACATGGACCAAGAGGAAGGGGTAATGGTCATTAGGCTTGACATTGTAACATCATGGATTTTTGCCCCAGGGAGACAACACACCTCCTGGGACATCTTGTCAGGCCCACAAACCACTGCTTCTGTACCCCTCAACAAGGAATCCCACCACCACATACCTCTTCTGAGGTTTAGCAGTGGTTTTCCCTGTGGTAGTACATTCAGGTCTCCTTCACTTTCCCTATGGACTGTCCCTGTTGCTCTTCTTCATCATCCCTGATAAGAAAGAGAGCTTCAAATCGATTCTGTAGCTGCAAGCTCCCAGAACAGTCCCTAGTTTCCCTACTTCTGTGTGTGACATTTCTCCAGTTGTTTACCTCCTATGTGTGTGACGTGACCTCCTCCCCAACAATTTCCTCTGTGTGGTCCCCGTCCAAGACCTTTCATTCCATTTTGTCCAGGAAAACCTCTCACTCCCTAATATGCTGAAGTGTAGCTACCCAGGCCCTCAGTTGCTGGACTTTCTCTTCAAGGAGGGCTACCAACTTGCACCTGGTGCCGGTGAAGTTCCCCACATCTCTAGGCAAGAAGACAAACATCCCACAAATGTTGCAGGTGACTGCAGCAGCTCCCTCAGTGTCCATACAAAGAAATCTTAAGTAAGCGCTGAAATAGGACTGTGGGCTTATCACACAAAAAGTCCCCCAGTAAACACCCACATAAAGGGCCCCTGTTGGCTTGGCCTTTGCACAGGCTCAATCACCTGTGTTTATAACTCTTTAGAGAGCTCCTGGCTGCTAGCTTCTGGAGGCAAGTCTCTGACTCTCTTCTTCTGAACAAAAAACTCCCAAAAGGCCCACTCAAAATGGCTGCTCAGAAACTGCTTTACTTCTTCTCCCTAGCAGGCACTGGCCTGGAAAGCCTCTGAGAGGGGTTATATAGAGCTAGGTGGCTCAACCCCTAGTGACTCACATATGTGACTCACGGAAGCCCCACCTTTTCAGCAACAAACATACTCTCCCAAGTATTTTTTTAAAAAATTAAACACTCACCCACTCAAAATGGCTGCCCAGAAACTGCTTTCCTTCTTCTACCTGGCAGCGATTGGGCTGTAAAGCCTCTGGAAGGATTTATACACCCACTCTGGTTTCTTTAGGCACCTTCTACTTTTATTGATCCTTGAAATTGTTTGCAAATGTATATTTAATGTCTTCTCTTTAAGAAATGAACTCATTTTCCTTTGATCATTTCTGATCATTTCTGACCATGGTAGCTCATCCACTATTTCCTTAAGTTTATTGAAACTAGATTTCTTAAAGTCCAGAGGTCATGTGCAATTACATTTGGCTTTCCCTTTCTTCTGCATAACAAAACCCAAGAGAGCATGGTAATTCCCACCCAAGGTTTCCATCACATCCACTCAATTGACTAGTTAGTATCTGTTGGGTTATTCTGTTGGGTTATTGAGAAAATTTGACTTCCAACAAATAACAGGTGGGTTGATGTTTCTCACTACTCTTAGATCTCCCAGGCCTTGTCTGCATGAGCCCAAAGGCCCATTTTTCCCAAGGTTAGCATTCTGGCATTGTTCTTTTCAGACAACAACCCTGATTCTGGTGTGAGCAGTCTGGACAATAGAAGGGTTTCACACTGCTACACCTTCTTTTCCAGCAGGGCAACCAGTTTTCACTTGCTGCAGTTATAGCCCCTGGAGAGATTGTCTGGCAAGAAAACAGACATGTCACAGAAGTTGCAGGTTACTGCAACAACTCTGTTACTATGTTCCTCATCCTATATTCACAGTGGCACAACTCTCAAAAAATCCTGTTTTTACTTCCTCTGTGCTGAGCTCCAGAGATTGAAACAGCAGCTGTAAAGATGCTTCCAATCAAGTGAATGATTCAGCACAAGTCTTGATCTCTAGATCATGACTCAAGGAGAGCACATGCCCTCAAAACAAATGAAGACATCTACACAAGCATCCAAACAGTACAGCAAAACAATCAACCCTGACCTCCAAAAA
The DNA here is from genome assembly GCA_020142125.1 of Phrynosoma platyrhinos. NCBI lineage: Eukaryota > Metazoa > Chordata > Lepidosauria > Squamata > Phrynosomatidae > Phrynosoma > Phrynosoma platyrhinos. The sequence goes on along the minus strand of CM034703.1, from coordinate 35,179,471 downwards.
AAAGGGGGGGAAAGAAATGCAACTTGTTTTGTCTCCTCTTTTCTGTGGTGTGAGAAACTTATCCCTTTTCTTTCTTTGATACTTCTGCCCATTGTGCCACATTTTCTTTTAAATAAGTTATGCCCAGGAATGTATATTTCTACTTTGTTAATTGATATATACTTGTAATAGGCAGAACCCCATTTCTGTTAAAGGAAAAAAAAAACCTAGAATTGTTCTTCAGAAGTTGAACAGCTACACTTACAAATACAATCACAGTATATTAAGAAAATAAGAACTCCATATTCCATTTTTTTCAACTCTACATTAACCACAGAAACCAAAGTGGTAACAGTACCTCAACAGTGAATACCTGAGAGGATGACAAAGCTATTCATTCACCCATGCTTTCATTCAATAATTTAGCAGGCTTGATTATATTTATTGTCCATATTATGTAGTAGTCAGGTTACCAATCATAATTTTCTCTTTTGGGGACCTAAAAATCTATAAAGCTGCTCTGCTCCATGAAGCAAATTACCTGCTTTCTGACAGACCAACTCTGAGGAAACACAACCAAGAAGGCAAAGTAATTGAAAAGCTAGAATTCCTTTTTAAAAAATCTTACAAGACCAGCAGAAAGGACTCAGGCAGAATTTGTAGTACAATATTTTATTACCAATTTATTTTCCCCTCGTGTAAGAAATTGGGACTAAAAAGTCACATAACTCTAGTGATAAACTCTGCTGAAGCAGTGGAAAGAAGATAGACTAGGAGAGCAGGTCACTAACAAATCACTTGAAGGTAGCAGCCCAGGTATTGAAAATCCATTTCTCATCTTGAACATTCTTTGAAAATTCTCACACCAAGTGGCATAATCTTGAGCAAGTATTAAAATTCATGACTCTCTGGTTTCTCCATACACTGCTGTAGATAACAGGTTCTGGGGCTAATAAGAATGGTTAGAACAACTTCATTTGTTGCTAGTATTGAAAAATTGTGTGTATGTGTGTGTGTGTAAAGATTTGTAGGCCAACAGGGATTGAAAAAGAAGCTCTGGAAGTACTTGTCCTTTTGTATGTGAATTTGAAGAAAAAACACTCTTCTAAGATGCTAGAAAGCTAGGTACTAAAGAAAACTTTTATTGAGGGGGATAGAATTCTAATTTGGAGTGGCAATGCCTTCATTTTGCTTCTTTGTAGTTACAACCCTGCTGCTTATGACTATTAAAGTTAAGATTGCTGTGAGGAAGGCAACAACCTTTGAACCAGGAAAAAAAATATTTCTCTGTTCAGTCAAAACCACCAACTATGGGCCTTTACAGACTGCCAGAAGTAATGCAGCTTGAGTCCACTAACTGTCCTGGCTCAGTGCTAAGGAATCATGGGAACTGTAGTTTATTGTGGTACCAGAGCTCTCTGACATAGAAGGCTCAATGTCTCAGAAAAAAAACCATAGCTCCAATGATTCCCTAGCACTGAGCCAGGACAGTTAAAGTGGACTCAAGCTGCATTATTTCTGGCAGTCTGTAAAGGCCCTAAGTATATATTAGGGATGAGACTCATGTCCTCTGGGTGGTGTTGTATTGCATCTCCCAGTGTTCCTCACCATTGGCTTTGCTGGCTTGAACGGATGAGACTTGTAGTCCAAACAACAAGAGGGCTACATGATTTCTGTCCCTGATATACATCCATATTAATTTAAAACATGTTACAGATGTCTCTTTACAACATAAATGGAAAAACTGGCTGGTAGGTTGGATAGATTGGAAAACACAATGGTGAGATCTCTGAAGAGGCCGCTCTTAAGTATTTTTTGGTGAATAGGAGAGATAAAATTCTCCCTTGGATTCATTCTGGTTGAATTTTTTTCCACAGCTTCCTGACTGGCTGGAAGTAGAATGGAGGAGCAACGTAGGACTGTGTTACAGAACAGTCCACAAATCATGCAGCCAAATCATGGTGTGCCTGCTCCCCTATACTTGAGCTTTGTCCAAGTTGATTTTTAAAAAAGAAAATAAACCCTTAGGAGTTTGAGTTATGCGCTTATTGCACATACTCTTAAAATGGGGCTAGTTCACTTTAAGAGCTCTGTCTGCCTCCTGCATTGTGGGGTTTGTAGTTCCATGAGGCTTAAAGGCTCTCTGGCTGAATATTCTAAATGCCTCTTCCTAAACTACAAATTCCAGAATACAGCAGGAGGCAGCCAGAGCAGTTAAAATTACTTAGCCCCATTTTAAGAGTGCATAGTGACAGTGTAACATGCAATTTTACTATTGGGTCTGCTCAGTGATCTAGTTCTCTTGATCACAATCATGTACATACTTATCTGAGTGAGATTTATGTCTGAGTAGACATATAAGGAGTGCATTGTAAGCACCTAAACAGTCCAGCACTGCAACTTTTGACATGTTTTTCACATAGAGCACAAAAGAGAAGGTTTCTGAGCCTTTTGTGTTTTGTTTGTTTGTTTGTTTGTTTCATTCACTTTGAAGGTATGCTATTTACTAGATTCCACTTTGTTTCTATTACTTTCAATTTACTTTTTCAGTAGCTGTGGCATTCAGTGCCAGATTAGTTGGTTTATGGATATACTTTCCAATTTGCTCACAAAACTCCAAACAGAAGACTGAAGTTTATCTAGCTTAATGCTTACTGCTTCCCATAGCGATGGAGCAGGATTAATGTTTTCTTGTTTTTGAGGCGTGCTATACAGCTGTTTTCTCTGTTGGATGAACAATATGGGACTAAGTGGTTCTCCCATGGATTACTGTCCAGCAAAGCACAAAACAATTCCAGTACTGCTGCTTCATTTTTTGTATATACCATTGTGGCATTTTGCATTATGTTGCTGATTAAACTTGAGGTATTTGCAATAGGAAAGGAGAAAATTCAACCTTGATATTATGGGACATGATGTGATCCTCAAGAAGAGGCTACAGTTCCACACTCTGTAGAGCCAGAGGATTCAAATACAATTTCCCATGAACTATAATGTAAATTTTAAACACCAGTTACAGCAGCCAGGACCTTGAATACCATAAACACTCTGTTTCATCATCTACAGTAAGGAACTTATCACATGCCCTAGAGAAGTGTTTTACTTCTTCTGGCTTCAATCCTTGATTGCGGATACAGCTGGACATTATCAGACATAATTTGCTGGTGATTCTGCCATGATGCCACCAGCCGAATGCAGCCCTGCTTGAAGCTACACTCAGCCAGCATTTTTTTGGAAACTGTAGTTTTCCGACTTGAAAAAAATGGCCGGCTGAGCAGTCCTTGGGCTCGGGTTGCATTCGACTCACAGCATCGTGGCAGAATTGGCAGTCAGAATTATTATCAGAATTATGTCTGATAATATCCGGCTGATCAAGGATTGAAGCCAGAAGAGGCATGCGATAAGCTCCTAAGTGTGGCAACTATGCAGCCCATGAGCCATATGCACCATTCAGACCATGCCAATTCAACGCAAAAAAGTTTCAGTAAAAAAAAAAAATAGCTGAGATCATGCATCATGAGCAGAAATGAGTAACTTTATGGTGATGGAACTATGGGCCTTTACAGACTGCCAGAAATAATCCAGCTTGAGACCACTTTAACTGCCCTGGCTCAATGCTAGGAAACCATGGTAATTGTAGTTTTTTCTGAGACATTGAGCCTTCTCTGTCACAATAAACTACAGTTCCCATGATTCCCCAGTACTGAGCCAGGGCAGTTAAAGTGGCCTCAGCTGCATTACTTCTGTCAGTTTATGTTGCTGACATGATATGCAATCATGATGCAGAACTATGATGCTATACAATGAAACACTGCACAAGATGCCCCATTGCACAACAGGGTACCACACAAAATGTTTCATTGTGCAACAGAGGCTCCCATCACACAAAAGGTGGGAACATTTCTCTGGCTGAATGCAATGCTTCCATAACTTTCCATTGCTCACTGTTACCAATCCCCTGTGGCTCTCTTGGGGCCACTGCTCTACTTATCTTGTACCGTCTTTGTGCAAAGTTAGCCTGTCCCTCAAAATGCTGTAATGTTGGGCATCGTGACGATTGTGCAATGACCATACTACTCACTCTGCTTGTGCAGTGGTTCCAGTGGTGCAGTAACAACAACATTGCCCTTCTAGGAATATAACCATTGCACAAACTGAAGTTCTAAACTATACAATCATAAGTTGATTTATGACACTGCAAATTCCCAACAGGATGCTATCCATTATTCTTAGGCTTTAGCTCTCCAACACATGACTGGAATGGTCACCAACACATTCTCAGAACAAAAAAAATGCTTCTGAATGCTTTAAAGTGCTATTTCAGATAATATCCTACCCCAAAATAGCAAGAATACAGTTGGCCCTCCATATTTGCAGCTCTGACTTTTGCAGATTTGATTATTTGTGAATTTGATGAACATATTCTCTTTAGAAATCTCTAAGTTCTCCAGTGCAACTGTTGGAAGTTGAACAAAGATTTGCTCTGGAGGACCTAGAGATTACTACAGAAAACTAGAGAAAACATTTCTCTAGCCATTTTTAGTCCTCCAGTGTGATTCTATGGTCAACTTCTGGCAAATGTTGACCATAGATTGTGCTGGAGGACCTAGAGATTCCTAGAGTTAAAAAAAAAAGTGGTTTTTTTTATTTATGGTTTTTCCACATTCAAGGGGTTCTGTGCCCCAAACCCCAGTGAATGTGGAGGGCCCACTGTACTTCCCAAAATGGCCCAAGCACTGACTGGGAATGACATGATATCACTTCTGGCCACCCAGAATTAGAGCCACAATGATGTGCTGCAGACTATCCAGTGGTACAGCACTCAGTTGTCTGAAGTTTAGCTACCTTGATCTAAAGAAAGCAAAAATTACCCAGGCACTTGAAAAGAATGCCCCAAATTGACATCAGATACACATACTAAAGTATGACCAGTAACAAAGAAACTCAAATGCAGACCAGATGGCCATATAGAGCCCCATATTGGTACTTGGTGATGTGCAAAACAACAAAAGCCAAAAAGATGGGGGGATTCTAGGTTTGAGGAGTTTGTAGCCATAAAAGATTAATCAGATATTATACAGTCACTTATTAAAATTGTTTGCAAATACGAAGAACTGAATGCTTTTAATAGGACTACTTTCCAAATTACATATTTCTAAGGATGCTTAGTTACAGTTACAGTTAGATTAGCCTACAGCTAGACTTTGAGGCTTTGGTTTAGGTGGAGATGAAGACTGTGCCTTAAATCTTCGGAATCATTTCTGGAAAGTTTGGCAGGCTAGGCAAAAATCTCTCTGGCCTGAGCTTTCAAGGCCAAAGCCTAAGAGCTAGGGACACCTAGCAGTTAATGTCATGAAGCATGATAAATTAAGCATCAACCACAGTTAACCCCAAGGCTAAGATAACAGGCAATATTCTTTTGGCTGAAAATTAAATTTTCCAAGCTCTGCACTATTCTCAGCTCTGTTGTTAACAGGCACCGGTTATGAGAACACGTGGAAACTGTAGTTCAACCAGTGAACATTTGTAAGATGCTATTTCAAACAGCAAACAATCTATGATATTCACTCCAAAGCAGTCTGCAGCACCAGGGAATCGGGAACGGGGGTGTTTGTGTGTGATTTTCAAGGCTGTCATGCTCACACTCTGAGATTTCTCCCCTTCACCCCACAGTCCAGAGCAGAGGCGCAGCCCGAGAGATCTGGGATCCCTATACACTGTTGCCACCAACATGTGCCTATTTAAATTTGTCTGGTGGAGTTTTATGCAAGAGCACAGCCTGAAAGCTGGAAATATGAGACTAATATATTTGTAAATTACTCTGGGCATTCTGCTCAAGGTTAGTACATGAATCTTAAAAATTAAGCTTACTTAAGTAGGGTTGACTACTAAAGCAATACATACTTAACTAATAAGTAAGCAAGATAAAAGGATATTTTTCTAATCCATCAGATGAAAAAGGTATCAGCCTAAGTAGAGTTGGAGCAAGAGCAGTCCTTGTTTTTTGTATCAATAACCCTCATCCAAGGTTTTATTTCTTTTAGTTTTAGGGTGAAGTGATTCCTCTTAACAGAAAATCTGAGTGGAGAGAGATTGGAATGAGAAAATTAACTTAAGGAATCCTGTTCAAGTACACCATTTTAGTAAGTGAAGCACACACTTATTTTGATCAACATTATTTCCTTTAAAAATGATGAATTGGATGTGACACATTTCTGGGTGTGTTTTTCCTCTACTACAGAATTTATGGCCATCTGCTGTATTTAAGGCAGAGAAAATTAGAATGATTATAGCAAGATGAAGCATTAAATCACCAGAAACTGAGCATCCATTCTTCTCAAGAAAAGATAGTTCTTGCATACTTAAACTATCTTGTGTACTTAAACTATTCACGATGCTGAGCCTGCCACACAATGGATCCCCAGACAAAGAGCTATCTGGGCATCATGTAGTATAATATTATAGCTGCTAGAATGAACACTTTTCTTTAAAGAACCCAGTTACAGGTCCTCCAATGCCATGATCAAATGGATGGCCTTTAAGAAAATAGTCCCTTTCAGGCAACCTTCCTCACATGCTTGCTATGCAGACAAAACCATCCAACAAAGCAGTCTTACAATTCAAGTCAGATTTCTCCAACTTTGTCAAAGCCCTATTGAGTTCCAGACAGTAGAGATGAAGGGACAAGCAGTGTTCATTGTTCTTTTCCTCCCTGCATACATATTTTAAACTTGCAGTAGTAAGGAAAGCAAGACCTACAAACTATATCTGTATATCTGGCTAAAGGTGGGATATTATTATTATTATTATTATTATTATTATTATTATTATTATTATTATTATTTGTGTGTGTACATGTGTATTCTCATCAAGTATGTACTCCTAAAAGCATTTGCTCAAAATAAGTAGGTCTAAATTTTAGCCTGAAATATACCTTTTTACATATTCTAGTGTATTTTTGGGCAAAAACAAATTGTACTAAAATATTTGGGAAAGTGTAAAATCAGAAAAGTAAAGTACTTCTTGTTTTCATATTTTTCAGGAAGTGTGAGGCAGGTCAGCTTTTTTCAAAACTCCAACTGTATGAAATTCTAGAGTATCTCGATCAATAATATATGTGTTACATAATAAGAATGTCTGTATTTGAATAGAAAAGCATCCCTCAAACTGGTGTCCACCAAATGTGTTCAATTACAACTTGCATCAGTTTGACCACTGGCCATGCCAACTAGAGCTGATGGAAATTGTAGCCCAAAACAACTGGAGGGGACCAGCTTGGCAGGAACTCTGAAAGAGGATGTATAATTACCATTTTTGTTCTTTTAAAAAAGTTGCTTATTACTTTTCCCCCAAATATAAAAGTTTTGCATATTAAGCATATGGTCATGTAAAAGTTATTCCACTGAGAAAACAGGCAACATAAAACACAACAATTAAAAAGAAACCATTAAAATAAACTCAAAGGAAAGCAACAATTACCCAAACACTATAAACATGAACCTAAAACCTGTTTAACATGTATTAAATTGCCCTGTTTTGTTGGGGTTTTGGATTTGGGTTTTTTGTTTTTTGTATTTTTTGTATTTTTTTTGTTTGTTTTGTTTTTGTTGTTTTTGTGTGTGTGTGTGTGTGTGTGTGTGTGTGTGTGTGTGTGTGTGTGTGTTTTGAAGGGTGGTATAGAAATAGTTGCAATTTATATATAAAGTTACAAGAACAAACTGTAAGGCTCTTTTAACATTGGAGAAAATTATTTTGGGGAGTATAAATCACAGAAATTCATACCAATATAGGGATTCAAGAAGTTGTAGTCCCCTAAGTACCTTTTCCAAGTTCTGAAAGTTGATTTATCAAAAGAGAATTATACATACAGCAAATTCATAAGACAGTCAATTTAGTTATTTTCCACCACAAAAAGCAGTTAAGAAGATGCAAATGTTCCCGAAAATTACTGAGAAGACACTTGAGTAAATTACCCCTTTTTATCTATCTAAACTCCCTGAGCTATAGGACATTTTGTGTAAGAGCATTGCCTCCTCTTATGGAAATATTTGATCACTAGACTTGTTCACAGGCATTGCAAACTAGTTAGGGTTACAGAAAAATGTAAGTCACAATTGAAGTATCAATGACACACAGAGGCTACATCCACACTGCAGAAATAATCCAGTTTGTAGCTTGTTATGGCACCCAGAAGTCTCTGACAGAGAAGTCTGAATATAACGCAATTAGCAATCAGGTAGCCTTCTATTGGAGCAACAGTTACTTTTATAGCACGTTGTCATGACCTTACAAATGTACTTCTATTGCAAATACTATCGAAGGAAATAAAATGTGAGAGCAATAAAGCTCTTTGTTGATATACATCATTATCATTATCAAGTCTTTCACTTCTGCAACTGTTGATGTGTTAAGGATGATTCAGTGATTTCTGTCTACCATTACCTTTCATTTCTACAACTTTTGAACACTCACTGATTTCTGTCTACAACTACTACTACTATTACTTCACATCTACTTTATTATGACTTCTGCAGCTTCTCCTTGGAAAAAAGAATTACCTCCATGGTTTGGATGTCTTTAATACAATTGTTGGCTAAAGGACTATTTAAAAAAAAAACCTCTAGCAGTCTGTAAAGGCCCGTAGTTACAGAAGGAGAGGTGGCACATTCTTCTATAAACTTTGTACTTCCATGTGAACAATTCCCTTACAGATATATATTGTGTTTATACTGTTAAATGTGTTATAATTGGTTATAATTACATTGTTGCACTGTACATTTATCTATAAGGTCATGACAATTTGCTATAAAAGTAACTGTTGCTCCAATAGATGATTGTTAATTGCATTCTAGTTACCAAGTTGAGGGTATTCCTATATTTGTTTGTGTTCAAGAGAAGACTAAATGCCTCACAAAACCACAGTTCCCAGAATTCCATAGCATTGAGCCATGGCAATTAAAGTAGTGCCAAACCATATTATTTCTGCAGGACAGATGCAGCCAGAGTTGTCTGCTTCCCAAAATAGTATTTTTGGGTATATGTTGAGCTTTTGGATCAGAGTGAGGTTGTTCTTCTGATGTATTTTTCTGCTATAGTCATTTTAGGAGGGATCATAGTTTCATGGTGCAGTACATGCTTTCCATGTGGAAGATCCCAGTATCAACCCTTAGCCTCCTCAGAAGAATGAGGTCAGCAGATGCTCAAAAAGATCCCAGTTTGAAATTCTGGAGATCCAACAGTGATGAGCTAGATTAGAAGATAAATATTTGGTCTGACCTGATAAAAGACAACTTCTTTAGCACTCAGAACTACAGGTGCACCTCACAGTCATAACTTCAGTTGTTTTAGGATGGAAACATTTTTAAAAGCTATTGGAGGGCTTGAATCCTGATAGATCCTGACTAAACAAAACATCCAACAAAGTTGTCCTTTCCTACTGCCCTTTCTAATAGACCTCTTTCTTTCTTTCTTTCTTTCTTTCTTTCTTTCTTTCTTTCTTTCTTTCTTTCTTTCTTTCTTCAAGTTTTTCCCAAGTGAGACCCATCCTCATCCAAACAGAAGCATGACCTCAAACTGTTGCCAATGATTGATCTCTGAAGGCAGAAATGAAACCATAAAGCAACCAAGACCACTTCTATTAAACTCCAGTCCACACAATGATGCTCATAAACAGTTTTAAAATTCCCTTCCTAGTCATTTGGGGTGGAGAGGGCAAGCAGAGATTAATTTAGACAGAGCAAGTATTTCAGGCTGTACTTTGAAAATGTAGAGAGCTAAAATTGATTTCATTCTCTTTCTTTAAAAGTTTTTTTTAATAAAAAAATGTTCATGATTATCACTTGCAGGGGGAACACAAGAAGAAACAACAAACTGAAAAGGATGAAATATTTATTTTCTTTCAGTCATTTTTGAATGGCAGTGAAATAAGTGAAGCTTTTTAGTATTAAAAGTATTTATCATATATATTGCCATTTTAAAGACCACATACATAAATATTATAGCTATTTATAGTACAGTCATCCCTCTGATCAGCATCATCTTTTCATACAAATGGAATAGTCTGGAGGCATGAGCATACTTATTGTGCAACTCCAATATTCAGTGTCATAATCAAAACCCTTTTACAGCTTTCAACCCTACAGCATTAATATCAATATGAAAAGAGATATTATTTCTGTGTCACATTGCATTCCCAACAAATCAGTCTAGCATCTGAAAACTTCATCTTTTATCTTGCTATAGTGCCATTTTGCAAATTATAGGGAATGAAAGTACACAGAAGAAAAGCCCAAACATCTCCTGTATTTTTAAAGTCACAGTGCATCAGATCTTGGATAAATGTGACAGGAAAATAAACAGGAGAAACAGGAAATTGGATATTGTTATAAGGACCAGTCCTACCATTAGGCAGAATGCGGGAATTGACTCAGGGAACAGGTTTCATCACTTGGAAGACAGTGGTGTAGATGCTGCATTATTTGTTCCAGACACCCTAAAGTAGCAGATGTGAAGAACAACATCATAACCTCCAAGCACTATGGATTAGATGGGATGCTACAATTAACTCTCTGCATTCATAGTTTCTTAGTGGGTGGTAAAATGTCCTGGTTTCCCCTATCAACCACTATATTGCCTGCTTTTGTTCTTGTTATTTATGATCAATTCATCTTTTATTAGAGGCTGCAAACTGACTTCAAAATGCAAAATTTCACTCATTTAACTCAGCAGGAGGGAGGAGGGAGGAGCACTAGAATCTTCTCCTTTCCAATAGGATTCAAAGATAAACTCATGTAAATCTGTAGAATCAATATGTAGAGAGATCTTGTATCACCTTGGAGGCTAACTGAAAGAAAGAAGTTAGCAGCATGAGTTTTTATACACTTAAGTGTACTTCTTCAGATGCACTCCATCAAATGCATCTGAAGAAATAGACTTAACAAAAGCTCATGCTGCCAAGTTCTTTCAGTTAGGTACCGGCAGTAAGCGCCGGCTTCGACGCATGCTCAGACACCACCCCCAAGCACGCATGATACTGCCTGCCTGACCGCATGGTGGGTGGCATTACAGCAATCATTTGGAGTGGTGTTTACACACCACATGACAAAAGGAGCACCGAAAAGTGCTACCATGGCGGCAAGGGCACCCTTTTTCTGCCCCAAAAAGCAGGGTATTTTGCTGTTTCTTTTGCTGTCCAAAAATGCCAGATCAGGACCATGGCATGCAGTTGCCGCTGCCCCAATCTGGCACTCAAAGGGGCGGTGGCAAGCCACTCTATTGGGATGGTCTTTTTTGCCCCTTAGTCTCAAAGGTGCTACAAGATCCCTTTCCAGTAGAGTCAGATCAGGAGCAGAAACACCATACCCACCAACATTTCACAGCTGAAAACTGGGACACATGGGGCCAAGCAACATCAGAATATGATCAAGGTGGCAAAGTTACTAAAGAGGAAGAACAGACAAGCTAGGAAAGGCTGCAATGGTTTGCTTTTGCCTGAGTCCATGGGGAAAGGCAAGATTCTGCCACCTCCTATTCTCTCTTTCTCTCCAGTTAACTGAGAGCAAACTAGTTTTGTACTTGAGCTCAGTTTCCAGCAATTGAAGTAAGCCAAGGACAATGCAGGGAAATGGCAGGATGAGAGAGGAACTAGGACATTTTAAAAGCAGCTAAAAGGTGACATGACAGGGAGTTAATCAGGACTTATTCGACCAAATTTGGTCAGTGGGAGGGTTAGAATAGAAACCCACCTTCCTCTTAGTGCCAAGTTGCTCAGTATGAGGGAGTATTGATAGTCTTTTTATTTCCTTAGTAATATCCAGTGGGCCTTTCATATCACTTTGACTTTCCAGCTCTGGAAGATTGTGGTCTCCTGTGTCTAATTTTCTGGTAGCTGAAGCTGAAATTCTAGTGGCTCAAGGAACCAACTCTGGATTCATAGGGCTTCTGTCTGAGCCCCATGATGCTAAAAAACAGAGGAATAAAAAAAAACCAGATTATAAAATGGTTGTGATTGCTTGTTTCTTGTTGATGCTATGAATTTTACTCCTCATTATCCTTCCCCTTATCTTGGCTCCCAGCAGGGATCATGTTGACAATGATGGTCAGAATAAAGCTTAGGAGAGGGCAGAGCATTACCGTTATTCATTATTAAGTGACCTTCAGCAATCATTACTTCAGTATATGGTATCTGGCACTGTGTTCTGGAATGCTTCCTGTGATTAATGGCAGTGCCTCATCTCCCACACCCAACCAGAAGTCACAGCCTCCCTTCCACCCTCTATTCTTGGCCCTTAAGGGTGTGGGGGAAGCCCATAAGTAAAATGTTTAGCTTCTTCTCTCTGAAATAAGCTCTGTGTCAAGACTCTATATCGTAATCATCAGATTTCTAATTACCCAACTCCACAGACACTTCTTCTAAGTAGCACAAATTACAATTTCTCATTCTTTTCCAGCAAGAGGAAAATGTAGTGTAAACACATTGCAGATGTTTATTGTTTGTCTTCTACACTTTTCACTGTTTCAAACAATTTTGTTCTCCACTCCCATCTGGCTGGTTATTTACAGTCTCTAAAGGGTTTAAGTAAGATATTTGCAACAATTTTCATTTGTCTTTCAAAGGATCATCTCAGTGCTCATTCTGCTCTTTAATATTTCACCTCATCCAAGAGAGAGAACTTTTCCAGTGATAACCCTCTATCAGTGGAAAATACTCATCTGACATCTGTATTATGGTCTTTTAGGTGCCAAGTAAAGGGTTTTTTTATTCTGCAAAATATTTTACAACTGTTTTTAGTGCTTTTTACTTCTTAGCTGCTAAGACTCAGTAATAATACTATTTTTAAAATAAAAAAATCAAAACCCCAACAGTAAGAATTCATCCTAGAGAATATCATACACTCCAATATTTCAAGATGAAAACTGGGACATATGTTGCCAAACAGTATCAAAAAGTGGTCAATAGGGCAAAAATTATTAATGGGGGAGAAAACAGGAGCTAGAAGAGGCTGCAGCAGTTTGCTGTTGCCTGGGACTACTGGAAAGGTAAATATTCCTCTCTCCCTTGCTGACTTAACTGAGAGCAAACTGTGCATTTTGAACTCAGTTTAAAACAACTGAAATAAGCTAAGGACATAAGAGGCTAGTGGGAGGAGAGTGATAAACTGGTATATTTTAATAGCAGCTGAATAAATAGTATGGTAAAAGATTAATTGGTGCTATCCGTGCCAAACTGGGAAGGTTGGAAGACATGGAACATACAGAGACTGAAAAAGTAATGCTTATCACTGTGCAATTTTTTCTAGTAGTTTTACTTTGATTGTAGGAGCTGCCATTTGACTTTGTTACTGATTTTGCATTGGTTTAAAGTGGATACTATAATGGTTTCCTTGTTTATTGCTTTGCTTTATTAAATGCTGTTTTTAAATGATTGCTCATTGATTGTATTAGATGCCTTTAATGCCCTGTATATTTCCCAGTTCGCTATGATTACTAGTGGGAGGTCTAAAAGTTGACTTCATTTATTGATTCATTTAGTCATTGATTTATTCCACAGCTTCTTCAGTGGCCTGTTCTCCCTCCAACCTGTTGCAGAGTTTTTGATTCATCCAACTATATTCACTGAAGAAAGGGGGCACTCTTAAGATAGGCTAAAGCTTAACAACATTGATTTCATTTTCCCAAACTTCATTGTTTTGCTGGGACATATTTTTTTAAAATATATGAAACAAATCAAAATGGATGAAAGAAGTTGTAGCTCACAGGAGTAATTTTCATCATTTAAAAAAAAACATGCACTTTTTGTGATTAAATGTTATGCCTTAAAAAAACCTTTGAATTTGAAAATGTTCCTGGAATAATGAGATAAGCATAATTTCCACATGTTGCATATACCTCCTGTTAGGTTGTCCCCTGATGTGAACCACACACCCTTAGTAACACCCCTGATAACATAATGGAACAGTAACACAACAGTAGTGGTTACTTGCCTTGCCTTGAGGGAATCTTTGAAAGCCCCACAAAGGTTGGGATTGTAGCAAAGGAAACATCAATAGACACAAGATAACTAACAAATGTTGAATGCCAGAAATGACACCAGTATGCTGATATGAAGCAAACCATTCATCAATTTATCTCAAGACTGCAATGTGATCATAAGCATAATGGAAGTGACTACCATAACAGTAAGCATTATTGAACAGGACTGACATTCAGATAGGCATATAAAGGATCTAACAAAATAAAATATCTACATCAAAATAAAATACTAGCCACCACAGCATAAGAGATACAGCCAGCAAGAAGTCAGCACCCTTAGCAGCTTCCAACTGAGTCAAGTCTACTATATCTATATCCCTATGCACAAATATAGCCACCATAACTAACACAATCACACAGGTATCTCAACTTTAGCTCTTTCTTCAGAGCCGTTCCTGAACTTCTAGTTTTCTTCTGAATCTCAAATTTCCCCCACTTCATGTTGTTATTTTCAGTTACCACCTTTAATCTACCTGTAGAGAGAACAATTGAGAGTTTCTATGATGCAGTCCAGGAAGAAATTGACAACATACCATCACAAGATTTCAAAGTAATAATTGGAGATTTGAATGCTAAAGTTGGCAAGAAGGAAGAATCAAAAACAGTAGGAATATTTGGATTAGAAATAAGAAAATAAAGCAGGCGAGCGTCTGATAGAATTCTGTGAGGCCAATAATCTATTCATTGCAAATACCTGCTTCATACAACCAGAAAGGAGATTATACACCTGGACATCACCAGATGGTAAACACAAAAACCAGATAGACTACATAATTGGAAGTAGAAGATGGAGAAACTCTAACCTTGTGGCCAAAACCAGACCAGGAGCTGATTGTGGCACAGATCACAAACTGCTCATAACAAAAATCAAAGTTAAACTAAAGAAGAAAGCAAAAACCATCATTATACCAAAATATGACCTGAATAATATTTCAGATGAATTCAAAGACAGAAACAGATTTGAACTATTGAGTATAATCGACCAGAAACTCAAAGAACTGTGGACAGAAGTCAAAGACATAATTAAGGACGAATGCAAAAACAAACAAACAAACAAAAAAACACTCACATTGGCCAAAAAGAAAGATAAGAAAAAATAGATGACAGATGAAACACTTAATGCAATAAAAGAAAGAAGAAAAGCAAAAGCAAATGGAGATAGGAATAAAGCCAGAAGTATGAACACAACTGTCCAATGTCTGACATGCAGGGATAAGGAGAAATACTACAATGATCAATGCAGAGAAATAGAAGACAACAACAAAAAGGAAAGAGCAAGAGACCTCTATCAAAAAATCTGAGAAATTAAAGCTAAGTTCAAACCAAGGGCAGGGATGCTCTATGGAGAAAAAAAGAACATAATACACGAACAAAAAGAAATAAAAAGATGCTGGAGGCAGTACACAGAAGTGTTATACAAAAGAGATGAGAGAATTAATGATATTTGGAATGAGGAGCCATATGAAGATGAACTCCAAATTCTAAGAAGTGAAGTGAAATCTGCAATAAAGGAAATGGGGAAAAATAAATCACCAGAAACAGAAGATATCCAATTGAACTGCTACAGTGCCTACTGACAGATACAATTTTAGTGCTAAATGAAATATGCCAACAAATATGGAAAACAAAGCGGTGGCCAACAGACTGGAAATGCTCGATGTACATACCAATCCTCAAGAAAGGAGATGCAAAAGACTGCAGCAGCTATGGGACAATAGCATTAATCTCACATGCAA
>CM034703.1:35131809-35147954 GCA_020142125.1 Phrynosoma platyrhinos | reverse complement strand
TATACACAATTTGTAACTTTTGTTTGAACAGATCATATGATCACAATAAACATTGACTTTATAGACTGTAGTACAATACTCCTATAATTTTTCATGCCCTAAATGCAGAATGCTGTGCTGATGATGGAGAAGGTGTGCTATGACTGGGTGCAGACTTATATGGTTAAGTCTCTCTTATTCAAGATGCTTGGGACCACAGGTGTTTTAGATTTTGGATATCTTTTTAAAATTTTGGAGTATTTGCCTACATAATGGAATATCTTGGGGGTGAGGCCCAAGTTTAAATATGAAATTTATTTTTTATTTTATTTCTTTATTTCAGTTTTATGCCACTTTTCTCCTAGAAAAGGACCCAAGGCAGCTCCACAAGACAATGAAATTCATTTATATTTTTACACACCTTATAAACATATCCTGAAGGTAATTTTGTACATATTTTTAATAATGTTGTGCATGAAACAAAGTTTGTGTACACTGAACTATCAGAACGAAAAAATGTCACTACCTCAGCCACCCATGAAAAAAGTTATGTTTATTTTTTTAATATTTTGGAACTGGAAATTGCAGATAAGATATACTCTACTGTACCATATCCTATACACCATTGTGATGAACTTGAATCAAATTGGAGAACTATTCTTCACGCTAACATCCATACATAAACTCTGAACATGTAGGCCATAACTGAGATAATATGATTATTGCGTGTCATTTAAGTCTCATGTAGTACACACTACAGGGTCATGGTAGCTCATCAGTTAAGATGCTGAATCTAACAATTGCAAGATCGGCAAGTTGACAGGTCAAGACCCAAGTGTCGCGTGACTGAGTGAGCTTCCATCACAAGTCCCAGCTTCTGCCAACCTTGCAGTTCGACAGCATGTAAAAGTATAAGTAGATAAATAGGTACCACTTTGGTGGGAAGGTAACAGCATTCCATACAGTCATGCTGGCCACATGACCATGAGATCGTCTTTGACAATGCTGCTCACTCAGCTTAGTAACAGAGATGAGCATCACCCCCTACAATCGGACATGACTAGACAATCAAGGGAAAACCTTTACTTTTACCTTTAGTGCACACTTTGCACACACATGGGAGAACTTGGGACTACAGAACAATGAGAACCATGGCGAAAGAGCTTTTTGCATAAATAACCTGGCAGCTGAAGTTATACAGAATGACTCCACTGCTAACATATTAGCCAAGATCCTGCATTAGAAAACATGGCTATAGAGATATAGCTACATCTCCCAAAGCTATCCCCCTCCCCAAACTACCTTTTCAGCAGTCAGTGGCATCACCACCATCCAGGTCCTCCTCATGCTTGAGGAGTGAGAAAGGGTGAGCATGCCCCTCCAGGGTTTGTTGAGGTGGCAGCCTCCTCCTGAGGATTGACCTCCACTGCAGCAAATGAGAAGGGGAAATGTGCCCTTCTAGGGTTCACTGTGACAGTGGCCTTCTCCTGAGAAGGGAAGTGCTGCTGCAGTGAAAAAGGACAAGTGTGCCCTTTTGGCCTCACACACCCCCATTAATCCCCCTCTGGCAGCCCCCCTGCACCAAGTGGTACCCAGGGTGGGGACATCACTGCCAGCAGTGGAGCCTCCCTAGCATTGCTATTTCCATGTTGCTGGAGAGTGATGGGGTGAGCTGTTCAAGAAACCATTCAAGACTTTAGAAATTGAGCTCATCCATTAAAAGTTTGCTGAAACAAATGGATGTTCAGCTTTTGTATGAAACAAGAGTCAAACATTTGATTCATTTGAAAGGGTATTCAAGTGCTGTAGCATTGCCACCAAAATGGTACTGGATCTCATGATCAATTATTGAACAGCACATAGTGGCACTGAGAGCAGAGCTTACTATGATTGCTCAGGGCTTGGGCATAGGTGTGAGGAGTGATGGGTCTTTTGGGAAACTTGACCCTTAACAAATTCAAGCCCCCTGAACACAGCACAAGAGTGAGAATCATGAGGCCCTCCAGATACTTCTGGACTGTAACTCCCAGCATTCCTCACCGTTAGCTATGCTGGCCAGGGCTGATGGGAGCTGCAGTATAACAACATGTGCTGCCTCACACTATTCCCATCCCTGGTGTGGTGGCACTTCCCTACATTTATTCCTTGCTTCTACTAGGAATTTATCACATGGAGGCACATGGAGGCAAATCCCATGCAGAAACAGGATTTTAAAATCCACTAAACACCTGCAAATGTGGGTTGTTTTTCAAACACATTGACAGAAAGAGAAATAATGCAAAAATAACCCAAACAGAAAGTCGCCCAAAAGCACTCCTTTCTACTTTCGGAATTTCCCAAAAGTAAAAAGGAATGGGTTTTGTCAGCTTTCCATTTGGGCTATTTTTGCATTATTTATCTTTCATGCAAACGTCATCTGAAAAACAACCCACAATTGTGGGTTTTGTCTACTTTCTGTTCAGGTTAACCCTGAACGTCATGTGAAAAACAACTGATAAAAGCAGGTTGTTTTCACTTTAAATCTAGTTTCTGCACACGATTCATCCTGTGTAATAAACTCACTAGACTTTTCCTCCTTCTCTTCCCCCAGCCTTGAATTTTTAATTGCATAGTGCTTGAGTAAGGAGTCTGATTATTTATTTGTTTGTTTGTTTTCCTTATGTTAATCTGTAAATAGCCTGGCTGTCAGTGCTGCTGCATTAAATAATATCAATACATCTCTTTGTGAGAAAACATGTAATACAGACAGCAATGTTTAGAAAAGGAGTCTAACAATAATCTGAAGTTTTATATTTGGATTTTAAGGGCTTCACCTGCACACCTATAAAAATTGCCAGGGTTTCATGCATAGATGGATCTCGCTACTTCTCTCCCAGTAATCTCAACAGGAGAGCTGCAAATGGCAATTAAAATCCTTGTGATTTGGGCTGAAGATAAGCCACCAATGAATTATCATCCAGATGGTGAGCAATTTCAAATTGTGAAATGCTAAAAGCATGAGAAAAATTAACATAAAAAGATTCTAGGAGGGGTTTTTTTTTAATAAAGAAAACAAATCTATTATCTATTTTAAAATGACAACACAATTAAATACAGAACCAGCTATTCAAAGTAACAAAACTTTTGTTTGTTTGCATCCATTTAATAGATTGTTCTCAAAGATGACTAATGGCCATCTGTTAAAGAAGCCAGTCATCTGTTGTCATCCACTATTTAAAGCTTTAAAAATTGATTTATCTAACTCTTTAGACTAAATGACCTCCACCATTTCCTAAACCCTAATCATCAAAAATCTCTGTTAGATTAGCAGAGCAATTGTATTCCCCAGATGGAAATTAGGATGTGGGCCAGGTGCCCCTCCACTCATGCAGAAGAGTTTTATCAGAGTGTGCCCAACATGTTTGCTGTTCACTGTCTCCTTTTTTTCTGTTAAAGTTCGCTCCCAGACCTGAGACTCAACTTGGGAGTATCTTGCAAGGACTTGAGACTTGATTTGAGACTTGAAGGTGGAGAATTGAAACTTGGCTTGAGACTTGGAGTGAAAGACTTGAATATGTCACTGATAATTTGTTGTTATTGTTCTTAACTGCCATTCAGTCAACTTGTCTTCATGGCAAGTCTATGAACGAGAGACCTCCAAGTCACTCTGTTATCAACAGCCCTGCTCAGCTCTTGCAAACTCAGGACTGTGGCTTCCTTAACTGATTATATCTACCTGTAATGTGGCCTATAGTTTGTATAATGCTAATTTGTATATTGTGCAAATTAAGTAGATGAACTAGACAGGATGTTTTCCCTCTGGCAGAATTCCCCCCCCCCTCGGCATTATACTTCACTCTTGATACTTTTTTGTATATAGTAACCACTGATCTGAGTACAGTGCAATGTTTAAAATGCTGGACCTTTAATGTGTGCATCTGTCTTCAAATCACCTGCTGTTTTATGGTGACCACATGAATTTCATAGGGTTTTCTTAAAGGAAGGAATACTCAGAGGTGATTTTGCCAGTTCCTTCCTCTGATAGGTTACAGCACTTGATATTTGTTTGTGGTCTCCCATCCAATTACTAACCAGGGTTGACCCTACTGTTATTTTCTGACAGGACCTGGTGCCTTTGGGGTATTTAGACTTATGTTCAGTTCCTTGCTTGGTGACAGAATTTATTGGACTTGCCCAAGGTCACCCAGTGGGTTTCCATGGTTGAACTGGGATTCAAATACTGATCTCCAGAGTCATAGTCTAATGCTCAGACTACTACATTGTGCTGACTCCCTCCATATGGCTATGAATGCTGTCAATAACTCCCTTGTAGTATTTACAAAATGCTGGTGCAGATAGTATAGGCATCAGTTATTCTGTACTGACCTAGAAACTTCCAGATGAGAAGAATTGAGGACATTTCTCATCCATGTTGACTTCATCACCTTAGTCTTTATTGGAGGAATCCTTTTCTCCTAGCTGAGCATCAATGTCTCTGCTACTGATAAGTGAAGTTCAAAAAATGTACTTTTAGGACTACAAGTCCCAGAATCCCCCCACCAGTATATCTATTGGCCATTCTCATCAGGGGGTTGTAGAAGCTATAGCCCACAAATGCAAATTTTCTAAACTGTTGGTGAAGTGTGGCATCTCAAAATTGAAAACTCAGAAGAATTTACAGAAAGAGCCTGGATCCCATGAGTTTTTCAATAATAGCTTTCAGTTAAATGCAGAAAGCTATGAAAAAAGAAGCTTTTGCCAAATGCACTCTGCCCCTTGCACAGGAACAAATCAAGTTAAAAGCCAAGAACATAGGATAAACTGTAGTCCCGGTGGCTGAAAGGAGACACAGAACCTTGACTTCATTATGAATGCAAAGGCAAAAGCTGTTCTGGATCAAAGAGGTGACCTAGACACTGCAGTGAAAGAACAAAGACATTGAAGGCAGTGTTTTTATTTCTTAATTGACAGCACCAACTTTCATAAAGTGAGCTGCTCAGATAATCACTCGATTATCATTAAATCCACAATGACAAAGCAACATACATTATCACCTAATCATTGTTGGTCCTCTGCTTCCTCTCTAACATATGCTGAGTCTATAGATGGACTGATTGAGAAAGAGAACCAAATTAAACAACCAAAACTTTTCCAATATTACAACAAATAAAGCTCCCATCTATTTCCAAATCTATATTAAAAATCTTTACTCAATACCTTTTGCAGACACAGTCCCATCTATAGGATAAAAAAGGAGAGAAAATCAAATGAGAGAAGAAAAAAAATGTAAATCAGACCATTTCCGCAGATTGATGGGGATAAAAATCTGAGTGTCTCCCTTTCTTGATGCATAAAAAGGAGGAAGAAAGGGAGAGGGAAAAACAAAACAAACAAACAAACAAAGAAATGTGGCAGCATCTTTAAGACTAATGAGGTTTTATTTTGGCATGAGCTTTTGTGGCTATAAACCCCCTTCTTTGGATGAAAATTCCCTTTCTTGCTATATTGGAGTTCATCAATGCTACTGTAGACTGAGAAACAGAACAGAATACACTGGTGCTAAAGTGACTATACCTTTATAATAACTCCTCACATTTCTAAGCATGGCACACAGATTTTATAGAACAGAGTCACATGGTTGGAAGAGGCTCAATGAGTCATCGGGTCCAACCTCCTGCTCAATACATGATTTCTAGCTAGAGCAGGGGTAGGCAACCTTTCCCCTTTAAGGGCCGAGGGACTTCAGCTCCCAGAAGCCTCAGCCATGTTGGCCAATAGCTCCTGGGATTCTGGGAGCTGAAGTCCCTCGGCCCTTAAAGGGTAAAGGTTGCCTACCCCTGAGCTAGAGCATCCCCATTAGGTATCTGTCCAGCCTTTTTGAAGACATCCAGATCCCACCACCTCTGTAGCCAATTGATTCCATTGCCAAATTGTTCTCATTATCAAGAAATTCTTTCTGACGTTCAATTGAAATCTACACCCCTGTAACTTAAAACCATTAGAACTAGTTCTGCCTTCTGTAGTTTGGTGAGGTATCAGAGCTCTCTAACAGACCAGGCTGAATACCTCACTAAAGTACAAATTCCAGGATTCCACAGGACATAGTCATGACAGTTAAAGTGGTGTCAAATGGCTTTATTTCTGCAGTGTTGATAGACCCATAAAAGAGATTAAATGATGATAGATCCATTCATGGAAGAACCATTTAAAGATGAACCTACAGTTTAGAAAGTGAAGTGGAAAGATACCGTGCACTGCCAAAAAGACACACAAATGGACCCTAGAGCAAATCAAGCCTGGACTCTCCCTAGCACCAAGGAGATTACTGCACCACATTCTTTAGTGCTACTCTTCCACTTTTACTGCTCTGGCTGCCTCCTGTTGCATTCTGGGGTTTGTAGTTCAGTGAGGCCTAAGAACTCTCTGGTCGAGAATTCTAAATGCCCCTCCCTAAACTGTTCAACATATATGCAGAACATATTATATGAAAATAAGGCTTGGACGCAAAAGAAAGAGGAGTGAAAATAGGAGGAAGGAATATCAACAATCTAAGATATGCAGATGACACCATACTACTAGCAGAAAACATCACAGATCTGGAACAACTACTATGGAAGATCAAAGTAGAAAGGGCAAAGGCAGGCTTACTGTTGAACATAAAGAAAATGGGAAATTTACATAAATTCAACCTAGACAATGAGGAAATAGAAATAGTAACAGAGTTCTCATACTGGGGATCAAACATTGCTAGGAAGGGGGACTACAGCCAAAAAAATCAGAAGAAGGCTAAGAATGGGGAGGGTAGCTATGAAAGAACTAGAAAAGATTCTAAAATGCAAAGATATACAACTGAGCACAAAAGTAGGAATCATACAGGCCCTTGTATTCCCTATTACCATGTATGGATGTGAAAGCTGGACAGTTAAAGATGATAAGAAGAAAATCAATTAATTCGAGATGTGGGGCTGGAGAAGAGTGTTGAGGATCCCATGGACAACCAAAAAGACCAAAATATGGATCCTAGGGCAGATCAAGCCAGAAATCTCCCTGGAAGCCAAGATATCAAAATTGAGGCTGTCGTATTTTGGTCACATCATGAGAAGGCATGACTGATTAGGAAAAAAAAAAACAATGCTAGGAAAAATGGAGGGAAGCAGAGAGAGGAAGGCTGCATGCTAGATGGATGGACTCTATAAAAGAGGTCACAAATATAAGTCTGCAGGAACTAAGCAGAGCAGTGAAGGACAGGGAGTCTTGGAGATATTTCTTCCATGAGGTCATCATGAGTCAAGACTGACTCAAGGGCAGTTAACAATAAAAAAAACTGCAAATTCCAGAATGCCACAGGAGGCAGCAAGAGCAGTAAAAGTGGAATAACAGCCCTGTATGAGTGTAGTGTAGTAATCTCACAAGATGACTCAACTGATACTGTCATATTTGGACATACCATGAGAAGACACAACTCACTAGGAAAAGACAATAATGCAATACTGTTGAGGATAGGGTGACTGCAGTTAACAACCACTACCAAGATTAGCACTGTGCGTCTTGTGCAGGAATCAATGCTATACATAACTAATATGTGTCTGCATTATAAAGGCAGTAACATGGATGTGTGGCAGGGGAAAGGGGACATCTTTTAATTAAAAATAATGGAAGAAGCCTGGTTGGATTCTCTGTGGGATTCAGAAATTTATTGCTACTTGGTTTTATATGACAAAGTATTGCCCCTATTCTCATTAAGGAAGTTTCCTGAGAAAATTCAGATCACTCACCTTTTGTAAAGTTTCCCTAATGGGTGATGCAGTCAAGGAACTTTAAAGGACAGCTAAGCTGCAGGGAACATTGCAAGTGCATAAATGCATAGAAGAATGACTGACGTCTATGAAACTGAATACTGGGACAACAAAGAGAAAATAAGCAGCACCTTCATATTTTGCTTGTGTGACCCTTCCTTGACACATTGTGTAAAAAATGGCATAAATGCCCACCAGCTACAGCAATCCTTATACTGAATATCAGTATAGCCCAATGTATGTGGATAAATGGTTAAGGGGCATGGCTGCAATCCATCGTGCAATTGCACTGCACAATGTGCAAAGGCAATACATAGAATGCAATCATAGAATCATAGAATCATAGGCTTGGAAGAGACCACAAGGGCCATCCAGTCCAACCCCCTGCCATGCAAGAACTCTCAATCAAAGCATCCCCAATAGATGGACATCCAGCCTCTGTTTAAAGACCTCCAAAGAAGGAGACTCCACCACACTCTGAGGGAGTGTGTTCCACTTTCAAACAGCTCTCACTGTCAGGAAGTTCCTCCTAAAGTTTGGGATGGAATCTCTTTTCCTGCAGCTTGCATCCATTTTTCCAGGTTCTTTTCTCTGGAGCAGCAGAAAACAAGCTAGTGCCCTTCTCAATATGACATCCCTTCAATTATTTAAACAGGGCTATCATATCCCCTCTTAATCATCTCTTCTCCAGGCTAAACATACCCAGTTCCCTAAGTCGTTCCTCATAGGGCATGGTTTCCAGACCCTTCACCATTTTAGTCACCCTCCTCTGGACACACTCCAGTTTTTCAATGTCCTTTCTGAATTGTGGTGCCCATAGTACCTTCCCATGCTACTGTGTCCTTTCTACTGCATGAGAGCCAGTGTAGTGTAGTGGCTTAGGCATTAGACTACAACTCTAGAGATCAGGATTCAATTGCCCACTCAGCCATGGGAACCCATTGGGCAAACATAGGCAAGTCACACACTCTTGGCCACAGAAAACCCTGTGATAGGTTTTCTTAGAGTCAGCACAAGTCAGAAATGACTTGAAGGGACACAACAACATATGCAACAATCTCAAATGTGCCACTCCATTTATGCTAGCATCAGCTAGAGACAGACATTTCATATTGTTAAAAAAAAACCCTCTCCACATGTGTACTGTAATGAGGACTTCAAAGGTTAACTGTGGTGGTAGGAAGGGCCTGCATGCTAATGAGAGTTTACATCACAGCTAACATAATGCTTATCTGACCAATCAGTAAATAGGACTGGGAAGTTCAAGAAACTTCAATCAGAGGTTTTTAAAAGACCTCTGGAGACCATACAATGGTGAGTCCTCTTTTGTTCTATCCCCAGGATGCTTGTAGAGTGAGGCAATGGAGGCCAGCTCCCAGCATTCAGCAACATCAAGGACTACAACTCCCATCTGATTGTGAGTAGCTGAGAAATATGTGGTAACTAGTGCAACTAGGTTTATGGATTTATTTTATGGCTTGGCTGAAATAACTGTTTTATAACTATACATTCTGTACCTGCAAGGTAGGGAGGCCTTGTATGAAATGATAACCTTTTTCTCTATATTGTCTACTTACAATAAATACTTTCTTTAAAAGTATTTGCTGATTCTGTACTCCTATACACATGTCTTGGCTCAGCTTGGTTATTGCTTGCTTAAGTTAGCAAGGGTAGGAACTACAAATCTCTTACAGTGTCCTAGTATGTTGTAAGAGAATCCATTCTTAATTCACTAGGTGGTGGCAGTGTGGTTTGGATGGTCTCAAGAGATTTCCTTTAGCTCAGCAGGAATGGGGAAGGGTGGCCTGAGAGACCGGGACTAATGATCTGCTGAGAGCCCACGGCCAAAACAGGGTTACTGGTTGGCTGCTTGGACCCAAGGATCATCACATGGTTGATAGCGGTGGAGAATTTGGGGAGTATAGTTTTAGCAATAAACAAATAAAGAAGGTTTCAAATTCTTTCTGTCCTGGGAAGCCAGTGGTGGCTTTGTTAATGTACACCCATATATGTCATTAACAGGATGCCAGCCATTATCTCCACTGTCATAAGAATCTTAGATGAACCATGGTGGATCAGATGAAAGGCTTGTGTGTTCACACAGTGGTCAACCAAATCCCTTTGGTAAGCCTGCCAACAAGACAAGGATACAATCACAGTCTCTCAGCAACTGGTACTAAGAGGTGACTTTTCTCTGATACACCGAAAGTAATATTGAGCCATAGTTACTAGAAGTCATTTCTAGCTTTATAATCTTGTGACTTTAAGCTGTCCAAGGTGGTAACTATAATTACTTCTTGCTGTGCTGAATTCCACACATTTGTGTGCTCAAAGGTTTATCTCCTTTTATCTGTCCTGAATCTCCCACCATTAAGTTTCAATTGATTACCCAGGATTCTAGTAGTTTGAGAACGGGATGCCATGCATTATTTTAAACATTTGTATCATGTCCCCCACTTATCATTTTTTGTGCTAAAAATTCTAAACATTATAGTCTTTCATCATAGGAGACTATGATGAAAAGTTATTTTGGTTGCTCTTTTCTGCACTTTTCCAACTCTGCAATATCCTTTCTGTGATGTCATAACAAGTACTGTACACAGTATTCTAAGTCTGATCACAGCATTGATTTTTATAAAGTCAATATAATATTCTGCAGTTTCATTTTCACTTTCTTTCCTAATGATCCTTGAAATACAATTTTCCTTTTTAAACAACAGATAGACACTGGATTCATTTTAATTGATCTATCCACCATAACCGCAAAATCCCTTTCTTGATCAGTTTCTGCCAGCTTAGACCCCATTAGTACATATGTTAAGGTAGGATTTCTTTGCCCCTATAGACATCACTTTTACCTGTTTGTATTGAATCTCATTTACCATTTTAATGCTCCTTCTTCCATTTTGGATAAATCCATTTGGAATGCTTCACAATCCATGTTTGTTAAAAAAAAAAAAACTTAGGTCACCAGCAAACATAGTGGTGACATTGCTACTTACCCCTAACTCTAGAGTATCCATTAACAAGTTAAAAAGCACCAATCTCAGAACAAATTCCTGAAGAACTGCATTGTCAGCATCCTTCCATTGTGAGATGTAACCATTTATTTCTGTTTCCTGTACTTCCCATAAAGGAGAAGGTCCACTTCTGTACCCCAAACAAACAAACAAATTTCACTAAGCAGCAGTATGGTATGCAAAACCCTCTTCACAGAGCATAGAGATCAAATGGTCTATATCTGTGTTGGCAAACCTATGGCATGCATGCCAGAAATGGCACACAAAGCCATTTTTCCTGCCATGCGGAGTGAGGAAGAGGAGGAAAAGGTGCATGCTTGTTCCTCTTCCTTCCGGCTGTCCCAAGAGAGGCAGCTGAAAGCCTGGCAAGGTGAGGGAGGTGGAAGAAGTCCCACCCTGGAAGTCCCATTCCCTCTGGAAGTCCTAGCTCCGGCATGGGGTAACACCCAGTGCAGAAAGGCCATTTAGTTTGGCACTCAGTGCCTAAAAGGTTTGCCATCACTGGTCTATATTGAAAAATTCTACAGGGAACAATAAACATACCCATACAAAATGGGCACAAAAAGGCTGTTAGTCTGAGGAACAACCATCAAAGTGTCCACATCCTATTATTTCTATACCAAATATGGCAAAGAAACAGTTCTGCTTTTAAGTCAACTAAATCAATGCTATTCAAAGTAGTGGTGTACATATCAGTGTTATCTTACGAACATTTCCTTCATAGGAAGGAATAATCCTTCACAGTCTAGACTTGTATTTCCTAACACAGACTTTACATAGTTTAGGCATATTGCTTACGCTGAAGCATTATGTGGTCTAGACAACTTAAGTATAATATCCCTTTAAAAGGACACATCTCAGACTTATAAGATTCATGGTACTTGTAATAAATTGCAAGGGTGAGGAATACAACTTATCAAATTGAGGCATCATAACTCATAGAATCATAGAGCTGGAAGAGACCACAAAGGCCATCCAGTCCAACCCCCTGCCATGCAGGAACTCAAAATCAAAGCATCCCCAATAGATGGCCATCCAGCCTCTATTTAAAGACCTCCAAAGAAGGAAATTCCACCACTCTATAAGGGAGTGTGTTCCATTTTCAAACAGCTCTCACGGTCAGGAAGTTCCTCCTAATGTTGAGATGGAATCTCTTTTCCTATAGCTTGAATCCATTGTTCCAGGTCCTGTTCTCTGGAGCAGCAGAAAACAAGCTAGCTCCCTCCTCAATATGACATCCCTTCAAATATTTAAACAGGGCTATCATATCATCTCTTAACCATCTCTGCTCCAGGCTAAACATACCCAGTTCCCTAAGTTGTTCCTCATTAGGCATGGTTTCCAGACCCTTCACCATTTTAGTCACCCTCCTCAGGACACGCTCTTTTTTCAATGTCCTTTTTGAATTGTGGTGCCCACAACTGGATACAGTATTCCATGTGGGGCCTGACCAAAGCAGAATACTGTGGCAGTATTACTTCCCTTGATCTAGATACTAGATAATTTTTGAGAAATCTGGGAGAACAGGAGAAGTCCCAGCAGACTGGAGGAGGGCTTCTATTGATACAGCCTAAAATCGCATTGGCCTTTTTAGCCGATGCATCACACTGTTGACTCATGTTCAACTTGTAGTCCACTAGGACTCCTAGATCCCTGTCACACATAGTTTCATTAAGCCAGGTGTCCCTCATCTTATATCTATGCATTTCATTTTTTTCCCCCTAAGTGCAGTACCTTACATTTCTCCGTGTTGAAATTCATTTTGTTAGCTTTGGCCCAGCTTTCTAAACTATTAAGGTCATTTTGAATTTTCATCTTGTCCTTTAGGGTATTAGATATTCCTCCTAATTTTGTGTCAGCTGCAAATTTGAGAAGCATGACCCCTATTCTTTCATTCACATCATTGATAAAGATGCTGAATAGCACTGGCCCCAGGACAGAACCCTGTGGCACCCCCCTGGTTATCTCTCTAGGATGAAGAAGAGCCATTGCTGAGAAGTCTTTAGGTTCAGTCAGTCAACCAATTACTAATCCATGTAACAGTTGTATTGTCTAGCCCACATTTTATTATCTTGTTTTCAAGAATATCATGGGAGACCTTGTCAAAAATATTAATGAAATCAAGATATACTATGTCTATCACTTTCCCTTCATATACTACACTGGAAATTTTATCAAAAAAAGAAATCATATTAGTCTGGCATGATTAGTTTTTAGAGGGCCTTTTTTGCGTCCGCTCCCAGACTATGGAATGGCCTGCCGGACGAGATCCATCTTATTACCACTCTTGCTGCCTTTAAAAAGGCTGTAAAGATGGATCTCTTCCGGCAGGCCTTCCCAGAATAACTGCCCGGCAAACTAGAGGTGATCTCGTACTACGCCTTGGCCGCCACTGCATACTGCTATATTTTATCCGTATCATCCTGTTTTTAATTCTATTGTAGTTTAATTCAGTTTTAAGGGGTGGGAGGGTTGGGGTGTGGGATAAAGGAATGTTTTTTAATTGTTGTACGCCACCCCAATTGCTGAGCAGAGGGGTGGGTTATAAATAAAAATTTATTATATTATATTATTATTATTGTAGTACATTCTGATATATTGCATTTCTTCAGCATAGCTGTTGTTACAGAGAGTAAACTCTGTCTATTAGAGAGTATTTATAACTCTGTTATACCAGAATGGTATGGTATGGTAAATATAGTATTCCCACCCATTGAGGGATTAATCAGCAAGTAGCAAGCAGCTTCTTCTGGTTCAGTTGTCTGAGTAGGAATATTGGCCTCAAACAGCTACAATTGATCTGCTTATATGTCTTTTCACAGCAGTTGTTTATTTGTTCTATCAGTGAATCAAAGAATGAAGGAACATATTCAGGGGTAGCCACACTCATCATGCAGAAAAATACAACAAAATCCAAATTCACAAAAGACCAATACCTTTATTGACCAACCAAAATCCAGAAAATACATCATGCAAGCTTTTGAAGCTTCATTGGCTTTCATAAGAGGAAAATGTTAAAAATCATAAAAGTGATGTTAGAGTCACAGGCCTACATTTTGTCTCTGATGTTACTTCTGTTGTCAGTTAAGATGGTCTAGAGCAGGGGTTCCCAACTTTTTTGCCTTGCGGAGCCCTAAGTCCCTAAGAGACCTACCTTTTGTCTAATAAACAAATTAAGGCTGTTTAAGAGTAGTGTTACTTTTTATTTTTTATTCTTTACTTTCATTCAATTTTTATTTATTTCATTTCATTTTCCTGGAGTGGCTGCGGAGCACCTGGGAAGTGCACACGGAGTCCTGGGGGAACCAGTAGTCTAGAGGGATCTCAATGCAGGCAGAAACTCCCACTTCTGGGCCATGTGGGACAAGGGTCAATAAAAGACAGCCAGAGGTGTCACTGTGGGGGGTGCAGATTGCACTGGGTGACACCCTAAGGGATGACACTACTATTCCCCAAATGTCTGTCTTAGGGCAGAAATGGGCTGTGACATTCACCCACATCTCTTTAAAACTCTGGGACTCAGCAGAAGAGAAGCCATGAGTGCAGTGTGGCTCATCAGGCAGAAAAACGAGAGGCCTCAAAAGGTTTTGTTTTGTTTTTAAAAAATACTCTTTTCAAATTTTCTTTAAAAACTTCACATTTTACCAAATTTTCACTTGAACCACTTGAACTGTTGTACATGTAAACACATTTAGGCTGTGCGTGTGCTATTATAATCTAAAGGTTAAAAAATTAATTTTGCTAGTAATTTATGTCACAACTATTGCCATTACATTCAGTGATATATGTGAATTACAATTTTTGAGTAGGATTAGTACAAAAAACATTATTAAGGTTTCTGTATTGTGCTGTATGGGAGGAAATCAGTGGAGGACACCATGAGTTAGCATAAGTTACTTTGAGTTACCATACCAGGTGACATCAACCTTAGTGATACAGCTGAAGACAGCTAATAAAATTTCAACTCTATTAGCAACAGAAAAGTAGCTCCCCTTTTGATTCAGGCTTTGTCTGTCCTTTGTGTTTTGGTTGACCAATAAACCTATCAGTTTTTGTGGATATTGGATATTGGATTTTGTTTGTTTGTTTTTTGCTACATGGCCGAGATGCCTATCTCTGAATATGTTTCCTAATTTTGAAGATTCCAATATTGCTGCAACAGGGGAAAATTTATGAAGAGGGAGTTAATGGACTAAGGCTTAATTATTGAAGTTTTTACCACCAACAAAGGTAAAAATGTTTAATTTGGATAACAATTAGCAAGTTTTGCCTATAAAGCACCTAAAGGCTTTTCCAGGTTAACAATACAGGGACTTCTTGATGTTCTTCTCAATGTTCTCTGCCTAAGAAAGTTATCTTTGCACAGGACAGGGGCAGCCTGGATCTCAAGGAAAATTGCTTTTCTGTTGCTAATGGAGTTGAAATTTTAATTCCTCCTTTTATTTCCCTTTGTCCTTGGGTCCCCACATTGTCAAAATGGGAGTGGCCACTGCATGCACTGATATTCTTCTAGATCATCTTAACAATTTTAAAAACTGTTTTTGGGAAAAAATGTTTTAAAACAGTTGAAAGCGTAGAATATTTTATGGTTTGGAGTTGGCCCAACAAAGGTATCATTGCTTGAGTATTTTGAAAAATGTAGACCTGTGACTCTAATGTGATCACTTTCTTCCCCTGTATGCCTTTAACATCTTTGCCTGTTGAAGAAGCCAATGAAGCTTCAAAAGCTTGCATAATGTATTTTCTGCATTTTAGTTGGTCAATAAAGGTATCACTCTTTTGTGTATTTTGTATTTTGTTGTATTTCAAGCAGTGAGGTTACTGTACCTCATTCCAACTCAGTTTAAGAAGGTCAAACAAATTTGCCTGCCTTTTTGCCTAGGGTTTCCTGTCCTTTATATGGTAGCTCTTGTTACCTGAGTTAGATATGTGCTGGATTTTATGCACTCAGATGTGATGCTGCTGCATCCTTTGTCATCAATTATTGTGAGTTAGCTGTTTACTATAGTTCACAGCTGTTCTTCTTCCTTATCTTGTTTTCAGTTTAGCTGGCATGCATCTCAGACACAGATTTCAAACTTGTACATGACTAGCATACAGAGCAACAGATTCAAACAGAAAAGCAATTCCACCTAGATATTTGGAAGAACTTCCTGGTGGTAAGAGCTGTTTGGCAGTGGAATACAATGCCTCAGAGTGTGGTGGAGCTTCCTTCTTCAGGGATTTTAAAACAGGCTGGATGGTCATCTACTTTGTTTGTGTATTCCTGCATGGCAAGGTGTTGGACTGGATGGACCTTGTGGTCTCTTCTAGTTCTATGATTCTATGTAATATTTCTCTCCAGCACATTTAGCTTTTTAAATCTTGATTT
>CM034703.1:35098471-35129635 GCA_020142125.1 Phrynosoma platyrhinos | reverse complement strand
CTAGTCACTGGAGCCTGGAGTGGTGGGGGTGATGGAAAGTCCTTTCATGGGTCATGCCCTCCCTTTTTCTTGAAAGTCTTCGATTTTGAGCATGACTAAGAAGCCTGCATTTACATTTCTATATGAGTGCTTTTAGTTTTTCTTTGGTGTCATGCCCTCCCTTTCTTTTGTTTTCTTCTGGAATGCCCTCCCCTTTGAGGAATGCCCTTGTCCTCCTTCACTGGAAGGAGCCCCAACCTTCTGCCTTTAGTCTCTCCCCTCCAGTGCAGTGCAAATCAGACCCTTCATTCACAATTGTTGAACAAACTTCCAAATTGCTTTTTTTCAAAAGAACCACCAAAAAACTAATGTCTGAAAAGAGCGATTTTTGGCGTTTTGGGGTTTTTTTTGTTTTTTGTTTTTTGTTTTTTGGTTTTTTTGTTTGTTTGTTTTGTTTTTTTGCATCTGCATTTGCCTCGCTTCAAAGTGACTCCAACAGATAACAATCAGGTCAGAAAAAAGTTTTCAATGTGAACAAGGCACATATAAAGCAATCAGCAAATTGCTTTAAATCATAGTGGGAATGAGCCCTACGTGTATCATCACAAATGGGTGAATATTTCTGCAACCAACAAGTGCCTTATAATTTTCCTTTACTTTCATACCACAATAAAAATACTTGGCACCTTCACACTGTTATGTGTCTTGTGTACATCAAGTGAAGAGAATGCCAGTAAAATCTATTTCTGTTCTTGACTGCAGCATAAGAAAATATGGAAAAGTGAAAGGGGCAGCCAATACTTCTCTCTCGAAAGATTACAACCATCAAGAGTTAACTGTTGGCTGTGTCATATATAGCATTTTCCATATTTTAAAGCCAAGTTTCCCATGCTCAATTTCCTATAATTCCCATTGTTCCCAATAACTGATTATGCTAGCTGGGAACTATAGTTCAAGAAAAATGGTTAGGATATTACAAACCTTAAGTGAGATGAGGGACATTTTTAAAGTCATAAATTGCCTTGTTAAATGTCAGTCTAGACATTTTATAAATAGCATTTGGATCCTAAATTTTATGCATAAAGTGCCTTTTTGTGTCTCCCTCATCTGGACTCCAAATGGAAACTGTACATCTGTGATGATGAACTTTTATTTAAACATGCTTGAATTTTCATCCTGTCTTCTGGGGTATTAGCTATTCCTCCTAATTTGGTGTAATCTGCAAATTTGGTAAACATGCCCCCTATTTTTTCATCCAAGTCATTGTTAAAGATGTTGAATAGCACTTGGCCCAGATGCTCTCCACCTGATTTCCAGGATTTAAGTCCTGGATCTCTTCTCAGGTGTAAACATCCCTGACATATAATGCTATTCCTCTTGCTTTCCTGTTTGGCCTATTTCTCTTAAAAAGGTGATACCTTTCTATACCTACATTCCAATCATGACACTCATCCCATCAGGTTTCAGTGATGCCTATTATATTATATTTGCTTTGTTGTGCTAGGAGTTCAAGTTCATCTTGTTTATTTCCCATGCTCTATGCATTAGTGTAGAGACATCTAAGAGCATAGGTCCTCCCCACTTGCTGCCTATGTGAGGGTTTTTTGCCTCCCATTTTTAGGCCCTTGCATCATTTGCCTTGTTCCCTCTATAACATTTTGACTATTATCTTCAGCCCATGATGTACTCCTGCCTTCTAAGATACCTTCCCAGATACTGTCTCCCTCCTCCACATGACTCAGTTTAAAGCCCTCCTGATCAAATGTTTGAGACTATTGGCAAAAATGTTTATGCCAACTGGTGTGAGATGCAGCCCATCTCTTGCCAGAAGTCCACCCTCATGGAACTGCAACCAATGATCAAGAATCCAATTTGTTCTTGGTGGCGCCAGTTAGTCACATCTTCTATTTTCCTCTCCCTTCCTGGACCATGCCCTTCAAGTGGGAGAAGAGATGAGATAACAACCTGTGCATCCAGCTTTTTCAGCTTCCTGCCCAAAGCCTTATAATCCCTTCTGATATTCTGAAAGCTATACCTTGTAGTATCATTGGTTCCCACATGGACCAAGAGGAAGGGGTAATGGTCAGTAGGCTTGACAAGTCTTGTCAGCCTCACTGGAGACAACACATCTCCCAGGACATCTTGTCAGGCTCACAAGCCCTGCTTCCGTACCCCTCCACCACCACCACATGCCTCCTCTGAAGCTTAGCAGTGGCTGTTCCCTGTGGTGGCATTCTCAGGGTCCCCTGCGCTGTCCCTGAGGACTGTCCCTGCTGGTCTTCCTCTACATCCTTGATAAAGAAGGATGCTTCAAATCGAGTCTGTAGCTTCAAGCTCCCAGAACGATTTCTGGTGTCCCTACTTCTGTGTGTGACATTTCTCCAGCTGTCTACTTTTTGTTTGTGTGTAGTTACCTCCTCCCAACAACATCCTCTGTGTGGTCTCTGTCCAAGACCATTTATTCTGTTCTGTCCAGGAACACCTCTTGTTCCCTAATATGCTGATGTGTAGCTACCCTGCTGCTGAACTTTCTCTTCCAGGAGGGCTACCAACTTGCACCCCACATCTCTAGGGAAGAAAACAAACATCCCACAAGTGTTGCAGGTGACTGCAGCAGCTCCCTCAGTCCAAAGACTGAACACTACTATGGTGGTGAATCTCAAGGACAAACATCATTACTGATTCAACTGTTGCATGTTCAGATCACAGACTTATCTCCTCTCATTGAAACCACTTAACTGCTTTCACAGATAGTAAAAAAGGTTAGGCCAATCATTGTTCTGTCAAGTGGATTTTGTAATTAATCTAAAATGCTGTGGACAATCAGTAGACCAACATGCATGTATTTATTATGGGTTTTTGATATTTCATTGCAGCCAAGGTCACTTCTGTATGATACTGATGCGGAAATACATCAGCACTGTTAGAACTGTAGTTATTAAAAATGTGTAACATCCTTATTAATTTGCAAAGCATCCTAAATGCCAGTGTGCAACCACATTGAAAAAAACTTAAGATGATGCATACACAGTACTGTACATTCATGTCTAATGGCTGCAGTGCTTCAAGGCACTGTGTCTAACTATTAACAACTGGTTCTTTTATTCTGATGCTGCTTTCCCTCTGAATCTTAAAATTGATTTTTGAAAAACTTGTATTTCTTTGTTGTTGTTGTTTCATTAATGTCAGTATCCTGTTAGATTCTGTCATTGGTTTGTTGATGTTATTTTATAGTGGCAATGTATAAAGTTTATAAATATATTTAGATATGTTTTAAGTAATGACACATGTGGTTGGCATATAATAAAAGATATAGAAAAAGGGAATTGTAGTGTCTGTTCTGGGGAGAAATAACTGCTTGGCTGAAGAATGCAGAGGTGTCTGTGGGAAGAACCTGGTACAAATCCTATCAAGGCCAGTCCCATGGGAAACTTTAAAAGGCCTAAAGTGAAACCATGTAAAATGGGTGAGCAAATTAAGGAATTGTATTTTGGTTCTGAACAAATTAAGGAAAAACCTGTGAAGTTATAAAGTGAGACATTGCTTGTTTTATGCTTATGTTAAAAAATTATGTTAATGCTATCTTCACATATCTTACTATTAATTTCTTCAGTTGCTGAAATAAAGTTTTGCTGTTTAATACAGAAGACTGATTTACTGAATTGCAGTGAGTGAGCAGTTCTAACAATCAGGATTATTGTGATGACCACCATACTCTCTTGAACACATTTCTAAATCTCTCATCTTCTCAGTGTAGCGTAAATAACTGCATGTAGACCTACGCTATACTGAGCCATATCCTCTCCCCAGACTTACTGAAAAAGACCCTGAAACTACTTTTTCATGGCCATTCTGTGCCTTGCAAGAAGCCAGCAGGATCAAAGAAACGTTTGCTGTGTGCTGAGACCTTCTGGAGGCTTCAATGGAGCTCAGCTAAATGTCATCATTTCATGACTGACTATAGAGATGTAGTCAGATGCTTCTCTGAACCTGCATGTTTACTATAAAATATAAATGGCCATACTTTTAAATGGAGGGAAGCTTTGAGAAATTTGGACATTTGTAAGTCCCTAACAGAATTCTGGCTACAATCTCATGTGATTTTGGAAGCAACTTTTATAAAATGCACAATGGACTGTACAACTGGATAATGACCCACAAGCAAAGCGCCAACAGGATTCCAGCCAAAGAGAGCTGCCTCATAGCAAGGCAGACTATTTACCTACTTTTCTAAGACCATTATTGTTGACTCTGATTGGTTATCTCCATAGAGAGAGGCTCTTTCTCATCAGTTGCTGCCTTTACTTTTACTACCTTAGAAAACATAGTTTTTAGGCTATAGGTTCCATGGACATTCTGGCTGGTGAATTCTGGGATCTATGATATCTTTTCCAACCTCTGCCTTTACATATCATGTAGACTTTAGCTCAGAAATCAAAACTCCAGAGTAAAACAGCAAGTTTTGGTCAGAAACCAAAGCAGTTCAGAAACCAAACCAATGTTGTAGGAATTTCAGTTACACAATATATTAAAACTACAAAGCATTTCAAAACATTTAATGTGCTCAAACTTAATTTGTTCCTAAACTGAAAACATCCCTCTTTTCTGGGCAGAACTGACCTTGACAGCTCTCAGTGCCTATTACCTCCCCATCACGTCTTCCCCTTAACCAACCCCAGCCTAGATAAATATTCTTTCCACCTGTCAATACCAAAACTATAACACAATCCATCATTCAGTAATACAAATCAAAGCAGGTACAGCAAAAATGAGTAACAAGCATGGCAAGAACTCTGAAGGAGTCAGATCCTGACAGAAAAGGCCTCAGAGATAGTGGTGAAGGGGGAATCTTTATTTTTCCCTACTCTCTCTCTCTCTCGAAACTTTCTTCCTTGCACACACATACACATACATACATACACAAATACATGCACAGAGAGGCACACAGCCTGAACCACAAGGTTCCTGTTCCAGCTGGCTGGAACCCTAAACAGAAGTACTTCTCTTGGGAAGAGGAGAAAACATTGCATCATTTTGTTTCAAGTCCCACTTGTCTGTTCAGAAGCTTTGGTGCTTGAGATACCAGTAGGGGTGGGAGTGCAGATCACCTCCTAGACTGAAAAATAGAAGTGCTGTTGATTACAATATTGTCTCTTTTCAGAGATTCATATTTGAATTTGATTTATGGAACTTAGAATTGAAGACATCTTGCTCTGATAAAACATATTATGATTTAGTTATCAGATGATAAATGGTTGATGCCATTCCTTGAAAAATCTGGGCAATAAAAATGTAACAGTGCATCCTCTTCAGTGGTCTCAATCAGAGCAGGGGGCTCTGCTATCCAAGGTGAAGAATTAACAACCCATTGGATTTGTCTACATACAAAAGACACGAGATCAGATAATGTAAATTTAATACAACTGTACCTTTCCCCCTTTTCATTTAAATCAGTGATTTCCAAAGTGGGAGGTA
The DNA here is from genome assembly GCA_020142125.1 of Phrynosoma platyrhinos. NCBI lineage: Eukaryota > Metazoa > Chordata > Lepidosauria > Squamata > Phrynosomatidae > Phrynosoma > Phrynosoma platyrhinos. The sequence goes on along the minus strand of CM034703.1, from coordinate 35,124,181 downwards.
TGCCCCCCCTGTGGGGGTGGTGGAAAGATCCAGGGGGGCAGTGGGGGGGAAAGGGGGGCAATGGGGGGCATTCAGTTAAAGTATACATATGCAAGAAAGATAAGATGATCCAGCAGCCTTTAGGACAATGGTGGGGATGAGGGTTGCATGAAAACTCTTTTCAGGGTCCCTTAAAGGCACCAAGAAACCTCACTTCATGTAGTGATGTCTTCTGCCCCAGCGAGCTCACTCTCTTAGCCATGCCTTTCACTTGTAGTGGCAGGAAACTCTTGTGAGGCTTGGGCACAAGCCATCATTTCTGTGGCTTGAGGTGGCACCATTTTGGGATGGACTGACTGATTGGAACAAGGAGTTAGAGCATATGGCAGTGGGGAAGAAGTGGTGGCAAAAAGGAACTTTCACATTTGGGATCCTGCTTAAGTTTTTTGAGCTTTGTCAGGACTTGGCTGACAGGTTGGAACTGTGGAGAAAGAAAAGGTAGCAGAAGAAGCAATGTTTGTCTGGGAAAGGAACACTTGAAGATGTGTTGGGAGAGATTGGGAGGGATATCTGGGATTGATTATTGGAAAGAGTCCTTTGCCTTGGAGCAGCTTCTGTAGTTAAAATTTTTCCCTTTCCCTGTCTGCACCAGTCTCTAGTCCACAGAATCATAGAATCACGGAGTTGGAAAACCCCACAAAGGCCATCCAGTCCAACCCTCCTGCCATGCAAGAACTCTCAATCAAAGCATGCCTGATAGATGGCCATCCAACCTCTATTTAAAGAACACAAAGCCTCTGTAAACTCACTATATACACCAGCTGTGCCCCAATAAAGATTGAGTATCCTTCCATGCCAGGGAGAAGCTTCCCTCTTTGCACACAGTCATTTTGGGAGCAGCAACCAAGCAGCTGTCTGAGCAGTGAACAAGAAGCTTCTTGCCCCCACTGGCCCTTGCCACAAGGGCAGAATAGTAGCTCCTCAATCACTGCTCAGCCAGCTACTTGGTTGCTGTTCTGAGGCTGACTGGGTGCAAAGGGAAGAGTGACCAAGCAGCCGGTCAAGCAGTGGTTGCCATAAGGCTGGCACAGGCAAGAGGTTTTTCAGTCACTGCTCAGCCAGCTGCTCAGTTACTGCTCCTAAGGTGACTGGATGCAAATGGAGCAGCAACCAAGATTGGTTGTTTCAAATTTGCAGTAGAATAGTCGACCTAATATCAGTTGACCAAATTGGCATGGGGGGGGCACTAGGGTTGTCACCCAAGAGGAAAGGAGGCGGTAGCCCAAAAAGGTTTGGAGACCACTGATTTAAATCAATAGACTTTGTGCTGCCAAACCAGGCAATTCTGCAGAGCAAGTTAACCTACTTCATTTTTAATGTTCATCCCATGTTGGCCATGTCTGCTGTCCATCCTAAATTCACTAGTTTGTGGGAGAATCATATTCTCCGGTATGCCCTTGCCTGGGCTCTAGGATCTGCAGAGGAGGGCCTTCTACCAGGCATATCACTGTCAGAGGTATGCTTGCTGGGGATATATGAGATGACATTCTTGGTGGGTGTTCCCATGTTGTAGAACTCCTTTCCAGCAGAGGCCAGACTGGGCCCTTTCTTGTTCTTCTGCTAGCAAGCAAAATGTTTTTACTCTAGCAGACATTTGGCTACAGGCTACTGGAAAAAAAAGGCTTTTAATAAATGCTTATTTTTTTTAATCACTGTGTTTTTAAATGGAGTCTCCCCCCACCCACTTTTCCTCCTGAGACACAGTCCAGAGAGAAAACAGGATGCTTCCTGCTATTTTAATACCCTGAAGAGCTTAAGAACACAAAAGGTCTGCTGGATCTGATCAAAGGTCAATGGAGTCATATATCCTAGTTCCCTTAGCAGCTAAAGAGATTCCTCTGGGAAGCTCACACGCAAATAAAAGCCACCTCTCTCCCTTACTGCTTACTGAAAAATTGATACTCAGAGGAATGCTGTTAAGGACCTGGAAGCAGCATATAGACATCATGATGAGTATCCACCCAACAAGCCAGTCTGTCTGAGGCTGCTGCCATATGGTAGAATTAATGCAGTTTGACATCATTTTAACTGTCATAACTCCATCCTATGGAATCCTGTGATTTGTAGTTTATTGTGGCACCAGAGTTCTCTGACAGAAAGGTAAATATCTCACAAAACTACAAATCTCAGAATTCAATAGCATTGAGACATGGAAGTTAAGGTGATGTCAAACTGCATTAATTCTGCAATGTAGATTCAGCCCAAGACTCTTTACAGCTTCTTAACAAGTGGCCATCACTAGCAAATTTCATTATTTTATCCATCTTGAATCCCCAGGCTGTGTCAGTCAGCTTCATCAAATTCCACCATTATTCAAACAGGGAGAAAAAACTCAGATTGCTCCATCCATATTGTATATAATTTTCTGAATCTCTGTCATATCCCACCACCATTTTTTTTATACTGAACCGTTTCCTCCAATCTGTTGTAGCTTTCCTCATAGAAAGGATGCTCAAAGCCCATGAGTCATTTGAGAACACCAGAACTGTACACAGTGACTAAATCCAATTTCTCATCCCAACTAGAGTAGACCCTATATGAAGCCTCTGGGTGAGATTATACGGAGTTATGGTGCTGGGTGTTATCAGTACGCTGATGACACCCAAATCTATTTCTCCGTGTCTTGTTCATAGGCTTTGAATTCTGATGGTGTCTCCTCTCTCAATGAATGTCTTCGGGCAGTAACGGGCTGGATGAGGAAAAACAGATTGAAACTGAATCCGGACAAGACGGAGGTGCTCACGGTAGCAGCCCCGAAACCAAGAATTGGGTTGCAACCTCCAGTCCTGGATGGGGTCACACTCTCCTCCAGTGACTGTGTTCGCAGTCTGGAGGTGCTACTTGATTCGTCGCTCCTGATGACAAATCAGGTAAATGCGACGGTCAGGAGCGCCTGCTATCGGCTTTGGCTGATACACCAGCTGTGCTCTTTTCTGGAAGTAAGGGACCTTGAGATTATGGTGCATGCGCTGGTAACCTCATGCCTCAATTTCTGTAACACGCTCTACATGGGGCTACCCTTGTGCTAGGTTCGGAAGCTACAGTTGGTTCAAAACATGGCAGCCAGGCTTGTATCCGGAACATCTAGGAGGGACCATATCACCCCAGTTTTGAGGTCCCACCACTGGCTACCTAGTGGCTTCCGGGCCCAATACAAGGTGCTGGTTATCACCTTTAAAGCCCTAAATGGCTTGAGTCCAAGCTATCTCAGAGACTGCCTCCTCCCATACAACCCTCCCTGCACTCTCCGGTCCTCTGGGAGGAACTTGCTGAAGCCACAAAAATTGAGGCTCTAAGCTACCTCCCAGAGGGCTTTTTCTGTTGTCACCCCCAGACTCTGGAATGGCCTGCCAGATGAGATCCATCAATTAACATCTTTAGACAGCTTTAAAAGGGCTGTCAAGACGGATCTCTTCCGGCAGGCCTTCCCGGACTAAATATCCCAGCCTCGACCCTCCTCCCTTTCAGCAGATCCTCCCTAACCCTTCCCTTGTAGGAAGCTGCAGGGGTTTTATTGTTGTTTTGTTATAGTTTATTTTAAACTTATTGGAAAATTGATTTTAATTAAATCTGGTTTAATAGTTTTTTAAGGGGGGTGGGAAATACGTTGGTTTTAGGCTGTATTATTTTAATGTTGTGAACCACCCGGATTGGGTCACCAATGGGTGGTATATAAATAAATTTTATTATTATTATTATTATTATTATTATTGAATAAACTGCTGAATAGTAAGTCAATTCTTATCTCAACCCCATTGATTTAATGGAGGTAATCTTTTTGGGATCAGCAGTTTGATTTAGATCCATATTCATGTATGATTGCACATACTACCAATTTATATGGGAGCACTACAATACTGGCAATTTTATTTTCAATCCCCCTCTTGGTCATCTTTACATACACTTTTTTCATAGCTGCTGCATAGTGGTTCAACATCTACATTGACCTATCCATCACAACTTCAAGAACTTTTTCTGGTTAGTCATCACAATTCAGACATGCTTTTGGAACTCTTCAGTCTGCTTGGTTTTTATGACCTTGGTGTTATCTGTAAACTGGACTACATCATTGCTCACTCCTAATTCCAAATAATGTATGAACAAGAGGAAAAACATTCATCTCATAGGGAGCTGCTGTGTACCAAAAGTGTATCATTGCGATAATTACATTACATTATTATAGCAGTTTGACTTTAACTACCATAGCTGTATTCTATAGAACCCAAGGGTTTGCAGTTTGGTGAAGTACTAAGAATTCTCTGCTAAAGAGTTGTAGTCCACTCCCCTGAACTACAACATTAGAACTATCTACTAAAATTCTACTATCTTATCAAACTGTACATCCCAGGATTCCATAGTGTAAAATCATGGCAATTAAAAGTGGTATAAAAATGCTGGAATTGTGTAGTGCAGATACACCCAAAATCAGACATTTGTCCTGTGAAGTATAGAATTGCTTGTTCTATAAATCTGTATATAATTAATTTTGTGAAAATTGCTTCTGAATTTCCTTTGTCATTATTCCATTGCATTTATATACTGGAACCAGAGCTTGGAAAAGTTCCTTTTTAAAAGCATAAATCCTATGAGTTAATCCCAGCTAGAGCAATGCTACTGAATTGATTGTTGAATGGTGAGACAACATATTAATGAGAAAGATTCAATAGGTCTACTGTAGCTGGAGCTCATAACAGGATTGGAATACATCTTAGACTACAAATTCCGGAATCTCCAGTCATTATGACTATCTTGTCATGCTGGATGGTGCTTTCTGGGAGTGCTAGTCAAAAATGTAATTTTTATTGAATATTTTATTTGTTTTATAACAGCAACACAAACAAACAATATAAAAATAACAAGAAGCCTTGAGGTCATATAAGAGCTATGCAGAAGAACAATCTGATTAGGGTAGTATCAGTAACCAACTTTTAAAATCATCAGTCAAGCTTTGCTGATTGGTGGGTTCAGAGTTAGAGTGTCCTTTCAAAGGATAATCTGATGTGCAGGAGGTCCAATGTCAGAGAAGTTGTTGTTAATATAGTCAATACACATTGACCAGTCTTCAAAAAAGGCTTGTGGTTTCTTTTGTCCCTTACAGAGTCTGAAGGTGTCAGAAAGTTTTTCCATTAACCAAGTGTCCCAAACCTTTGTCCACCAGTTAGTTATTTGTATATTCCTTGTTTTCCAGTTTCTCACAATTATACTCCTGGCCACTTCAATAAAAAAAATGTGATGAGCTTCTGGTGTTTTAAATTTAAATTTAATGAATGTTTGTAAGTTGTTATAGGAACATAGGAAGCTGCCTCATTTTTGCCACACTATTCCTCCATCTAGTTTAGAATACTCTACTTACAACGATTGGGGGAAGCCATCTCATGTTTCAGAGAAAGATTTTTCCTAAAGGTAATTAGCTAGAATGCTGAGGGGTGGACCTGGAACCTTTTGCATGGAAAGCATGTGTAGAATATATATTGTAGATTTAGGTCCCCCTATCCAATGGATAAAGTTAGCTGTGAGCCTATGACTAAGTGGTTCCATTTATTTCAGTATAGCAGAGGAATCATATTTATTTATAGAGCTGGGGGGGTGTTAAAATTTGGTCATACAATTTTTTAAAAACCATCACAAACTTTTTAAGAATATTTATTTCCATTGTTGTTATGGACAAAGATGTGGAACCAAATACAATTCAATGATAACTAAAAAATGGTTGCAGTAGAAAACAGGAAGGACATTTTTAGATGGAGAAGCCAGCAAAGGATAACTGTACATTTAATTCTCTGTGAAATTATTCATACGATGTGTTGGCACCACTGAAAGTCATTCCATATTGACTGTTTCTGGTATGAGCTATTGAGATGAGGACACTAGGAAATAGTAGGGTTGTGTTGGACATACAGAGGATTTTGAAACATTTGTCCATTTTAATGGAAAAACAGAGTGAGCAAGGGAGGAGTTGTTATTTCTGAAATGACATCAAGGATCTTCTATTTCTCTCATCCCTGAATATATGTAAGGCAAAGGAGTAAAAGTGCTTCTTCAGGCACTACTCTAAGCACTGTGATGAGACACTGTAAAGAAATCAGTACTGTGACTTGTTAAAGTAAAAGGAAGACTTCATGTGGAATATAGAGTTAAACAAAATGCAATATGAGAAAGACAGACAAGCATGGTGTTATGGTTTGAGCATCAGACTGCTACTCTGGAGACCAGGAGTCAAATCCCTGCTCAGCCATGGAAACTCACTGGGTGAACTTGGATAAGTTGCATTCTCTCAGCCTCAGAGGAAGATAAAGTCAAACTCGCTCTGAAAAAATCTTATACCAAAAAATCATGATAGGTTTTCCTTAGGATCAGCATAAATTGAAAATATCTTAAAAGCACATAACAACAAAGTATATGAAAATATATAACTTGAGGTAAATCTGAATACATTCTATATATCATTTTTTAGCTAGACGTTCATGATTCTCTGTCATGTCAGAATTATTCTACAGAATTAACTGTTTTCACACCTCATTGTTGTTTTCTTTTTATTCATTTACTCATGTATATTTAATGCCAAAGAGACAGATTGAAATAACTCCTCACTTTAACACTTTCACATGAAGAACAGGATTGCATCTGTGTCCCTGAGGGCTTTGGTACAATCTGAAGTGTTTTTTATTATATTAGTAATTTTTCTTCCACTCCAAAAAATTATTACAAACTGCAGAGCTGGGATTGTCCAGCAATCTGATTCTATTCCCCTTTTGCTGTTTCCTTATGTCTAGCCTGATAAAAAGTTATGGTATCAGCCATGTTCACTCTGTGATTGTTAGACATCTTACACATGTCTAGCCTGTCTCATTTCAGTGGGACCCATCTGCAAGTAAGTGTGCATAAGATTGCAGCCTTAGCTAGTCCTAGGACTGTTGACTGTGGAACTTTTCCTTGTTGTTAACTGCCCTCTAGTCGATCTCAACTCATGGCGACCCTATGGATGAGAAATCTCCAAGACCCTCTGTCCTCCATTGCTTTGCTTAATTCCTGCAACCCCATACCCGTGGCCTCCTTCACAGTCTATTCATCTAGCATGTGGCCTTCCTCTCTTCCTACTTCACCTTTACCAGCATTATTGTCTTTTCCAAAGAGTCATCCCTTCTCATGAACTATGACAGTCTCAGTTTGGTCATCTTGGCTTCCAGGGACGTTTCCTGCTTGATCTCCTCTAGAACCCATTTGTTTGTCCTTTTGGCTGTCCATGGGATCCTCAGCACTCTTTTCCAGCACCACATGTCAAATGAACTGATTTTCTTCCTATCATCTTTCTTAACTGTCCAGCTCTCACATCCATATATGATAATAGGGAATACAATGGCTTGTATGATTCTAACTTTTGTGCTAAGCTGTATATCTTTGCATTTTAGAATCTTTTCTAGTTTCCCATTTTAGTCTTCTTCTCATTTCCTGACTGCAGTCCCCATTTCTACCAATGTTTGATCCCAGGTATGGAAATTCTTTTACTATTTCTATTTCTTCATTGTCTAGGTTGAATTGTGAAGGTCTTCAGTGGTCATTATTTGTTTTCTTTATGTTCAGCATTAAGCCTGCATTTGCACTTTCTTCTTTGACCTTCCTTAGTAAGTATTCCAGGTCTGTGATGTTTTCTGCTAGTACTATGGTGTCATCTGCATATCTTAGATTGTTGATATTTCTTCCTTCTTTTTTCATTCCTCCTTCTTCTCTGTCCAAGCTTGCTTTTCTTATAATATGTTCTGCATACAAGTTGAACAGATAGGGTGAAAGGTACAGATTCTTCATCAGGAATATCAGATGTCTTGGCACTCCCATGTCTTTAAGGGCATTCCATAGCCTTTCATGATCTATGCCAGGGGTCCCCAAACTTTTTGAGCCAGGGGCCGGTTCGCCATCCACCAGCTCATTGGAGGACCAAAGTAAAAAAAATGGCAGCCAGAGTTGCGTGCGCATGCGCATGATGTGCGCATGCATGCGCGACTGTACCCGCCATTTTGGAACACAAATGGTGCCCGGAGTTGCGTGCGCATGCGCATGATGTGCACATGCACACGAGACTGCACCCGCCATTTTGGAACTAAAAATAGTGGCCGCAGTCGCACACGCACACAAGAAAGGCGGTGGCAGCAGGACCGGCCACGGGCCAGCCGAAAGGTCTCAACAGGCCAGGTTCAGCCTGCGGGCCATAGTTTGGGGACCCCTGATCTATGCAGTCGAAGGCTTTACTATAGTCTATAAATCACATGTTGATTTTCTTTTGGAATTCCCTGGTGTGCTCCAATAGACATTGTCTGTTTGCAATGTGATTCCTAGTGCCTCTTCCTTTTCTGAACCCTGTTTGGAGTTCCTGGTTCTCAAATGGATGTGTGGGTGTTAAATATGTTATGAAAAACACATCCATCTCTTCAAAAATGGCATCCCCTTATCAATATTTCCCAACCTCCTTGGTAACGTGCTGCAAAACAGAAGTCATTCACACATCAGGCATTTTCCCAGTGCCATTCTGTGTCATTAGAGGCTGATGGCATTGGGGAAGAAATGCACTGTAGGCTTTCTGAGATGGGCATCACCACACTACACTCTTATAGTGCTGCTATTCTACTATTAGTTCTCTGGCTGCCTCCTGTTGCATTCTGGGATTTTCAGTTGAGGGAGGGGGCATTTAGAATTCTCAGTGAGGGAGCTCTTAGACCTCACTGAACTGCAAACCCCAAAATTAAACAGGAGGCAGACAGGGCACTAATAGTGGAATAGCAGCACTATAAGAGTGTAGTGTGGAAATGTGACAAAGAGACACCATTTCCAGCATTAGCTTCTATCATCCAACATTTCTCAGAGGGAAACTGGGATACATGTGGCCAAGCAATAACTGGGTGTGGTCACAATGGTAAAGGTTATTAATAAGGAAGAACAGAAACTAGGGAATTGCTGCAGTAGCTTACTTCTGCCTGCACCTACTGTGAAGAGGGCAAGATTCAGGCCCTTCTTCTCCTCACATTGTGTTAACTGAGTAGAATTCCTTTTGCACTTTGAACTGCAACAATGGAAATAAGCCAAGGAAAAAAGGGGGAAAGTAGGAGGAGGAAAGAGAAGCAGGGTCATTTTAAATGCAGCTGAAAAAGACAGATGATAGAAGGTTAATCAGAACTATCCCTACCAGTTGGAGGATAAAACAGCTTTGTATTTTGTAATGAAAACTGGAGAGGGCTCCTGTACCATCTATGTTTATGCAAAAGAGGGAATTTCAGGAGGTATTACTTGTCTTGCAAAGGTGACAAGCAACACCTGCTAAAATTCCCTCTTCTACAAAACCATTAAAAGAACAGGTGTCTCTCAAGTTTTCACTCTGGCAACCATTTATGTTTTTAGACTATGCACTACAGAGATTGTAAAATATTTGCCAGTGTGCTATGCTATGCTATGCTATGCTATGCTATGCTATGCTATGCTAGTATGGGTGGTGGCAGCAAGAGAGAAATGGTCATGGGTGCAATACCCATAAAGGAAGTAAGACGTGAGAGCAATAGGCTGCTCAGAAACAGAGGATTTTGCCTGCCTTTCCTTGCCACTGTGGCACTACCCTGGGAAAAAGTGTCATCACTAGCATAGTGTGCCAACAGGATTCTCACCATGGTTTCCTTTCATAAGCATACATATCCATTGTGTTTTTTTAAATTCAAAACATTCATGAAAAAAGAGGAAAGAGAAAAATGATGTGATAGGAAAAGAAGGAAAATTAGAAGATTTTGTATTCATTTGTGCTCTGAGCTTCCACAGAATTATCGGGTAGCTCATTATATGGTTTACACTATTAACCAGAAAAATTCATTTATCTTGCAAGTCTCTTCACAGATTTTTGTCATTAAGATGTGAGCATTTAAGGTTATCCATTTAGCTCAATTACTCTTGTACTATGGTGGAGAAACTTTTTCTTTTACCTTCTATATATCTGAAAAAATCTGTGTACTTGAGATGACATCAATCCCCAAATCAGCCAAAGCAAGTTTGCAGTCCTTGGAATGTGATTCATTTTCAACTTCACACATGATCAAGGAAATTAGCACACGATTAATTCTGTTACAACTAGACTAGAACAGATGGTTAAACAATAGACTCAATTATAGCTCCTCACACTTGCCTTTAATCGCTTTTGCAGTGATACATTTTTTAAAAAAGGAATTATCCACATTAGTAAGCTATAATTGCCTTTTTAAAAATCTACCCAAAGTCCATCCTGTCCGACACTAAAAACAAGCAGCCAGATATTCATAGGAAGATCTCAAGGTAGGCATAATGGCTATAGCCATCCCCTCCTGTTTGCTCATGGCTTCTGTTAAATCTGAGGTATACCACACAAGCAGAGATGCCATTCTTAGCTATTAGATCTTCTTACCATTAATAATATTGCCTCTAAGAAAGTTGTGGAGAGCCAGCATTGTGTAGTTCCTTGGGATGTCAGATCTGGCTACAGTGACACGTCTCAATTACATCCCATTTGAATTACTGTAACACACTCTACATGGAGTTGCCTTTGAAAATTGTTTGGAAACTTCAGCTGGTCCAAAGTGCTATGGCCAGGTTAGTGACTGGAGAAGTTTATAGGGATCATATAACTCCCTCACTGAAACAACTCTACTGGCCACTGATCCATCTCTGAGCAGAATTCAAAGTTCTGGCTATGACCTTTAAAGCCCTACACATCTTCGTTCCAGACTATTTGAAAAATGTTATCCTGTATATGAGCCTGCCTGTGCTCTAAAATCTACAAAGGTAGGTTTTTTTTCTCCATCACCATCCCAGGTATATCAAATGAGGATATAAGAAAGAGGCCATTTATGGAACTCCCTTCCCAAGAGGGTCTGGTTGGCACCCTCCCTGATGTCTTTCTACCAGCAGATAAAGTTTTTATTTAAGGAAGATTTGGGGTTTTAGTGTGTTGTGGCACATAACACTTTTAAGAAGGGGGTGTAATGCTTTTATTTTATTGTGTTTTAAGTATTTTAATGCTGTTTTAACTTGTTTTAATGTGTTTTCAAATATAAGATTTAGTTTAATTGTGTTTTAACTTTTGGGATAAGAGTTTTTAAATTGTATTGGGCTTTTAAAACATTATATGGTGTCTTGAATCCTGTGCTTGGATAAAGGCAGGATATAAGTTAATTCAGTGGTTCTCAAATCTTTTACTCTTGTGGCCCCCTTTACATCTACATTTGGATGTCACACACACCCTTGATGCAGTATAGGAATAAAAATATTTTGTTTGCTTAGTGTGTGTATTTTTGTTCACACATTCATGTATATCCATATTTAATATCATAAGGAAATAACTTTCCTACTCCTACTCCCTTAAGGAGGCTCTAAATGACCTCATTGCCTTCCTTTTTCCCTCCACGATAGAAAATGTGTGGAAAAAAGGAAGTTTGAACAGGGCCTCCAAGATCTTACACCCCATTTGAGCAATTCTTGTGCCCCCCCCCCCCCCCCCGGGATCTATCCCCATCGTTTGAGTACTGCTGAGTTAATTTTTAAATAAAATAATAAATATCTGATTTGAGTGTTGGACCAGGACTCTGGAGACCAGGTTCAAATCCGCGCTTGGCCAGGGGGACCTTGGGCAAGTCGCACTCTCTCCATCTCAAGGAAGACAAAAGCAAACCCCCTCTAAACAAATCTTGCACACACAAAAACAACCCTATAATAGGTTTATCTTGGGGTGGCCATATGTCATAAACAGTTTGAAGATATACAACAAAGAATGTTTGGAACACTTTTTTTATTAAAACAGATACAGGTGGCCTGAGTATCCTAAAATGAACTTTTTCACTCCAGATAAAATTAGTCATCTGCCTCCTACTACCAAATCATAAGGAATACTTTTAACCAATATCAGGTGCAGATGTGTAGTAAAATGTATGATGGAATGTTTTAATATGATTTTCTATGTCTATCTCATATCACCACAATTATGTGCCAATGAATTCTGTAAGTTGATTAAGAACTATATGAAATAGTACTAATTTTTGTTTGTGTAAAACCTACCATGAATCAATTTTGAAAGATGATGTAAGTTGCCTAAGAATGATATGAAGGAGTACTAATTTTTGCTTCTGTAGAACCTACCATAAATCAATTTTGACAAATGACATAAGAGGTCTAGCATTTTTATCATTCACATTATAATAAACCTCTAATGTAATTTTTTCTGAACGAAAAAGCTCCAAATTCTTAAGCGGCTTTTCATACAATTATTTCTATCGCCCTGATTATTTTAATTGCACTTTTTAAATATTTATAGCTGCCTTAGATAGCTTTCAAAATGGTTTTATATAAATTCATGGGGATATGTCAATCAATGACTATTAATCAGAATAGCTTAATGGCATTCCTATATTCCTAAATGCAGTCATTCTGAATTCTACATAGTGGAGACAAAGAACAAGGAAGAAACTTGACACATTCATACTTGGCATGAGAACTCATCAGAGTTATTTAGGCACCCTCTAATGGAAACTATGCAGAACAAATCTGCATAGATTGTTCTATGATCTGATCTGGTATGACTTTCTTTTGTTGTCTCTGATACTCACAAGGGCTCTTCAGCCCCAATACCTGGCTGGATGTGTCAAATGCCCAGACTGATGTTACATCAAAGCATTCTGGGAAATTTAAAGGAATATCTCCTAACATCTGTATGATGGACTTAGACCTGTAGTTAGGGGCTCATATGAAGGGATCCTCTAAGGGATGTTGAGGCAAAGCCCCTTTCTCAAGCAATGGAGTCACTAGGAGGTTCAGGTGGTGAGGACTGCACTAGGTGACAGCACCTAAGGGTGGGGCAACCCCACTGATCCTCAAACATCTGCATTTGGGCAGAAATGGGTCGTGACATTTGCCCGTGTCCCTTTAAAATGCTGAAGAGATGGTGTCAGTGGGCTGAGGCTCAGTGGGAGGATAAAGGAGAGGCCCCTTTTTTAAATTAAATTTAAAATTTGAACATTTTGTAAAAATTATTTTTTAAAAACAAAATTAAATTTTTATTCTTTTACATTTTTCTTTAAAAACATCACCTTTTACCAATTTTTTACTTTAAACAAATGAAACTATGCATATGTAAATGCATTTAGGCTGTGTGTATGATATTGCAACTTAAAGATATAATTTTGCTAGTTGTTTATGTCACAACTATTACCATTACTTTCAAAAATATACAGGAATTACAATTAATGAGTAAAATTAATACAAAAACTCCTGCTAAGGATTTGTGTGGTATGGGGGAAAGTCAAGGGTGGGGTGATACCATGAGTTACCATACTGAAAGAAAGGAAAGGAAAGGAAAGGAAATTGAGAAAACATTGAAAGTACAGCTATAGTTTTGCTTTCATATCCAGATCAAGCGTTATCTTGATCCTTTTGTGTGCAGTGATCCTCCATAGGGCACTCTGGTGAAGCCTAGCCCAAACCTAGATACATATCTGATAACTGAATGTTTCATGCCCAGAGGCACATAACTGAATTTCAGATCATGAAAGAGTTGTCTCTAGTAATGTATACAGTAATGAATGAGAGGCCACTGTATAGAACTTTTAAAATGTATCAAATAAGTTGAACTAAACTATAACTTGTACAATATACTTTCTCTTTTGATTATAAAAGAGTTCAGGCCCTAAATTACACTCATCCAATTGCACCATTTCCTTCACAAGAGAGGAGTCGATGTTGCGAAGAAAAAGGGCAGGTGACGTTCACGCTACAATGTACATTAAGAACCAGCAAGGTAAATTTATTTATAAATGCAAAACATTTCCCCCTCATCTTTGCAGGCATCTGGATAGAGTTGAATAAAATGTCAGAATTCAAAGTGTGGACTTTATGACAATAAAGTACATTTGCCAAAGAGAATTTTTTTGTCCAGTCCACTCCCTGCTATGTGAGTTTTCTATCTGCAGTATATATGTTTTTTTGTTGTGTGGGTAGGTGGGTTTTGTTTTGATTTTTGGTAATGTAATTGAGCAGTCAAATATATATAACACCTCACCTGTCATGTGAAGTGTGGTGAATCATTCTACCACAGGTGTTTAGACCAGGCCTCAGACATATATAGGATGATCACCTCAAAAAGTCTTGGAAAAAAGCTTCTTTTTGAGAAAGGTCAGTTTATCAACAGAGTCTACTGGAATCAGTAAAGTAGAAAGCACTTTTTTAAAAGAAGGAAGGAGACAGACTATTATTTCAAGCTGAGATCCTGCATTGGAGTCATGCATCTTTGCCTAGAGACTGGATCACTGATTTTGCTATATTGCCCTTGTGTTGAATGACAACATTGTACAACTGAAACAGTATTACCATCAGTTTCAACAAGGGAAGATGTATAAGCATCAGCCAAGAATATACACATCTGAATATGCAATGACATTGCATGTGCAACTCTGCATTTGAGTGCTTGAACTGAGTATGAGATTCACATGTTGGACAAAAATGTCAAACTGCTTCCCTAAGGAGCTTGTTGATGATGATGTTGTTGTGTATCTATGTGCCTTCAAGTCACCTGATGCTCTATGGCAACCCCATGAATTTCATAGAGTTTTGGGGGTTTTAGACAAGGAATATTCAGAGGTGATTTTGCCAGTTTCTTCCTCTGAAATATAACCTACAGTACCTGGTATTCATTGGTGCTCTCCAATCCAAGTACTAATCAAGGTTGAGCCTTCCTAGCTGCCAATAATAGATGAAATCTGGTGACTCTTGAATATTTAGGGCAGGCTGTTGTTACATATCTTCAAGTTGATTCCAACATGGTGGCCCTGCCACAGGTTTTCTTGGCAAGATTTATTCAGAGAAGGTTTGCCATTGCCTTCTTCTTAGGCTGAGAGATGTGACTTGCCCAAGGTGACCCAGTGGGTTTGCATGTCTCAATGGAAATCAGACATGGGTCTTCCAGAGCCCTACTCCAGTACTCAAACCACTACACCGCACAGGCTATCAAAGACGTTGATGCACGCATAAGACACTGGCTGTGTTGTTGAGGTCATCATAACTATATTTTAGCCCAGATTGGAAACATCAGCCAATAACCTGTTCTACTCCAGCATACTTACATGAACAACCTAGACCAATGAACACTGGAGGCTGTTTGGGCCATTCTCATTACTGTTCTGGGTCCTAGGAGTATGGAGTAGTGCCTGCATGCCAGCTGGTTTGTTGCTGTGAAGAAGAAGAGGAACTGCTTGAATAAGAGAGTACTGGATCTTGTTACTGAAGCATGTAAAAATATGCTGCAATATAATTCTTTCCCATGAGTTATTCCATGTGGAATTGTTTTTTATATTCCAAAAAGTGTTAACTGAGTAAGGGCCTCTACAGACAGACCCTTTGGGCTGTCCTGGAGGCAGGGATGGGGAGGGGGAGGGGCAGCTGCACGCCGGCCACCTCAACCCCTCCCCGAAGACGTCCTGATGCCACACGCTGTTACGCACGGTGTGTGGTGTCAGGACGTTCTTCCAGGGCAGCCTTTTGACACACTGTGCTGACCACGCAGCAGCTCTTAGGGTGCCCCTTTGCCAGCTCTGAAAGGAGCAGCATTTTGCCGCTCCTTTCCAAGGCAGCAAAAGGGAGGATAGGGGCTGAGGCATCTGGCAGCCTCGGCCTCGGCCTCAATTCTCTGCTTCCGAGGGCCACCCAGGGCCGCCCATTTGCATCCCCCCCAAGAGTCTAGATAAGAGTCAGGTCTATTTGCTTTTTTCAAATAAAAGTTACCACATTTGTCTTGCTTGATGAGGTGGTACAGAATGCTGGGCTGGCATCTGTGTGATAAATTTGCTGTACAAGCAATGTGGAAAATAAAATCGTAAAATAATAATCCAGACAATTAATTGGATTATTTTCTGAGTTTCTTCCCTGCTGTAGTGTTATTAAGGGAACAAGAAATCAGAAGGAGAACATACCTAATGACCCTTAAGTCAGAGGAAAGGTTCCTTTCAGTTGAGCTGCCTCAGACCCAGTTCATACATAAGCACTGCAGTGTGAGTCAGTCTCAGAAACAGCATGGCAGATTCAAATCGTATGCCTTTTGAGAAGCTACATTTTCCTGAAACTATTGCTTTACCACTAGGTTCAAACAATTCAAATTGCAGTGTTGAGTTTTCTCCCAGTTTCCAATTTGTCCTGCCTGTGTGACCCCTTCTCCTTCCTATGAATTCTTTGTTGTGCCATACATAGGCACACACACACCCTGAAGTCCAATGTGGGCCTTTCTTCCTTCCTCCTCCACACTTCTGCACAGGTGTGCAACTGAAAAATCTGCTCTGGAGCACTTCTCAACCTTTCAAAAAAGATTTGGAGGGTGCACGGAGGATGGCAGAGGAAGGATATATGTTCCTCTCTTAGTTCTATTGATACAGCTGCTTTTGTCAGTAGAAGTGTTCCTATGGATCCTTGACAACAATATATATAGAATATTGAGCTTTCTTGGACTAACGAGCTACAAAATCCTTCCAGCTCTGTAATTCTATAACCCTACCTATCTCTCATTCTTTCTATTCTTTATGGACTTTCAAGGCTTTTCTCAGCTTCATACCTGCCAGCTGTCCCAGTTTGGCTGGAACAGTCCTGGTTAATTCTCTGTTGTCCCACTTTTTCAATTGCTTTTAAAATATCTCGGTATTCTCTCCTCCTCACACTTTCCTTTTTTGTCTTCAGCTTACTTCAACTGCAAACTGTATTCAAAGTATGAAAGTAGTTTTCACTCAATTAGTTCAGCAAGAGGAGTGGATTGGATGGAATCTTACCTTTCCCAGTAGACTCAGGCAAAATAAAACAGTTAAGGGAAGTGCAACTGGTTGCCTGGTTTGGGGAAAAAGCTCCCCCAGACACTAATTCTCTGAAGGACCTTACAAGCTAAAGGTTTTTAAAAAACTGACAATTAGCCAGAATGATTGCAAGGGAAACTGTGGAGGAAGGAGAAAAATCAGGTCAAGGGCAAGCTGATTTTGCAGCAACACAATTATTTCTTTATTAAAAAGACAGGAAAATATAGCAGTAGAAATCAATGCAAGCTATTTCTCAAAGTAAAAGAGGGGGGAAATGGCAAAGGTGCTAAACCCCTACTCTTGACTAATCTAAGGAAGCTGAAGGGGTGTACTACTGTAAGTTTAAGATACTACAGACTAAAAACACACAGATTTTCTCACTCTCTGATGTGAAGAAGAGTCTAGGTAGGCTGCATAGCTAGAGATCAGAGCAGCAGCATGATGATGAAGATGGTCATGTGGAGGGTTCAAAATGAAGAAGACCCTCTGGAGACACATACATTCTCTCTCCCCTGCCTATGTGTGTGCTTTGTCTGTATATGTCTGTGTTGCGTTGCCCCTCCACCTATATTTAACCTTTTTCCAACTAGAGGGCTGTCAACTGGAGTGAAGGAGATGCCTCTGGTTGGGGCAAAACATGATCTCAATGTTGTTCTATGGAGGGTTTAAAACTAAAACCATGTGCTTAAAGTGATGAGTGCAAAGCCTGTGCCTGGTGTGCAAAGGGCATGCTTGTATTCACCCTTTGGGCTCTGCTGACTCTTAGATGGTTTGGGGAGTTGAAAACAATGGAGCTGTATACATGAGACAAGAACCAGCATGGTGTAGTGGTTTAAGTGTTGGACTATGACTCTGGAGACCAGGGTTCAAATTCCAGCTCAGCCATGAAATCCACTGGGTGACATTGGGCAAGTCAATGGCAAACATCCTCTGAACAAATCTGCCAAGAAAACCCCATCATAGTTTGGCCTTAGGATCACCATAAATTGGAAATAACTTGAATGCCCAAACCAACAACAACAACAACAACATGAGACAAAGCCAATAAAGACATTTACCCTCTTTCAAATCCACATAGTATTACCCAACATCCCTGAAAAACTGCACAAATCTGAGTCAGTTTGGCAGGTTTCTATTCAGAAGAGGTAAATAAGGCAATTGAGCATTGATTGCTCTCCTGAATACATTAATGAGACCACTCCTCAGCAGAAGGAATAGAAATTCCAGTCTGTACTTTAAAATGAGGCTTGACCTTTCCAAGATGGACAGGGATCTTTGATGCCCAACACATCAAAGTCTAACCATTCATATTTATTGAGCATAACTCAAAAGTGCTGCTACCTCTCCTAGTTTGTGTCTTCTTCCTCATTAATAATGTTTGCCATCTTAATCACCTGAGTGAACCAAAGTTGCTTGGACATACGTGTCCCAGTTTTTATCTATGAGATAGATGTTGGAAGGTATGCAGTTTTGCTTCTGCTTATAAGTTCCAATTCATATAGGCCTGAACCACTGCCTTTCATTGCCTCCTGGTGGCAACCTATCTCCCACCTCTGGTTCTTGTTTTGGGACTTTATCACACAACTTTTTAAATTGATTTACCTCTCCAAATTTAAATTTTAATTCAGGTGGCATCCTGATGTTATCAGAAGGATTTTGCCACCGAATCTGCCACCCAAATACAGCCCGGGTCCATCCCCACTCACAGAGGTGCTCTGTCGGCCATTTTCTTAAGCCATGAGTTTTCTGGCTTTGAAAAGAAATGCACTGAGCACCCCTGTGAGTGAGAATGGACTCAGGCAGCAGATTTGGTGGCAAAATCCTTCTGATAACATCAGGATGCCACCCAAATTAAAATTTAAATTGATGCAATAGTCTCCTCAGTTTTTCCTCCATCTGCCTCAGTTCACCTCTCTTCGAGAGAAAGGGGGTATATGCATGATTCCTTGAGTCCCCCAAACTTCAGACATACTGTAACACTATGGGAGCAAAAATAAGTGCTTGTCATGGCAGTAGCATACAAATTGGGCACAGTACTGAACACATCTATTCATATTCCATTAAACGTAAGAATTTCTCAAATGTTAAATGTACAAGGAATTTCAGCCTTAAGTACAGACTGCTACTAAATCATATAAAAATGACACAGTGGCGCAGTACAGTGTACAGCAAGAAACATTTAAAGAAATCCATAATGCTGGGGACTTCTGTACTTTGGTTCCTTCAGGTATCTCCACATCATACACAGTCTTGCAAAGTAAGCCCTGAGATAAATCTCCCCCTTACATAATTGGAAAATTATCTCAAAATCTCAAGTTGTATCTCAGAGAAACCAATAGCTGGTTGATAAAGATTGTTATTCATTTGTTTCTGTTCTGTACTATGCCTAGGGGTACATACCTCTGCATTGTAGACATCTTGATATACAAGGAATAAGTTCATTTTTCTCCTAGACAGTCTCTGAGTGTATACTGAATGGGTTGTGGATAGTTATTGATAAATTAAAAGAGTGGCTGAAGTTCTACATCAAGATGGAGACAAGTAACACTTTGCCCATGCAGTTCCATGTCCTTTTGGGGGGCAGGGAACAAATACTCTAGCCAATTATGCTCCATCCAAAATCTGCCCCTCTCCCCACCCATAGGAAGTGCTGTCACCGTTACTATTGCTTACCAGTATGTGTGCAGGGGAGATTGAGCAGAGAGACAATTCATACTTTGACGATCTGGCTTCTCTTACCTCAGGGAGAAAGGAAATGGAAGGCACTCACATATAGGGTGCACCTTATCCCTTCCCCTTTGAACTATACCAGTTGAATTGCCTCCCCACTCTTTTCCCTCTGCACTGAGAGGCAGCAGCAATGCCAGTCCATCCTGGGGCTTGACAGTTGTGGAGGAAAGTTATGGATAGTGCACAAAGAGCAGGAAACTGCACTGTGTGTTCCATCCATAACCAGGAATATGCATGGATAATCCACATTCACACATCTGTATGTCATTAACATTAATCATTAATCAATATTAATATTAATTATTTATAATATATTAATTATAATATAATATTAATTATAAGACATTAACTATGGTATATTATTAATTATAATAATATTAATGTTCAATTATTAATGTTAATTACATACAGATGTGTGAATATGGCTTATCCATGCATATTCCTGCTTGTGGATGGAGCCCATGGTGCAGTTTATTAGCTCTATGCACTGTCCAAAACTTTCCTCCACAGCTGTCAAGCCCAAGCATGGGCTGGTATTTCTGCTGTTTACCAGAGCAGAGGGGAAAGAGTGGGGAGACCATTCAACCAGTATAAGCTCAAAATCAATGGGCTATGAAGGTGCACCCTATCTCTGAGTGCACTTTCATTTCAATTCCCTATTCTAAACCTATCAGAAGGTTTAGAATTATCTTGCTTAGTTGACATTTACACCTATGAGTTGGCTCTGACAAACAGATTTGCTGCACCTCCCTCTGACAGAAAAGTGGACACAGCCAAGCCTCATGTATACATGTTTGGAGTGTGGTTAGCAAGAAGGAAAACAGTTGCAGCAAAATCAAAGCCATATACCAGCTGTTCCTGCTCCATCATCAACCCTTGTAGAAAAGGCAGGCTGAGCAAAGGGTCGGCAAGCAACATCTGACATTATGGGTGAAAAAAATCTGCCCCAGCTGTGATACTTGGGCCTCAATTCTTCAAACCTCTGGCAATGGCTTTTCTGGACTATCCTTTTGCACATCCCTGCGCCTGGTTTGTTTCAAATTCAGACTGATTTTATCAGCTTTTTGATCTCTGGACTCTTTCTATTCATACTAGCTGCATTCCCCACCAAGTTACTTAGGACAAGATTAGCCACTTGAGTGCAACATCAAAACTCGATTTGCATGTGTCTATTTATCAAGCAAGACAGATAGAACTTTGATTTCCACTCAATCATGATCTTTTGACAGACAGTCAGTTCACATATTCAGCTATAATTTATTAAGAGTTGAGTAATCAAATGTTGTGTAGGCGGGTGTGAGTTAGCATAAACAACATCTAAGCTGAAATTCTGCATTCCTCTCAGTACCCTCCCCCTCCTACTGCCCTTAACTTATTTTCCTGGTGCCATGGCACTTCCCCTTGGTCATTTGTTGACCAGTGGACAATAGAAGTGGCCAGGTAGTTTTTTCCCTCCACAGATTTCTGAAGGACCCCTGGGAGGCACAGAAGGATGCCTTATTATTCTTCCTTCAGCCGAATCAAAGCCAAACACTATCTGTCTGTTCCCCTGCCAACCCTATCCACCAAGTGGCTTTAGGTAAAGGACACCCTGGCATCAGGACAACAGTAAATTAAAGGCATGGGTCAGCTGGGAGGGCAGAGGTGAATTTGTCTATCCACACTGAAGACAGAAATAGATACACAGGCAGGAATTCGACTTATACTTTCCTTGAATTGTAAGCCACTTTGAGTCCCATATTGAGAGAAAGAGAGAATGTAAAATAAATAAATAAATAAATAAAGCAACAAAATGTGGGCCACACAGTTCTTTTTTTAAAAAAATGAATATTTCAGAATAACCAATCTTTTTAAAAGGTGAGCAGGGACACATTACTGGGTTGGTACTGACAAGAATCTAGCTTTTTTTCCCATATCTCAAAGGTGGAGATATTTTTGGACCCCATCTCTCTTCAGCATCAGCCAGCCAGTTCAATGATCAGGAATTTAGGGAACTGTATTCTAACAAGAGCTGGTGGGTCACAGCTCTTCCACCCCTTGTTGTTATGTGCCATCAAGTTCAATCTTATCACAGGGTTTTCTTGGCAAGATTTATTCAGAGGATGTTTGCCATTGCCTTCCTCCTAGGGTAAGAGTATGGAGTTTATCACACGAGGGAAATCCCATGCAGAAACGGGGCTTTAAATTAAACAAAACCTGCATATTTTTTCAGATGACATTGTTGTTAAGAGGTTAATCCGAATGGAAATTAGACAAAAACTGCTTCTTTTTACTTTCGGAAGATCCCAAAAGTAAAAAGAAGCAGTGTTTGTCTAATTTCCATTTGGATTAACCTCCTTTTAACAGCGCTTTCACTTTTCATACAGGGCAGAACGGGAGAAATCCTGTTCATTAAAAGCTTCTGCTTTTGCAGGTTTTTTTTTGTTTTGTTTACTTTAAACAGCGATTTTGCACGGGGCTCCCCATGTGATAAACTCCATAGTCACTTGCCCATGACCACCAGTGGGTTCCCATTCAAGCCCTTTCTCCTTCAAAACTGGATCTAGTTCGATGTCACATTGCTGCCACTAAGTTGTGACAGCTAACATATTGAATCAGGAAACAGTCAGACAAGAAACCAGATGACAGTCAGCTGAGCAATACAGTACTGTTGTAGTTGTGCCTTCAAGTCATTTCTGACTTATGGTGACCCCAAAGGGGTTTTCTTGGTGAAAGTTGTTTCCAGTAAGTTCTTATATGCTAGTGTTGTGACCAGAAATATGGCAGGGCAATGACTGCCCTAGCCCCCTTTAAAAATAATGATGACCCAGCACTAGGAACAGATATCATGAGAAGACATGAGTCACTAGAAAAGACAATATTGCTTGTTAGGTAGAAGTAGGAAAAGATGAAGACTGCATTTCAGATGGATAGACTCAGTCAGTGCCCTGAGTCTGCAAGGCCTAAGCTGCATTGGTGATGACAGGGTGACTTGAAGGTCACTATAAGTTGAAGCGTACTTGACTGCAGTTCACAACCACTACCAAGATAAGCACTGTATGAGATGCTCTAGAAACAATGATATGTGTAACTAATGTTTGTCTAAATTGTAAAGGCACTAACAGTGATGTGTGGCAGAGGAACAGGAGACCTCTTTTAATTAATTAATTAATTAATTAATAATAAAATTTATTTATATACCACCCAATGGTTACCCAATCCGGGCGGTTTACAACATAAAATAATTACAATAAAAGCATATCCCTCCCCCCCTTAAAACAGTATTAAACATTACATAATTAAAATCCTAATAACAATTACATAAAAATCAAATAATGGAAGAAGCTTAGTCTCTGTGGGATCCAGAAAGGTATTGTACTTGGTTTTATATGGCAAAATATTATCCCAATTCCCATTAAGGAATTTTCCTGAGAAAATTCAGATTACTCTCTTTTCATAGTGATGGGACAACAAAGAGAAAATGAGCATCACTTTCATATTTTGCTTGTGTGACCCTTCCTCAGCATATAATTTTAAAAGTAGCACAAATACCTGCCAGTTACATTATGCAGTCCTTATACTGAATGTCAATATAGCCGCAGTGTATGTGGCTAAATAGTCCAGGGGTATGGCTGCTAATCCATTGTGCAATTGCAATGCACAATGTGAATAGGCAATTACACATTTCCATGCTACTTTCTATACTTTAACACTACACATGTCCAACAATCCCAAATGTTACTTGACAGCAATTAATAACGACAGCTATTCAAAGACAGCCATGTTAGTCTGGATCAGTATGCAAAGAGATCTTGTAGCACCTTTGAGACTGATAGAAAGCAGTTGGTAGCATGAGCTTTTATATTCTCTACTTCATCAGATGCATGAAGTAGAGTGAATAGCAACTATGAACAGAAAGTAAACTTGCCAGAACAGGATTATCCCAGGCCCTGAAATTCAGAGCCCAACCATGAGACCAAGAGACTACCCCTTGTGAAGTCTCAGGAACAGGCCCTGATCATGTTACAAGTGACAGTACCTGGTGATGACATTAAGCAGGAGACCTTAATCATCAACTGCATTAAGTATGCTATTCAAGTAAAAATTAGCATGTCTAACAAATACTTTTCAAGGCAGTGCTCTCCCATTAAGATTCCTTGTCCTTGCCCTGAGAACCAGAGAAATGGGGATATGCCATGAACACCAACTAAGCAGCTGGACTGAGGGCCTTTGCAGACTGCCAGAAATAGTGCAATTAAATTGAGGCACTGCCCTGTCTCAGTGCTAGGGAGTCATGGGAATTGTATTTTTTCTGAGACATTGAGCCTGCTCTGTCAGAGATCTCTGGTGCCACAATAAATTAAAGTTCCCATGATTCCCTAGCATTGAGCCAGGGCAGTGCCTCAATTTAATGTGCAATATTTCTGGCAGTCTGCAAAGGCCTTCTGTGATCCTTTTTATAAAATCATCCTTGACCTAGTGTTACTGTGTAGGAGTGGAAAGTCTATTTCCTATTTATTTTAAGAAATAAATAGTGTAGCTAGCTCCCCCCACCCAACATATTTAGGAGGGCAGCCATAAGAGCCAAGTAGGCTTGCCAGGGTTCACTGGCAAAGGACAGTGTTCCTTGGAGAATATTTTGCCCAGGATCACTTCAAGCAGGGATGCTACAGAGATCCTGATGAATTAGAATGCCTGACAGTTAAGGGATCCTTCTTCAAGCCAGGCATTATGGCTGAGATGTCCTTGGCAGCTACTTGTGCTTGCAGGGTAGTACGGCTCTTGAAAGAGCCTGACTGCTTTGTGTCTTGCACTGAAGATGTCCTCAGAGTGAGAAGGAGAGTATGCAGAGATCCTGCCTGCATTTGTTGCAGAAGGAAAGCAGGCTGATGAGCACCCACCATGACTCCTTGTTCCATCAAGATGGCAAGAAGAGTTCTTCCCAACTTAGGGCCTCTACAGACAGGCCCTTTGGGCTGTCCTGGAGGCAGGGATGGGGAGGGGCAGCTGCACACCGGCCGACTCAACCCCTCCCCAAAGATGTCCTGATGCCACTTGCCATTATGCATGGCATCAGGACGTCCTTCTGGCACAGCGTCCTGACGCACTGCGCTGGAAGGGGTGCCAAAGAGCCATGCAGCGGCTCATAGGGCGCCCTTTTACTGGCTCTGAAAGGAGTGGCATTTTGCTGCTCTTTTCTGGGCCGGCAAAAGGGAAGATCAGGGATGCTGCATGTGGTAGCAGCGGCCCCAATCCTCCGCTTCCCAGGGCAGCCCAGGGCCACCCATCTGCATCCCCCCATAGTGTGTATGAGTATACACAATGTATTACTTCTTGTCACTCTATCTCTGTGACAGAGTCACCCATCTCATGAGACATCTACAACAGCATATATTTTAAATTCTAGGACCACTGAATAGGAAAGGGCTATCCCAACTGGCCAAGCTGGAATAAGAAGAGAAGTTCAAATTTGATTTTAAATCAATACAGGCCACAATGCGAAATATTTCAAAAACTGTTGGAGCCTATAAATTCAGGGAAGCCGCAGTAATATTCTTGCATTTGTTTCTTCAAGAATTCATTAAGGACCCTGAGATATCTTCAAAACCATGGCTTCCAGTGTAAAGACTATTCAAGATGAAAAGCCCTCCTGCCAAACAGAAATGGCTCTAGTGATTAAATTCTCTACATATCAAAATGTCTTCAGTGCTGAAATTACCCTACTAATTTCAAACATGTTAAAAGGTCAATGAATGAAGCTGCTGAACAGCATGGAGCCTGGAAAATTACTAAATAAATCCCTTTTAATTTATACATATGTCCAGGATGTATGCAATTAAACTTTTCTAAACATTTATATCTGTTTTCATTGCTTTCTCTAGAAACCCTAAACTGCTTGCTGAAAGGGCAAGAGAAGCTATTGTATTCATGGCTGAAATGAAAATTCTAAATTTTATTCATGATGATAGCAGATTTATTTTATTTTTAAAAATAATATTGGTATTGGCACTAATGGTTATTTCTGAGAAATGGGAATGTTGCTGCTGGGGGTAAAGCTGATAGTTGGGGGCATCACAGCTCCGGCAGAGCCCCGGCAGACATTGCGCCAGGCTAGCCTGGCTGAGATTGGCCAGTGGGG
>CM034703.1:35087179-35098260 GCA_020142125.1 Phrynosoma platyrhinos | reverse complement strand
TCAACTGGTTACTTGAGATGTAGATGGGCAATTAACTGGTCACCCTTTTGTCATCCCAAAGCTTGGTCGTGACCAAACAAATGGGTTCATCAATCAATAAGGGATTGGATGATGACAAATCCAGACCTCATGCTTTGCTATACATCACAGCTGTTGTCAACAAAGTTGTGGCCTTTTTTCCTTACAAATGGGGTGCATTGTGGTCATTATTGTGGTGGTTCCCCTCCATGGCAACAATTTTTTTAACCTAAGAGAACATCTATCTAAGAATCTCTAGGTGCTCTAATGTCACTCTGTGGTCAAAATCCACTGGACATCGGCCATAGAATCATACTGGATGACCTACAAATGCCTAGAGAAGAATTTTGTCTAGGAATCTCTAGGTTCTCCATTGTGACTCTATGGCCAACTTCCAGCACAGTTGCATAGGAGCACCTAGAGATTCCAAGAGAACATACCACTAAAATTCAGGGATAATCAAATCCTCAAAATCAAAGCAGCAAATGTGGAGGGCTGACTGTACATTCGTTAATATATAGGAATTAGGATTTATGAGTAGCATTCATACAAAAACATTACTAAAGATGCTGTTTAATGTCCTTTGGGAGTAGGTCAATTGGGGAGGGTGACACCAAGAGTTACCACACTGGGTGAAGCCAAATGTAGTGATGCCACTGCCACTACCAGCTGAGTGCCATCCTAGCCTGAGATTTCAGGGCCAAAACCTGAGTCATCATCATCATCATCATTAGTAATAACAGAAGTAGTAGTAGTGTCCCTTCTTTATTCCTGGTTTGGTACTCAAGGTGGCTTACAACAATTAACAGAGTCATGCACTTTTCATGCACTGGCCAGGATACTCTGGGGGCAACTCAGAGTATTCTGGACCCTCAGATGCTCTAACCTTCCCCCATTACCTGGTTCTTTGTTCCCGTGTGGGGGCAGCTGTCTGCATGGGTGTCCCATTAAGCCACTCCACTACTGCCACAGGTTGTTTGTTTCTGAAGTCAGAACAAGGCACCCAGCCATGATCACATGGCTAGGCATATTTTTCTAGGGGCAACTGGCAACTGGCAAAAGTGGCAGACATGCCGGATGTTCAGCAGTGCAGAAAGCCACTCCAGTGCAGGAATGGAAGGCTAAGAATTTTACTAAGAGTAAAATTCATGTTAAGCATGTTATGTCCTAGTTCTGGAGCTGAACATTCCAAATGTTGTCCAGACTGTTAGCACCAGAACCAGGGTTTGGGACATGCATCACTGCCAGGACAGTGGGGGGGGATGGGTCTTTTGGCCCATGCAGACAAGGCCATAGCTTAAAAATATATCATATACAAAAATTTAAAATATACTTAAACTATCCATAAAATCAAAACCAGCTTTAAAAACATAACTAGTAAAAATGACAAATAAACAAAACACAGATAGACTGTGCAACACAATTCTGCAGCATCCAGTGCTCTTGAGCAATCAGTCTTCAAAGGTATGCTGAAATAAAAGCAAGTCTTAACCTATTAGTAGAAGGATAACAGAAAGAATGGCAGACTGATCTCTCTTGGAAGGGATTTCCAGAGCCTGGAAGCAGCTACTGAGAAGACTCCCTCCCATGTTTCTAACAGATGTATTTGTGAGGGTGGTAGGACTTTGGGACTAAATAGATGGCCCCTAAGGAGCTGCATCCCACCATCTCTTTCCTTGCCAGAATAGGGCCGCGGCAACCGCATGCCGCAGCCCTGATCCGGCACTTTGCTGCTCTAAAAAGAGCTGGCAAATGCTACTCCTTTTTAGAGCGGCAAAAAGCTGCCCTTGCTGCCACCATGGTGGCTTTTTAGTGCTCCTTTGGCACAGCGTATATGAACACTGTGCCAAGGAAGCACCCTGACACCACTAGCTATCTGTTTTCATGGGTGGCATGACGGCAGCATCACGGCAGAGTCAGGGTGGCTGGCGTGCAGCCGCCATACTCCATTCCCAGGCTGACCTGGGACCTCAGAAGGATGCCAGGCTGAGTCTCCCCTGAGCCCCTGGCTGATGTTGAATTCACAACCTTGCGACTGTGAGTGTGTGGCTGCAATACCAGCATTTGACCACTGCACCACCAAGGCTCCATGCCACAGAGTATAGTGGGTCCTTGGTATCTGGTGAGATTTAGTTACAGGACAGAGCATAGATACCAAAATCTGTGGATTCACAAGTCCAATTAAATACGATGGCACAGTTAAAGTGGTGCCCCTTACATAAAATGGCAAAATCAAGGTGTTTTTTTTTTAAATTATATTTTTACATATATACATTCAAACCATGGATAGTTGAAACCACAGATAAGGAATCTGTGGATAAGGCGGGTCAACTGTACATTGTTCAGATCTTTCAAAACCAAACACCAGCTCTAACAAATGACAATTCACACACATACACACACATACAAATTTCTCAGGCAACCCTCATCCTCAGATTCTACTCCCATGCCTTGAGGACTTGAGACAAAAGTCTGGGCCCTGAGATCAGGTAACCATAGTTTTCCACTGGTAGAGTCCAGCAGAAGTGAAAGAGGTGACCTTTCCTTCCCTCTGCATGCTCTCCAATATTTCACAGATGAAAACCAGGACACGTGTGGTCAAGGAATATCAGAATGTGGTCAGGATAGCAAAAGTTAATGATGAAAAACAAACAAGCAAGGAGACAATGCAGCAGTTTGCTTTTGTCTGAGCCTGTTGGAAAGAGCAAGATTCTACCCCCTCCTCTCCTTTTCCCCTTGCTGAGATAATTGAGTGCAAACTATTTTGTACTCTGAACTCAATTTGCAGCAACTGAAGTTGAGGACAAAAAGGAAAAGTGGGAGGAAGAGAGAAACTGGGATGTTTTAAAAGAAATAGAAAACAGGAATAGCAGAGAATTTATTGAGACAGTGCTTGCCAAACTGGGATAGTTGGAGGTTATGCCACTGCAGCACAGTACCAGAGTGGTGTTGGAGCCAATGTGGTGTTGTGGTGTGAGGATTGGACTATGACTCTGGAGACCAGGGTACAGATCCTGCCTTGGACATGAAAATCCTCTGGATGACCTTGGCAAGTCACACACTCTCAGCCTCAGAGGATGGCAATGGCAAACACACTCTGAAGTAACTTGCCAAGAAAATCCCATGATAGTGTCAATTTAGGGTAGCCATAAATTGGAAACAACTTGAAGGCATGCAACAACACAAATGCCACTGCAGACCTGTGTGAAACCTTCCAGAGACAGTCTGCAAGAAGGGAGGGGAAGGGAACTAAGTTCTGAACAGCATCACATTGCATTTAGGCCCTTACTATAACTAATCATTTATTAAAAGCAACTTTCCAAGCTATGCAACAGATTACTCTGGACGAATGAGCTTGATTGAAGCTTGTTCATTTACTTCAATCTGCAGCATCAGACAAGTAATATAGCACTGTCACAAAGAGAACAGTCCTGGAAATAGAAGACTGGGAAGACAAAGCTCAGTGCCTATTCCTCTTTAATTGTACCTCTCTGATTTCCGGATGCTTGATTCCTTCTCTTTGCCTTGATGCCACATTGCCCAACCTTTGAAATGTTATTTCCCATGTCGATAAATGATAAAGAGAAGCCCCACCAGCATATCTAGCTCTGCATCATGAAATAAGAGAGGAAATCACAAAGGGCTTCTACTTCAATGGGCCCATCAGGATTTGTTTGTTTTTCAGCTGTTTGCTCTTCTTCAAAGTTCATCTCTGGTGCATTTGTTTGTATCTCATTTGTATCTTTCACTTCTTTGTCTTTGGGAATATTATACTGAAATAATCACATGTAAATGGAAAGTTTTGTCTTCAGAACAGGCAGGGAAATATGCTGTTATTAATTCTGATTAATAGTTCTTATTTCCTAATATCTTGCTTTTTTTCTTTCTTCAAGAAAGACTATTGTAAAATGGCATAATCAACCTTATATTCATTGATCATGACAGACAGACAGTCAGTCAAGTGCATATTTTCCTTGAGGGAATAACACAATAAAAAGGATTTTATTTCTTTAACTACTTTATATGCTTGACTATAAAGCAGCCTTATGTATACGTTGAGGGCAGATTTTAGGGACAAAAGTATGGATTTTTATATGATATGTGGATAAGTCAAAGGTAAAACTTAGGGGCATGTAACAAAGAATGTAAAGGATGAAGCAAAGGAAAGTAAATATCTGTGGGAATCGGCAGAAATGACTATTATCGTACATGTGGTGGTACATCTCTTCTAAAGATTGCTGTGCATTTTCGACGGAGGGAAGGTGAATAGAGGCAAATAGATTCCAAGACAATTAACCACCAATGTGAATGTGCAAAAAGCCTCATTGAGGCGCACAATACACTTATGTGTAGAATAGCCCTAACTGACCCCCATTCTAGGCAAGCACTTTATGCTCTTTCTGGCATAAAAGGACATGCCTATCAGTTTAGAAAAACAGTCACCATGTTCTCCCTTTTCAGTTATTTATGGGAAATTTACTCCTGCACTTCCTCCTTACATAATTAGTATGGTCAGTTTTCCATATCTATGGATTTTTTGTCCAGGGATTCAATCATCTATGGCTTGAAAACAATTAAAATATATACATTCCAAAAAGCAAACCTTGATTTTGCCATTATATATACAAGACGCCATTTCACTATGCCATTGTATTTAATGGGACTTGAGCATCCATGGATTTTGGTATCCATAGGCGGGCCTGAACCAAACCCCAGCAGATACCAATGTTCCACTGTACAACCAATTGCTCACCAAAAAAACAAAAAAAAAGTGACTGGTGTATCAAAAACAACTAATAGTTTAAAAGAGAAGTATAATAGCATACCCAACATTTCACAGATGAAAACTGGGACACATGTGACCAAGCAACATCAGTGTGTGATCAGTAAGATGGGAAACATTATTAATGAGGAAGAACATTAATTCTGGGTAATGCTGCAGCAGTTTTCTTTAGCTTGAGTCTACTGGAAAGGGCAAGAATCCCTCCAGCCACTGAGTTAATTAAATATAAACTACTTTTGTATTTTTAACTTTGCACCTATTGAAGTAAAGTGAGGAGAAAGGTAGAAAAGGGAGGGGGAGAGAAAACTGGAACATTTTGGAAGCAACTGAAAAAGTGATATGACAGAGAATTTTGACTTTATCGCATGTTGTTTTAAACAACTCAAGCCTCCTAGGCTGTAGCCAGAAGGCAGGATGGAAGTGGTGATTAGCGCTGGCCACCATCAGCCCAAGTCGCAGCGAGGCTCAGCTGGTGCTTTTTAGAAACCTGAAAGCATCCTGGTTTCTAAAAAGTGCTGGCTGAGCCCAGCTTGGACTCGGACTGATGGCGGCCATCGATTGAATGGTGATTTAGCTTGCAATAATCCCTGCCTCCATCCCACCTCCCAGCTGCATCCCAGGAGGTTTGAGTCATTTTAAAACAACATGCAATAAAGTCATTAATTGGGTCTGTCCCTGTGAAATCAGAACATTTGAAGGCTATGCAACAAGTTGTAAGATAATGAAAGCTTCAGTCCACAGTACCCTTGCCAGCACAACGTCCTAATGTACAAAATATGACTTACAAATAAATAAATATGAACAAGTATGTGCTGAACCATCTCATGGAATAACTATTTAAAAAACATCTGTTTTGTTCAGGGTTTGCCTTGCAAAGCACTAGAAGGAAGCAACCTGCTTCAGATGAAATCAGTGGTGGGGAGAAGAAAACAGATAAGACAAAAGGAGCACAACAATATGTCTGTCTGATCTTGAAAGCTAAGCAAGGTTGGCTCTGTTTAGTCCTTAGATGGAGGACCATCAAAGAATACCAGGCACTGTAGGCTGTATTTCACAGGAAGGAAGTGACAAACCACCTCTGACTTTTCCTTACATAAGAAAACCGTATGAAATTCATGGATTTTCCATATGCCAACAGGCAAGTCGGAGTCACATTTATGCATAAGATGTTAAAATACTGTAATGGGTGTGAATGTGATCAATACTTTGGGGGGATGCAGATGGTGCAAAGTGCCATCTTGGAGGCAGGGAAGGTGAAGGGCGGCCGCACAGCGGCCACCTCAAATCCTTCCCGAGGACATCATCAGAGCACGCACCACATGCCAGGTGCCCCAACCTCACACTGAAGACATCATCACAGCGTAGTGTCTTAACGCACTATGCTGGAAGAGTCTCAGAAGAGCCGCGTGGCAGCTCTTTGGGCACCCTTTTTGCTGGCTCAGAAAGGACCAGCGTTTTGGTGTTCCTTTCAGGGCTGGCAAAAGGGTGGATTGAGGCCAAGGCATGGGGCAGCCTCAGCCCCAATCCTCCGCTTCCCAGGGTGGCCCAGAGCTACCCATCTGCATCCTCCCTAAGGGGCTATGCACACGGGCAAAAATTAGTGCTTTGAGGGTGACTTGTTGACGTGGCCTTTAGATGATGCACACCTAAAAATCTCCAGGAAAGCACCCCCTAGCCGTCGTATGCTGAGAAAAGCCGCTCCAAAAAGGAGCCGCTTTTTTCCGCTCATTCGGTGAAGAAGCGCACCTTTGCATGTGTGTATGGGCCTCGGCAGATGACTAATAGGGTTGTCTCCGAGGCAGGGAAGAGGAGGGGCAGCCGCACGATTGGCGCCCCTTCCTCCTCCCGAGGTTGCCCTCGGAGCTGCCGGCCCTCCGCATGGCCGGCGCTCCGGGGGCAACCTCCCGCTGCAGCGTCCACACACGCTGCAGCGGAAAATCAGGGAAAGTGCACCCTACGCGTTTAGGGTGCACTTTCCCTGACTTCTGAAAGGAGCACCAATTTAGCGCTCCTTTCAGGGACACCGCCGGTGTGCCGCAGTGCGGATGCCGCAGTCCCGCGGCACACCGTCCCAGGGCGTCCTGGACGCCCTGGTCTGCTTCCCCTCTAAGTATGCAGTGACACTGATGCACCAGAAAACGGCTGTATAAATGCACTGTCGCATATGTGATGGAAATTGACTCAGCGATTCAGAGCATGCGCCCTACGATGCATGCTTTAATTTAAAACACCCTATGCTTCCAGGTGTGGATGCACTGGCACAGGTGTGCTTGAATATTAGAACCCTAATTGTAACCCTACGCATGCACCCTAGCAACTGTCCTGTTATGACAACAAATGCATTCTGTTGGATGTATGCTTGCTACCAGCATGCACAACACTTTGTATGAAAGAGGCTTTTGTGACCTATTCAGTGAAGGTATGCAGGTATGCATAAGAACTGCACACCACTTCCTGGCATGATGGGGGGGGGCTTCTGGAGTAACATTTGTCCATGTGTCCTGTTGACCATGTCCCTTGCATGACCACCAACTTCATGTATCCAGTCTATCCACACAAACCTCCCTTGCATGTACCTCTCGCATCCCCCCCGATCTGTGTGGGACATGTTTTGAGGAGGACGATGGAGTGTCTTTTCAGTTGACAAACCCATTCCTTTACCCTAAGGGTGGCACAATCAGACAGTGGCACCTGTCTACTGCACCCACTCCTTGGGGGGAAGCAGAAGTCAGTGAATCTTTGCATGATATGTGGGTGTATGACAGATCCTGTGCAGGTGCACAGGGATGCCAAACTTCAGTCACCTCTGTACACAGAGTGGCAGACTGTATACTACCCTATAACAGGTCCTGTGCAGGTGCACTGGGATGCCAAACTTTAATCACCTTTGTACAGAGTGACAGATTGTATACTAGCCTATGACAGGGCCTGTGCAGATGTGCAGGGATGTTTTCCTGCACACATGTGCATGCATTTGAGAGAATGAAAAAAACATTAAAGCAGCTCCTGCTGGCCCATGCAGTTGCTCCATCTCCCTTTGCGGTGTCCTTGGGATTGGCAGTGTGGTTGCTGGGGCTTCAATACAGCCTCGGAAAAGCTACATTGACTCTCCCCCCAGTGCGGTTGCTCCGTCCCCATTTAGGGCAACCTTAGGGAACGCAGTGCGGTTGCTGCAGCTTAGGGAAAGGGCAACTTCAGGTCACTTTTCCTGCCCATCTGCATAGCCCCTAAATGACTAAAGCCAATGACTACAGATTCAGAATAAAAAACTAACAGTACAGAACAAAAAAAACAACACATACAAACAAATTAAAACCAACAGCAAGAGAAAAGCTAGCAATAAAACCCAACAACAATAAATAGAGAGTAAAAGCACAAAACACAAAAAGCAACAAATGCAAGAAAAAAATTCCAAATCCCATATGAATAGCACCTATCTCAACAGTTATTATCACAGGACTACACAGTCAGTCTAAGAATGTATCTACACTACACACATTGGCAGTTTAATACTATTGTAACTGTCATGACTCTGTCCTATGGAATCCTGGGATTTGTCATTTCATGAACTGGTAGGATTCACTCACACACTGCCCTGAACCTCAACACTAGGGCTGCATCTACACTGCAGAATTTATACAATTTTATGCCACAACAAACTACAAATCCCAGGATTTCATAGGATTGAGCCATGGCAGTTAAAGTGATGTCAAACTACATTAGTTTCACAGTGTGGCAGCTGTCAAGAGCTCTCTAACAGATTAGTCTAGGTACTTTACAAATCCAGGATACCATAGAACGTAGAAGTGGTACTTACAGTGATATTGAAGGGTTATAATTGTGTAGTGTATATACATCCAAGTTTTTCTGGAATAGCAGGATTTGTGCCTAGTATATAAAGATATATACTGATGGGGCACCAAATACCTTTAAGCAGAGCAGTCCATGAGTTAAGACACATCAAAAAGGCACCATTCCCTCAGAAACATAACAAAATCCTGCAACAAAGAGGTGAGAAGTGGGATGAACATATATTTCATGAGTAGAGATTCCTTTCCTGTTCTGAGAAACAAAACAAAAAATTTTTTAACATCTTTCTTCATCTTTAATGGCACTTTGCACATGATATAAAGTGAAGCATTTTAAAGCTTAAGTCCTATGATCCCAGGAATGTGTCCCATGGCCATAAGAAAGACCAGAACTCCTTTCAAGCCTTTGACAAGACTTGGCAAAACTCCAGTCTTGGAGGAGAAAATCTGATGTGTCAGCTTCCCTCTCCTTTCCTACCAACCACTTACCTTGAAGCAGGGCAAGAACAGGATGTGTTTCAGTGAGCGTAGATGGATATGACCCAGATTCACCATTCTGAATACTCCCTCAGGGCTCCTCAACAAGCAAAGAAACGTGGATGCACCTCACAGCACATCTAACACAATTCCCTCTTTTTGCTTGCAGGGATAGGGTTTGTTCATCCCACAAGGAAAATAAATGCTACAGAAATAGCCAGAAAATGACTCTGCTGAAACTTTGTCCCTGCTATCAAAAGTCCAATGGGGCTTTAGATACATTGGAGACTCTTTCCCTCCTAAAGGATTATATTCTAAGCCTAGATGATTTTAACTGGAGAATTTACTGCACATTTGGGAGTCCGTATGACCCCAAAAGTGCTTAATATAGTCTGTGCCAACAACTGCTTCTTATAATTCATATTATATGAAAGATGGAAATAACAGCAGGCTTAAAGGAAGGTCACTTTGCAGAAGTTTAAAAAAAGAAATAAAGAAACCTTGGAGGATTGCAGAAATACAAAAATGCTTTAGGGTGGAAATAAACTCACTCAGACAATCCCCTCCCAGATAGAGTATCCCAGATCCTTCCCAGACATTCTCAGTGACCACAGAGTGATGTTGGGAGAACATAGAAAACCAAGAAGAGCTAGAATGGTGTTCTGACAAGAACAGTCCTTCAAAACAGTCACTGACCCAGTTAAATTTTGGAGTGATTTTAATTGGTTGAAGTATGCAGGGTCATCTAGGGTAGAGAAGGAGGAAAGTAACCGAACATTTCACAATCATCAGCTAATCACAATTAAGCTCAGCAGAAAATAATCACATCATGTTGAGTTTTGAGACTTCACTAGGATGAAAAGAAATCTTATCAGACAAGTTTGAAACATGTAGAGGCTATGCACAGTTGGATGGTTACTGCTGACTCAGTGACTTCACAATTATTCTTCTCACTTTCATAGATACCAGGGTCTTCTTTTTTTAATTTTGATATCCACAGAACTAGGGGGAAAGCAACTACAGTTGTGATCCAAGACACACTTACCTGGCAACATGTCTCATTGAATTACAAGTTGAGACTCCCTTATCTGGAATCCTGAATTCTGAAATATTCCAATAACCAAAGCTTTCTCATAGGTGGCTGACATAGTGACATCTTTGCTTTCTGATGGTTCAATGTACACAAACTTTGTTTCAAGCACAAAATTATTAAAAACTATTGTATAAAATTCCCTTCAAGGTATGTGTATAAGGTATATATGAAACATAAGTGAATTTTGTGTTTAGGCTTGACATCTCACCTCCAAGATATCTCATTATGTATGTACAGTATCCACTGGGTTTGGTTCAAGCCCCCCCCCCATGGAAACTAAAGTCTGTGAATGTGCAAGTCCCATTAAATACAATTGCATTGTAAAATATATCATATGGCAAAATCAAAGTTTGCTTATTGGAATTTATATATTTTTGTAATATTTTCAAGCTGTGAATGGCTGAATCCGTGGATAAAAAAATCTGTGGATACAGAGGGCTGACTGTATATGCAAATATGGGTATTTTGAAATCCAAAAAG
The DNA here is from genome assembly GCA_020142125.1 of Phrynosoma platyrhinos. Lineage (NCBI taxonomy): Eukaryota > Metazoa > Chordata > Lepidosauria > Squamata > Phrynosomatidae > Phrynosoma > Phrynosoma platyrhinos. Next base: position 35,087,600 of record CM034703.1, on the reverse strand, counting down.
AAATCCAAAATCCAAGACACTTCAGGTCCCATGCATTTTGGATAAGGGAGACTCAACCTATATTTCTGAATTTACCTGTGAGAAGTCAGTCACGGAATTGTGCTTTAAAACTATCAGGGGGTTGAGGCAATTTTTCCACGAGTAAATACTTAAAGATATTATCGCACTGACTAAAATCCTGACTGCTCTCCAATGGGATATGGTCAGTTTGCAGGTTGTTGGCGGGTTCTATGAAACTTATTTTGTCAAGATGCCGCCAGGCAATTGCAACCTGGCTGCATCCTGGGTCCCAGGCACACTTCAGCGAATTAAGTCTGATAGAACCTGCCAGCAACTTTCAACCTGACTGTACTTTGCCCTCTTGGAGGACTTTGCCCTCTTGGAGGACAAAGTACAGCAGCTGGAGGCGCGGGTAGCTACA
>CM034703.1:35074879-35087079 GCA_020142125.1 Phrynosoma platyrhinos | reverse complement strand
GGTCTCTTCCAACTCTATGATTCTATGATTCTATGATTCTATGTATCCCGTTGGGGAGCAGTCAGGTTTTTAATCAGATTTTAATAAGCTTCTAAATCTTCAGAGAATCCAAAAGGGAAGGGAACACACTAGAACAAGGGCAACTTCTACCATTGATTTAGCTTCTAGAGCAGGGTAGTCAGAATTATGGCTTTCCATCAGCTTTCAGCCTAAAACTCCTATCACCACTAGCAAGCATAGCCAATGATGGAGGACAGGAGTTGTAATCCAACTGCAAAACTACAGTTGCCTACCTCACCCCCTGTTTTGGAGACAAATGAAAGTGTTGTAGGGTTGTTGTATTTGTTGTTGTTTAAACAATACATGATTATGGCAGTGTCATGCCCTGCCTGGAGGAAGATGAGGGGGATGAGCCAGGACCTCCTCTGGGTCCTGAGCTGCAGTGGTAGAGCCCCAGCCTAGCCCCAGCCTGGCCCCAGCTCAGCTTTGCCAGCTCGAGAAGAGCCTCCAGCAGAGCCTGGGGGGCCCTAAGAGGCTCTGCAGCCAAGCCTCCTAGCATGGAGGAGGATCAAGGGACTGTGCCTACCTTCAGCCAGCATCAAACAGAAAGGGTGGGTCTTTGGCACTCAAGGAGGCTTTATGAAAAACACCAAGGTAATCAGCCCCAGCTGAGCTCCTGCAGCTCAGTGATTTAAGCAGGTGTGGAAGCACTGCCTCAGTGCCAGAGATTATCTGAGTTTCCTGGTGAAAGCCTCGGTCTCTGGCTCTCCTTGTTTCTTGGCCTGAACCCTTGACCATGGCCATCTGTCAGGGATGCTTTGATTGGGAATTCCTGCATGGCAGGGGGTTGGACTGGATGGCCCTTGTGGTCTCTTCCAACTCTATGATTCTATGATTCTATGACCTTCGGACCACTGACTTATCTTGGATTACTGGAACTCTTGACCTTTAGACTGCCTAAACCCTCTGCTTCTCCAGAATCCTAGACCTTCAGACTACTTGACCATTCACTTGCTGACCCCTTAGATTGGTAACTCGGACCTTGCTTTGACTTCCCCTTGGCCTCTGCTATCAACCCTCTTGGCAGTTTTCCAGGACAGGCACTACACCTATGGACCCTGGGAAAATGTCCAGCAAAGTGGTAGTTGGCATATGTCAAAACTCCTTCTCTAACTTCAGAGAGGATGGTCCAAGGGCAAAAAAAGAAAGTCTATCCTTGGAAGCCTCCTCTATGCAGGCAATGATTCACTCTTGAGATTCTGATAGCAGAGAAGACAACAGGAGATGTGTCAACAATTGTTTGGGAGAAGCTTGGATTTGCATGATCCAAGGGCCTACAATTTCCCCTAACCCAGCCCATGGTTGGGGGTGGTAGGAAATTTTTCTAGCCACTGAGCTTTTAAGGTTTTATTTTCTTCTAGTTGAAGGAAAGCAGGGATTTTTTTTTAAGGTTGTAGAAAGAAATGTACCCCATCTTTCTTGATGATTTTATCCCAGGAGGACATACAAAGTAGTGATTTCATTGCCATATGTTTTCTTTCCTCTGATTCCATTAGACTGCTCTGGGACTTGAGGAATTCACTACTACTACTGTTGTTGGATTTTATTGGTTGAATTGGATTATGACTTGGAGGCCAGGGTTTGATTTCCTGCTCAGCCATGGAAGCTCACTGGGTGACCTTGGGCAAATCACACTCTCTCAGCCTCAGTGGGGGATAAAGGGAAACTCCTTCTGAACAAATTTTGCCAAGAAACCCCCATGATAGCTTTACCTTAGTGTTGCCATAATTTGGAAACAACTTGAAGGCACACAATGAGAAACTTCTTTTCTTGTGGTTTTTCATTGTGAATTTTTATATTTTCAATTTAGTTTAAGTCTTGTAACGGCACACTAGAATTCTGAATATGAAGGCTAATATAAACATATGATTAATTTTAAAAAAAATTGAGTGATGGCTGCCCACACAGACAGTTGGAAAAAGAGATTATATGGATTCGTAGACATCAATGGCTATGAAAGTTAAAAGAAACCTCATGAACTGAGGCAGCATAGTTCTCATCTTCAAATGTTGCAAACAAATAACAGGAAATGGTCATCATCTTCATATCTTGCTTTTCATCTGTCTGGTGTTCCTGCTGGAAAGTATGCAAGGACTAGTGGATGAATGTCCAGTCTAGCAAGGCAGTTCTTAAATGCTGAATTATATACAAATAGTATGTGCAGTGAGACTGTAACAAAAAAGGCTTTCCCCATGACAGATTCATTGAGAAATAAATGCAGAAAGTGACAACAACTGCACTAATTTTATTGAAAATGTGCCTTGTAGGCATTTCTACAATGTTATAAAATATATGATTATTATTATTTTGCAATACATTGGAAATCTTGAAATTATAGATAAATGGGTTAATTATATCTATGCTTAAAACCATTTCTCTGTTGGTTCATTCTTCACTCTCTCTCTCTCTCTCTCTTATTCAGAGGCACTGCCATCTGTTAAGTTTGTAGCTAATCCTTTCATTGTAAAATCCATAACCACTTTTCTCCACTCTCTCCTCAACTTATTTTCCTCAAAAATGCTTTATGATAATCTTGTTGATATTAATCCTTGGAAACATACATACACTGTGTCCATTCCTGCCTTACAGGCATTGCTAGTCTGGAGCACCTCAATTGCTCCTCTCAGTATAGAATCTAAATTAGAAGGGTTAATTTGCTTAGAATTTTTCGATAAAGAGGATTTGTCTTCAGTACAGGGGGATGGCATAAGTGGCTACAATACCTTCCCTTAAATCCTTAGATTCTAGGAATTGAAAAGTTCTGATCTTAATGGTCAAAAAGTTTGGCTAACCTTTTAAGGTAGTCTTTCTTTTTATATATAGTCAGTATAGTTACTATTTGACACTATAGTGACTACTTGTATAATCATTATATTATCACTGCAGCTTATGCACATGAATGTTTTTTTGTTTTTTGTTTTTTGATGAGGCATGAGGGCCTCTAGCCATATGCACTGTATTAGAAACTCCATCTCCCTACCGTATACACACAACTGTCAAGCTTCAATAGGGGCCACTGTTGCTACTGCTTTTTTGGGGGAGGAGGAAATGGCTATCCAGATGAGGGAACAGCAGCTGCTCTTTGGGAAAAGATACAAGGGTGACTTCATAGAGGGAGAACAACCTGCTTTTACATTTCCTCTGAGTTCAGACTAGCTGCATCTTTATAGTCTAAAGCAGGGGTAGGCAACCTAAGGCCCAGGGGCCAGATGCGGCCCCCTGAGGCCTTTGGACCGGCCCCAGGTTGGTCCTGACGCCGCCGCCAACCCCTGTCACCACTGCCACCCACCATGATGATATTGATTATTGTTGTTATTACTTGTTCTTGGGGTTTTCTTGGCAAAATCTCCACAGGCGTTTTGCCATGGCTTTTCTGGGGCTGAGAGAGAGTGCATGCGTATTTTTTTAATTTTTATTTTTTTTAATTTTTATATTTGTTTGTTTGTTTGTTTGTTTATGGTGCTTCGGCCCCCCAATTGTCTGAGGGACAGCAACCCGGCCCCCGGCTCAAAAAGGTTGCCTACCCCTGGTCTAAAGCCATCCCAGATAGGAGTGTACTGTTCTTCATCAAGAGTATATGTTAGCTGTGCTCTCATACTAGAACCTCCAAACAAGTCTCCCATCTATTCCAACCCCACTGGTAAGCAGTACCAGCCTTTCTGGACACAAATTGCTAGAAAATAGCCCCTGAGACTGTTACCCAAAGAAAAGTGAGCAGGACTGGGGAGGGGGGGAGGTCTTCCAACAACTGTGTCAGCTTCTCCTTAAAAGGTTGAGGAATTTAAATACAAGTTGGGTAGCCTGAGGATGTTTTTCACCTGGGTATTCCAGTACTAACTGAGAACTCCAAGTCTGGTTGAAGTAAGTTTTTATTCAGAAATATGCAAGAGTGCAATCAAATACACAATAGTAATTCAGACAGACAGACAGAGCATTTAGAACTAAGAAAAGTGGAGGTATGGAAATTAGTTAGCAGAGTTTGAGAATTGTAGAGAGAGTGCTATTTATCTGTCTGGAGAGTAAACCATGGAAAGCAGGAAGTGGCTCAGGCTCGGGGACTAAGGTCGACATAGTTCATACACAGATCAGACTGGGGAGGGGTCAACTGTATGTGCACTGTGAGTAAAGAGGTTAGTTTGGGGGACTAATTTTTATACATGGGATTCTAGCCTCAAGGGGTATGCTATCTTGCAAGGTAAAAAAGAGCTGATGGTCTTTCCAGGAATCAGCAGTGGAAATCCAGATCTGCTGGATTTAAAATCAGTTACAAAAACAGTGATTGGATCAAGACAACCCCAGGTTGGATAGATAGAGAAGTTGGCTGGGAACATGGCAGAGGCTGAGTAGGAAGCATTGGCTTACTGTTCGGTGCAATAAGACCTCCTTTGTCTCTTGGTGCCAAGAGGATATGCAGCAAGCCTGGGGGAGGAAGAATAATCAGCACACCCATTTAGCTTTTGTCTTGTTATTACCTGGATCCTTCCACATGTGTTCAGGACTCTGCATCCTTCCCATGGGAAATCCACTTGGTGTTCCAAAGGTCATTGTGACCTCATAAAAACATGCCTGGCTACAGATATGAAATTATGAAAATGTGGAGACCCCAGATATAATGTGGGGAACACAGGGTGTACTAAGAAGCTCTATCCAAAAAGGGGCATACCTCCATATAAGCCACACTTACATGCACATATGTCACCAACAGGATCCCACCCATTGTCTTCCAAAGTAGCTCACATGAAGAGGCAAGCAATTGCCCTCAGACTCACAGAAAAGACACATAAGACAAGGAGAACGGACGGGAAAAGTAGAGGATGGAGATCTAATCCTTCTCTGACCAATGGATAGAGCCAAGTTCATCTTGTGCATCACTGACCAACACAGCTATACCAACACAGGTGTCAGCAGCAGCAGAATAGGGGTAAAAATGAACACCATGGTGATGGGGGCAACAGGAAAGAAAGTTGTCTCTGTCGAGAGAAATCTGCCCTGCCAAACTTTGAGCCACTTGTGAGCCAGCAAGAAAGCTTTCTTTAGCAATGAAGGCAGCTTTCTGTTCTGTTATCAAGCTGGTGTGTCACCTAGAGGAATCCAACTAAAGTTTTTCATTATGGAACTTCATTAGGTAGGAATGGGGATGTAGTCAACAGGTATGAGTATGTTTATTTTCATCCCTCTCACAATTTCTTTCTAAAATTGTGCCTGTGAGATAGTAAACCACTATTATTAATGTAAACAACCTGGAGTGCTTCCCTAGAATGGAAGTATATCAATGACGGGCCCCAGAGGTTATTGAAAAGCATAGCCAATGCCAAGCAATGCTAGGTGTCACTGACCAGCAACACCTAGAAGGCCACAAACTGCCCCCCGCCCCTTGCAATACATAAAAGGGAAAAGAAAGGTAAGGATCTTGCTAAGTGAATGCTAGCCCACGCAAGAAAGCTTTCTGGATTGTACTCAGACAGCTCTTAAGGCATGGGGAAATGTCATATACTACAGGGGCATCATAACAGACTTAGCAGTTAGACCTTGATGATGAATTGCCTCTTAGTTCCTGTAAGAAAATGATGAAATACATTAGCAAGAAAGTGAAAAATGTATTACCCTTTTTACTGCTGCATATGCTTTTAGACAGGTTGGGCATGTATCTCTCTACCTCTTTTTTGATTCTTCCTTTTTTCTGCCCTGTACATTGTAGGATTCCTAAAGTGTAAAAATAGAGCGTTTGTAAAGTTGCAGCATGACTTGTTCCAGCCAGTTCTGTCAAAGGTCATTATTATTCATGCCCTATGCTCATTTTCAAGGTATTAGCTGTTGTACAAAATGTTCTTTTCAGCTAAGGCTAAGTCTGAAGCAGACAGCTAAGGGAGTTGGTGTTTCCTTCCTTTTTTAATTGTCAGCATTCTCAGATGGCAATATTAACCTCTTTGTAATTTTTATATTAGGATGATGTTGATTATGATAACAAGTAGAGCAACACTCACTAGGAGCACAAGTGATAACAGTTAGTTGATATTTTTATATTGAAGTGCTTGCAAAGGGTGAACACTGACACAGTAAGACCTTGGTCCAAAAATAAATGTCTGAATGAAATGTTCTGGAGTTTAAAAGAAAGAAAGGAAAAGCTAACCTCTTTCATCCTTGTGACACAATGGAGACTACAGCAAAAGGGAATGATGTAAGGAAATGCAAAACCAAGAGCCAAATGTGCAAATGTGAGAATCAAATGTTATATCCAATAATATACCACTGCATATTATTTGTTGTAATATTTTTAATTACATTTAATTTTTAATGACTTACGTTTTCAGTTTTGTAATCCTCCTTGAAGATTCTGCAGAAAACCAATATATTTATTTATTATATAAATAAATGGTTACAATGAATGTTGAATATTAATTTTCTCTCTCTTCTATCCATGCCAAAATCCTTTAGAAATACAGTATTGTTTTAAAATGAGCAGAAACTATGTCTGGCATCTTGTTAATGATATAGACACATGCCTGCATATTTAATTTTTGATTGTTGCAAGGGGATGAATTCACTGCCTCACTCACATAACAACCAGCCCCCCCTTCCCCGTAGAACTTACTTTTCTCCTGTGCCTACCCCCATGGACCTTTAATGGTTGGTACAGAACAGTGTGTGTGTGTGTGTGAGAGAGAGAGAGAGAGAGAGAGAGAGAGGCATCTGTCTATGCCCCTATAGCAGGGGTAGGCAACCTTTCCCCTTTAAGGGCCGAGGGACTTCAGCTCCCAGAATCCCAGGAGCTATTGGCCAACATGGGGCTACTGGCCAACATGGCTGAGGCTTCTGGGAGCTGAAGTCCCTTGGCCCTTAAAGGGGAAAGGTTGCCTACCCCTGCCCTATAGCTTGACACAGAATAACAAAAGCACCCTCCAGAACTTGGAAAGTCCTCCAAAGGATGACATTGCCATTGAGGACCTTTAGAATGTTGTCATATGACATTTTTCTGACAGCCCCCATTCTCCGTCAGTCACTAATTGGCTGGTGGAAACTGGGGCCCTGATGGAGAGGAGACAGAGAAGATTATACTGTAATTGCCTGTGGTCAGAACATTATTATCCATCTGATACAGGATTTTGGCTTTCATGTCCCCTTCAAATGTTCAAGTCAGCCTTTCCCAATCCAGTACCCTCCAAATGTGTTTGAATCACAACTCTCACTATCCACAGACAGCATAGCTAATGGCTCTTGTGCTAGAAGTTATAGGAGTTCTCATTCAGCATATCTGAAAGGCATTAAGTTTGAGAAGACTGGTGTAAGCAAGGCACATGAGAAAACATTATATATTTTGGAGCTCCAGAAAGAAATTTACTCAGCATGAATTCCTAATTCAATTCAATTAACAGTATGGTTCTAAGCTAACAAATGAAGATTCATGCAAACAGTTCTCTCCATCAAAATGAATGGAAAAACATGTAGAAACCCTGCAGATATAGTAGTTTAATTTAAATTAATTTTGTTTCAGATTAGTAGCTCACTCTCCTGGTTAAAAGCCTGGAACAACATACTTGGATTTATGGTGTCATGACAATGAGGGATGAGGATTGTCAACCACCTAGTAGGCTGCTCACAATACATGGCATGTATATGTTTGACTTAGCATCTCCATATAATACATGTCTGCAGCAATGGGTAAGAGTAGAAAACCTAGGTAGACAACATCCTTTAGTGGAATTCCTGCTCTGTCAGGGGAGTAGACGACCCTTGGGATCCCTTACAACTCAGTGATTCTATTATTCTATGGAGACTATAAACAGAAGATTCATTGCAGTTCTGCCTAAATGTTCTTTTGGCTTTGTTTCTATATAGTATGGCACAGTCAGCCGAAGAATGGATTCTGAGATGGCTTTGAGAGGTAAGAAGAGAGATACAATGATCATGGCTTGACCACATGCTCATGCAGCTGCCAATCATGTCACAAAGTAGAAACAAATGCCATACAGCTAAAAGTGAAGCACACTTGCTTCCCCTTAAGCTCATTAAGAATCAATGGTTCTGGTCCCCAAGAAAAGGAGAGAAAGAGTTGTCAGAGGCAGGAAATCAGAGCTAAATTTATGCAGCTCCTGGGATATTTAAAGAGCTGAATAAGTTCAACTCAAAATTGCAGTGGAGGAAAACCTAAATTGACTGCCTCGGCAGACGACTAATACAGTCGTCTTCGAGGTAGGGAAGAGGAGGGGCAGCATCATGAGCGGCGCCCCTTCCTACTCCCGAGGTTGCCCTCGGAGCTGCCGGCCGTCCGCACGGCCGGCGCTGCCAGGGCAACCTCCCGCCGCAGCGACCGCACACGCTGCGGCGGAAAAGTCAGGGAAAGTGCGCCCTACGCGTTTAGGGAGCACTTTCCCTGTCTTCCGAAAGGAGCACTATTTTTTTGCTCCTTTCAGGGACGCCGTCGGTGCGCCGCGGTGCGGCTGCCATGGCCCCGCAGCGCACCGGCCCAGGGCGTCTCGGACGCCCTGGTGTGCTTCCCCCCTAACAGGCCAATCCCCTGAGTGCTTACACAGAAGTAAGTCTCACTGTGCTCAGTGGAGGAGTAGTTAATGGCCAAAAGAAAGAGAGAGAAGAGGAGAGGAAGCATTAAGAAATGAGGAACAAGATGACACTAATTTTGAAAAGTAAGGAAGGAACTACAAAATGAAAATTCCTCTCTTTAGTGGCCAGACTGTATTTTTACATAGATTGGTTGACACATCAATTTTTAAATTGATTTTAGCCTCTGGTTTTTAAGTTTTATGGTTGACTCGTATTGTTTTATGGTTAACTCATATCTTATGGTTGACTCTTGTTTTATGATTGATTTATATTTTAATATATAACAGATATTGGAAGTACACACAGACATTTATTTGTCTTGGCATCACATGAGTAAATTATTACAATCCTAAAAGGCAGTGCCATTTGTTACATCCCACACTGGAGGTACCTTAAGCAGCAGCTGATAGATTTGGCTTCTCCAGCTCAGCTTAGCTCAAGAAGTCAGGCTAAGATACCAGTCCTCATTGGCAATGAAGGATAATGAACAGCAATATTCCAGATTACTTTAAAAAATAGACAACTTCAGCTTCACAATGGTGCCCATTGTGACACAAAGTAATTGTCCATAAATTGTTATGTACACTTTCAAAATGCTGGCAAGGACCTTGGGACATATACACATTTCTCATCCCACTCTGTATTCATAACAATCCTGAACGGCTGCTTAAAATGAGAGTCTGTGAGTGGGGACTTGTCCTATTCCAGACAACTGTTCATATTGGTTCTCATATTGGTATCCATCCATCCTTCCCTTTATTTTGTTGATGTGTGTACCTTCAAGTCATTTCCAAATTATGGCAACCCTAAGGTGAATCTGCCATGAGGTTTTCTTGCAATACCTAGCATTTTCCCCACGTTGGGACTCAAGGCAGCTTAAAAAATAGAACATTACAAATAAAAACACATGAAGAGCCTTGTGGAACAGTGGTTAAATGCCTCTACTGCAGCCATTCACTCGCAAACCATAAGGTTGTGAGTTCAGTCCCAGTCAAAGGGCCCAGGCCTGATTCAGGCTTGCATCCTTCTGAGGTTGCTAAAATGAGTACCCAGATTGTTGGGGGCTTACACATTGTAAACTGCTTAGGAAGTGCTTAAATGCACTAATAAGCAATATAGAAATGTACTTGCTATTGCTATAGTTAAAAATATACAACTTTCTGCCATGTCTACTGCTCCCCAAAATAACTCAGCTGGGAGTTGTATTCACATAGCCATGCTAGTCTGGAATATCAGTATGCAAAGGGATCATGTAGTACCTTTGAAACTAACTGTGCAAAAGAAATTATAGCAAAAGCTTTCATAGACTTGGGGATGATGCAGACCAGCACTTTAAGCAGGTCTGGGGGTGGAGTTGGGGCAGGGCAACCACACACCAGCCATCCCAGCTCCACCCCAACTCTGCCCCAACGCCGTGTGCCTGCCCACATGGTGTGTGGTGTCAGGGCACCCTCTTGGTGCAGTGTGCATATACGCTGTACCAAAGGGGTGCAAAAGAACCACGGCAGCAGCTCAAAAGGTGGCTTTTTGCTGCTGCCAAAAGGAACGGCATTTGCCTGCTCTTTTGGGGGCAGCAAAAAGGAGGATCAGGGCCACAGCATGTGGTTGCTATGGCCCCAACCCGCCACTCCTAGGGGAAGCCCAGAGCCTCCCCTTATGGGCCATGTGCATTGGCCTTTGGTTTACTTTCTCAGATAGAACTCAACTAGGAGCGGTATTCTAAAAACTTCTCCAGACTCTTTGCTGTGTGCCTTCAAATCATTTTTTTGATTTAAGGCAGCCATATCATGGAGTTTTCTTGGCAAGAGTTGTTCAGAGGGGATTGGCCTTTACCTTCCTTTGAGGCTGAGAGGATGTGACTTGGCCAAGGTCAGTTTCCATGGCGCTGAGGGGATTCAAACCTTATTCTCCACTCAAACCACTCTACCATGGTGGCTTTACTCCAGACTCTGGCAATCCATTTGGTCCTGTCTGAATAAATGAGATTGGATAAATAAAAGTACTGGCTCTTGAAATTTTGGAATCAGAGTGGTGCTATTCTAATGAAATGCAACAGCCTAAACTGGTTCCATTTCATTCCTGATAATGCAAAAGCCTAGAAACCATTCTATACTGTTTGAGTTCTGAAAACAAAACAAAACAAAAAAGCCTCCTTCCAGGATGGGAGAGCCCATCCCTTTTTGTTTTCCTTTCATCTTTATGTCTGTCTCACTTGCGGAAAATAAAATAAAACGTTCAGTACACATGTCTCCTTGTTTTCTAAACAGTGCTTCCAGAAGACAAGTCCTCTTAAGAATTTCAACTTTCAGAGGCATAGAACAGAAACTAAACAATTGACAGGAGACCCAGATTTCCTGATTTAATTTTTCAGCAAACAGCTGCAAAACCTCAATGGGGAGTATGAATTTCAGAGTAGAGAAGCATCTGGTGGGAGGGTATGTTTCACACCTCCTCTAATACCCTTAATGTCCTTCCTATAATTTCCTCTAGTCCTCCAGGTTCCCTCAGATGTATCTATAACATCCCTTTTAAGAGTGAATCATTTTCTGAACTAGAAAGTTGTAAGCATAAATGCTATTTCAAAGCATATGAGAATGTGGCCATTTCCGCATGTATCATAAAGACTAATGCGTCATGGATGAGGCACATATCTCAAGCCCTCAAGAGAAGTTTCAGGGCTACATATATGAAACCCAGATGGTAATATTAGAAATCAGGGCATTCAGTTGCATGAAATTCATGTCTCAAGCATAGGATGGGGATTGTGAGAACTGGATAAAGTGTCTGTATGGAGCATATGGGATGGTCTGGGTAATCTAAATGTCTCTCCAAAGAACATACTTCTCCTCCATTTCATAAATGGCACACAACCAATGTGACTGAACTATCCCTTTCTGATCATCCATGCTGCTGAATGCCCATAAGAATTGAATGCACTAAGCATAGTGTCCAAAACCATTGTATTTTCCTTGCTCCAGTTGTTCTGAAAAGGATCTTCAGGATGTTCCAACTGAATAAATCTGCAGACTCAAGAGTGTCAGTTTGCAGACTGATAGTTCTCTTAACAACGACTAAAATAACCATTTGTTCTGGGTAGGGTTTTTAGAGAAAGAGCGAAACTGCAGTAATTGGGACAATCTGAAATTCCATATTAGAAAGTGAGAGAACACACTCCCAAAAGAGGATTAAGAGTTTCTCATTCTGAAATAAACAGTCTTAACTTAAAGAGCTTAATTCTGCAACCTTGCTAAAGAATTCCTTAAGTTATGCTCAAGATTCAGAACTTCCATTTAACCTAACTGGGTTTCTGAAGGCACAGATATTGCTTTACAACTTTCATACTGAAAACCTATTTTCAGAAACAAAGGAATGACAAATTTGTAATTTCTGCTGTTTTGGAGGAGACTGTAATTTAAATCCACTTGCATTCAAATAAAACTAGAGGAGTTATGCTTTAGCTCTGAGATTTGGGGGGGAAGGTCAGCAACCTTAGCCCTCAGATGTTGTTGTTAGCTAGTCTTGAGTCAGATCCAACTTATGGCAACCCTGTGGATGAGACATCTCCAAGAATCCCTATCTTC
>CM034703.1:35047214-35074779 GCA_020142125.1 Phrynosoma platyrhinos | reverse complement strand
GGCTGTGCGGTCCAGCAGCCTCAGCCCCGATCCGCCGCTTCCCAGGGTGGCTCTCCATCGCTCCTTTGGGCCCATCTGTAGAGGCCCGTACTCTCTTTCTTCTACTCTCTACCTTTCCTAGCATTATTGTTTTTTCTAGTGATCTGTGCCTTCTCATTATGTGGCCAAAGTACGATAGTCTCAACTTGATCATCTTTGCTTCCAAGGAAAGGCCTGAGCTGATCTGTTCCAGAACCCATTTGTTTGTCTTCTTGGCTGTCCATGGTATCTTCTCCAGCACCACATTTCAAATAAGTTGATTTTCTTTCTGTCTGCTTCCTTCACTGTCCAACTCTTGCATCCATACATGGTAATTGGGAATAAAATGGCCTGGAGGATTTTGACTTTAGTGCTCAGTTGTATGTCTTTGCTCTTGAGTATATTTTCCAGTTCTTTCATAGCTGTCCTTCCCATTTCTAGTCTTCTTCTTATTTTTTAACTACAGTCTCCATTCTGGTCAATGTTGGTTCCTAGATATGGGAATTCTTTAACTATTTCAATTTCCTCATTGTCTAGATTGAATTTTCTTCTGTAGTCATATACAGCCCTCATATATATATATATATATATAGAGAGAGAGAGAGAGAGAGAGAGAGAGAGTTCGGTGTGTGCTAAGTTAAATGAAACAAATGCCATTGAAATCAATGTGGAAATTTTGTCATGCCTAACCTAAAAGACCTATTGATTTCAGTGGGAATTAATGCAACTTAATTTAATATGGATCCAACCCCTAAATATTCTAATAATTCCAGTTCAGACCATGTCATTTCAGGAGTTAAGGCTCCAATTCAATACACATTTACTTGAGTTTATGTCCCACTAAATTCAGTGGGAACTTACCTATAACTCATGAAAGATCCTGAAATATCAATGTATATAACATTCTGTTCTAAGTCCTTTTGGGTGTTAAGGGATTTCCTCCCTGGTAGGTTCATACAGAACTGTAACTTGTATATATAATTGTTGCTTATAATCATCAACAACAACAACAACAACAACAATAATTTCTTACCTTCCTCTCCCCATGGATCGAGGTGGAGAACAACAACAAACCAACAAATATACATCTGTTAAAAACATACATCAATTTAAAAGAACAAACAAATGCATACATATTAAAACAACCTACGTTTAAAATTCATTATTTAAAATTTATAGTTTTAAAAATCATCTGGATAGGCCTGCCAAAAGTGACTAGTCGTCAATGCCATTTTAAATTTGGATAGTGTATTCAGCTGTTAAATCTCTTCCAGCAGGTCATTCTACAGTTGCTCGTATGATATGGTATGCACAAAATACAACCCTCTAGGTCAGTGGTTCTCACAGTGGGGTGAGACCCCAGAGGAGGGTGAGAGTTGCTCAAAAGGGGCATGAGACTTGGAGGCCCTGATCCCTCTTCTTCCCAAACTTTTTATATGTAGAATTTACAGATGCATTGTGTGAAATATTGAATTTTCTTAAATAAAACTGTTCTAATTTGAACAATGTTATTTCCTTAATTAAAATATGAATATACATGAATGTGCAAATGAAAATACGCACACTAAATAAACAAAATATTTTTATTCATATACTACATCAAGTGGGGGTGCAACATCTGCATGTAGATGTAAAGGGAGGTCCCAAGGTTAAAATGTTTGACTACCACTGCTCTAAATGTTTATGGATTGCACTCGCAATAGCCTTAGCCAGAAAAAGCCAGTCATGGGGAATTAGGGAAGCTGCAGTCCAGCCACATCTGGAGAGCCACACTTTGCCCAAATGGTATATATGAGTGAATATCCTTACTCGAGAATATATTACCAGGATGAATAGTAATATGTTGTCTATTATATTGCCAAAATATAATATATTATATTGCTATTATATTGTCCTCTTCCTTTTTTTCTTTGCTTTCTATATTAAAATCATCTTTATTAATACAGCTGGTGTCAGTATGTGCATGACAGCCACTAAGATCAATAGACCAGGAAGACGGTTAAAGAGAATTATGTTTTACTAAGGGCATAGATCATAAGATTTAATCATTGACTGGTGTTAATTTTTCAAGACAGCCAAGAGCCTTTATTAGACAACAAAGCCAGGGAGCATATGTAGGATATCCAACCCCTTGGCAATGCATTGAGGAATAAATACCTTCCTCACAATGGGATTAAATGGCTTCCATGTCAGTGGAGTGACAAATCTGCTCTGAGCTTTAAGGATATTAGCAAACATGCTGAACTCTGTCTCAAAATATGATCAGTACATCAGTTAGTGCCATTAAAGTCTGGAGTGGAATCACTGTCCCACTTAAATGAGAGCAAGCAGTCACCATTGCTCTTCCACCTGGCCTCTTCCTCCATCTACCTCCAACATGCCAAAAGCTCATTTGTGTTATGAAGATCCAGTATTTCTTAGCTACAACCTGGTTGGTTTTACAAGTATCCTGTCCTTTGCACTGCATATAGGAGAGAGAGAGAGAGAGAGAGAATACAAGGATTGCAGGCAAAATGTCTTAATGCTAATCTTTTGCAATTCTGTATTCTAAGATTTGGGGGCAGAATTATTATGTAATCATAGGTTTCTAGATGCAGTCTAGGTAAGCATATACATTTGATGGTGGTGGGGTATTTTTTAACAGCAAGTGGAATGAATTATCCTTGAATAACTCAAGTCTAGGACTGTGTGTATAGTCACAGATTGGTCAAAGGGAGTAGCGAAATGAAAGCTGTGAAACTTAAGGTACTGCAATTAGGCTATGTCTATGGACCTTATCACATGGAGGCAAATTGCTTAAATCCCATGCAGAAATGGGATTTTAAAATCCGAAAAAACTCCACAAAAGCATGTTATTTTTCAGTCATGTTTGTGTAAAGGAGAATTAATGCAACATTAACCCAAGCGGAAAGTCGGCAAAACATTTTTACTTTCCCAAAAGCAAAAAGGAGTCGGTTTTGCCGAATTTCCATTCAAATTAATGTCACATTATTTCTCCTTGATGCCAATGCCATTTGAAAAACAACCCGCTTTTGCAGGTTATTTCTACTTTCTGTTCCGGTTAACACCAAACGTCGTGTGAAAAACAGCCCGCTTTTGCAGGTTGTTTTCACTTTAAATCCAGTTTCTGCACAGGATCTGTCCCATGTGATAAACTCCTATGAAAGTTTATTTACATATACTAGCCTTCCCTACCAGGGGGCATCCAGTTGTGTCAGACTGAAATTCTCATCCTCTTCAACTGCCATGGCAATAAGCCATGCTCGCCTGGGATAAAGGAATTTGTGATTCCTTGCTTGGCCATGAAACCCACTGAGGGACCTTGGGCCAGTCACAGCCTCAGGGGAAGGCATTGGCAAATCTCCTCTGAATATACCTTGCCAAGAAACCCCCATGATAGGTTTGCCTTAAGGTTGCCATAAGTTGGAAATGACTTAAATAACACACATACACACATGAACCAAGAAAGAGTTGGTGCCATTTGATCAGATACCACCAAAATTACAGGCAGCAAAAGATCAGCTGATACTTTCAGCAACTTCAGGGGCATAATGAATGCACTGATGAACAAATTAATGTATTAATTGATGTATTTCAGATCGAGGGAAAACAAAATCAAATAATCTTTAAAATTAAAATGAACAGAAAAGCAAAGCTTTTCTTTCCTTTGCATATTTCTGATATCACTTGTTTTAAATTAAAAGAGGGCCCATCTCCCTCTTGAAAGACCTCAATGCCACTTGTTTCAGCTTCAGAGAGAGAGCCATCCCAGGCTGTAAGCTTTGAAACACAGAGTACTTGAGGAGGAAAATATGGGTCCCATTTAACAGAAAGAGCTGTGTGTATATCACACATCAGACATTTTGATGCAGAACATAATGCTCAGTTCTAACAGAAAAGATTGAAATGGTACTTAGGGGAATGGCATGAGTAACTGAAGAGAACTGGGGAAGTGACCTTTCATTGGCATGAATTATGGGCTGGTAGGATGAGGATTTGTATCATGTCAACAGATTAGGGAAGGATGAAAGCACTTGGAATATAACTGAACCCCTGACATAACTTATTCATCTTGAACTGCCATGTAATGCTTTGAGATTTCTAGAAAGCTCTTTTTCTCCCCCAGCTTTTCCTAGCCCAGCAATTTAGGACCACATAATTGTTTTTTTTTTCTTATTATCTCTATGCTGCATTCATACAATAGAAAAATACCATACCTTTCCATTCACATTTTACCAGGTATCAAGAGAACACATCTCTATGAGAAAGCAAGGCCTTAATAATTTCTGGCACCATGTGGAACAAGCAGTGATACAGCTTTTTCTTTGTATTCCAGTCCTTTTTCTTCAGCCACTAACCCCTGGTCACTCATGCTCAAGATTCTCAGTAGCTTTGTTTGTACTCTTTCTGAACAGTACCTCCACAGGGGCTTGGCTACAAATGAACTTTGGAGTTGGGCAGCTGTGCTAAGGTAATTTACTGCCAACAGAAATGAACCCCTTTTCATTTGGTTCCCTGGACATATGGCACAACCATCTGGAGCAGCAACCAGTGTGTCACCTTTTTCCCTGTGTAAAAGAAACACATTGACTGGAATGAAAATGTTGGAGCTTGGGACCAAATGGGCAAGCAGTGATAAATTATTGAGAAGTCCTTTTTAAAAAGTATTCATAATTCATACTGTTGCTGTGATGTTGTCTACAGAGGCTGTGGCAAATATTCTTGAACAAACTTACTTTGAACAACAGTTAATGGAAACCACTATATCAGATGAGAAATCTGTTTCTTTCACAACTGGAGATTGCTCCTTACTCTCCCTAGAAGGATGCTGGGGCAGCTGTATTGGCCATTTAGCAAATTCAAACAAAAATCCACCAAAAAAACAAACAGGAGAAAAAAAATCTTAACTAAGGACAGAATGTAGGCATCTGACTAACATATCTAATTTTTATCCTGTTTGGTTTATACCATCTTGCTTGATGAAGAAGCTAGTGGAGCTTTGAAGACTTGGAACAAGTTTATTGTGCATTGTGGTTGGCCAATAAAGGTATCACTGTTTGGTGGATTTTTGTTTTAATCTCCCTAGAAGGGTTGCTTCATGAAAGAAAACTTTAAAAAAATAAAGGGAAAACACCTATCTGTCTCAAACAAACAAATTACAATGTTTTACTGGTATGTTTTGAATATGACATAAAATTTCTGCTCTGTGAGCTATAGTCCTGTTTTACAAATGTCACCAGGTAAATTCTTTTTTCGCACCTACTGAGTTTATTTCTATAGATTCTGTCCAGTTCTATCTCCAGATATTTTCCTTCCCATTCCAAACTTTTCAGCAAATCTTTGTTTGTTTTTCTAATATTCTCATTGGGTTGTTCAGACACACCGCCAAGACTTAACCAATTCTTTTTTTCTTTGTTCTGCTATTTCCATCTGAACTTGTTGCCTTTCCAATTCATCTTTTAGGTCCTGATTTTCTCTTTTCAAGATTTTAATTTATTCTTTATTCTCTCACACATTTTTTCCAGTATGAGTGCAGAGTAAAATTTAGAAATGTGCACTGGTCATAAGATTTGGTTTGGACCCCATTTCAGCAATTAAAAAAGCACCGTGATTACACATGTGCTGATTAAAAAGGCCACTTAGTTCAATATGGGCTTGAATCAAAATGTTGACTTGGAAATTCAGATGTTATGCTTCCTATTGACTAGCACTGTAAGTCAGTGGTTGCAAGTTTTTTCTGTTTGTCAGAATTCAGTGAGATTTGCAGGAGTGGTAGCAATTTAGGAGCATATTATGGCTGGCATCCTGTTAGTGACCTATGCACATAAAACTGCATCTTACACATGCATAATCACTTTTTTGATGGGGTGCTAAGGACTATTGCCTTTTTGTTTTGTCCAAAAACCTTCCATATCTGGCAGCTCTCAAGCCCAGGAAAGGGCTGATGCTGCTGGTTGCTCTGAGTTCCTGTGAGAAGGAAATATGGATGCACTCAGTTTGGTAGAACATCCTTATTTCTCCCACATAACCAAGCTGAGACTAGCTTTTTCTCTGTATGATATGAATTGCCTTCCCACCCTCTTCCTTCCCCACCATTAGGTGACAGCAGCAGCCCCAGCCCCAACCCAGACAGCAGGAGAACATGGAACTGCAAGTGTAGAGCTACATGAACATGTAGGATTGCATTCTATGCTTGATAAATTTCAGATCAGTTAACACTGTGGCTTTCTGCTGGCAGAACTGGATAACATTTCTAGGGAGCATTGCCCCTTCTAAGAATATCAGAAAAATATTGTTATGGAGTTTTGTATAAGTACAACTTTTTCAGTTTGGAGGTTTCAAAGGAGGGGAGAACATGGTGGTCTCTCTAGAAGTTTATTTTGTTTTTTCCTTTGCTACAAAAATTGAAAGCAGAATAGAGGTAATCCTACTTAAATTTCAAAAGAAGAGATGTGATGTTTTCAATGGGACAGAACTGTTCCCTTTAGTGGAATTTGATGGAGTGATTCATTTACTCTCAACACCGTGGTGGCTTCTATGCCAGGGGTAATGAATCTGCTATGGGCTTTTCTGTGAACTTTAAAGGCAGCATCCAGGGTGTTGACTTCTATCCCCAAAATAGATTTAGCATCTTGCACAGCTTCTTTGAAACTCTGAAAAAACCCAGAGTAGACTTTCAGTACCACTGACATGAGAACTATTAGCCTCTATTTCTTAATCACCTCTTCCTACTCTTTCTTTCATCAATTTGTATGAAAATAGCATACGTCAATGTCCTCAGAAAAGAAATCTGCAAAATTTCAAAAGGACGAAAGCAATGGCTAAGAAGCTGTGATGAATTTAAACTAGTTCTGCTTTCTACTGAGCTAGCACCAAAAGTACAGAAAATCCAAGGGGACAGGAGTAAATGGTGGGTGCCAAAGGTACAATTTCAGGGGCAGAAGGGCACTAGCATTCCCAGCATTTTCCAAATAATACCCAATGCTATACCCTAGATTCTGCAGACAGCATACTACATCTTGTAACATTCCTGCTTCTGCAAGAGAGAGTTACCTAAAAGTAGTGAATACTGGAACAGTCCTGCAATTATTTAGTTCAGTGCCCTTTCAACAGAGGGATTGGTGAATCCTGATGAAACCCTTCAGTGTTATTAGAAGATAGATCAGTAAGGCAGAAAGGTTCTATCCTAGGGCCATTTCTTCAGCATTTTATTTCCTGGGCTTTGGGACTCTTTGTCCCAGAGCTCTCATGGCCAAGGAGGAGTAATGGCCTCTACCTAAATGGATATCCCTCCATACCATCTTAACTGGCAACAACTATAGCAACATATTGATAAAATGTAGACATATGATGCCAAAACCATAATTTTTCTTTCTTTCTTCTGTTTGATTTTAATACCTTTGCCCGGTGAAGTACAGTTTTGAAACCTTGCGCATTTTGGTTGACCAATAAAGGTAGTATTGTTTTGTAGATTTTGGATGTTATGGTTTTCCCATGGGAGTTTAACCCTCTAGTAAATAATACAGGATTGTTTTGTTGTCAGGAATATAAACCATGATTCTTCCTAATCTTCTCTGGGATTCTAGTTCATATCTTGCAAGGGAGAGGCAGGAATATCTTGGCGTCACCTTAGAGTCTTTTTGCTGGCTTTTTTGCACAGCTCATTGGCTGCAGTACTATCAAGGAATGGTGAAAGACTGCACAGACCAATCAGATTCTGGGCACAGAACACAGAGGTGGCCTTTGGGCAGTTCTCTACCCATTCCACCTCCCAAGTATATAAGGCCTGATTTCACATTCACCCAGGCCTTGTCTCTACAGGCTAAATAAGATGTCCTCCCCCTGATACTTTCCATGGGAGGCAATGCACAACTCAAACCCCAGTTCTGGAGCAAACAGTCCAGACAATGTCCAGCTCATTCAACATTGAACCCAGAGAATACCCCTCTTATAACAGAGTAAAATGCCACTGTATTTCCCATTTCCATATATAGTTGTAAAACTTGTACAGTGAAAAAAGCTGATAGAGGGAAAAAATAAACTCATTTGAGATGTGGTGCTGGAGAAGACTTCTGTGAATGCCATAGACTGCTAAAAAGACCAATGGATGGGTTCTAGAGCAAATCGGGCCTGAACCTTCCCTATAAGCAAAGATGACTAAACTAAAGTTGCCATATTTTGGGCATATCTTGAGAAAAAAGAACTCACTAGAAAAAAAAATTATAATGGTAAAGTGGAGGGCAATAGGAAAAAAGGAAGAAAAGAGGAAGAACACCTTCCAGATGGATATACTCAATCAGAGAAGCCACAGCCATGAATCTGCAAGAGCTGACCAGGGCTGTTGATGCTATTCATTCATAGGGCTGCCATAGGTCAAGTTGACTTGAAAGCAGACAACACATACACATACACCTGGAAAATCCAGAGGCCTTTGTTATGATGCCAGGTAGCTGTTTACAATGTCACCTGCTGTGCCACCTAGCACAGCCACCATCATGATGCATCACTTGTTCTCAGATCAGAATAAGGTACCCAGCCATGTGATTGACACTGGACACCTCATTCTGACCTCAGAGCAGGTGATGTGCTGTGGTGGCAGCTGTGAAGGATGGCACAGCTGAGCATGCATGCAAACAGCTTCCCAGTGTCCCAATGGGGGTGCCAGGTAACAAGGAGATGTTGGGGCAGCTCCAAGACCAGAATACTCTGGATTGTCTCCAGAATATTCTGTCCTGTGCTGACAGGGCCCCAGTCTCATTCTGCGGAGGTTTTCTTGAAGGGATCAGAAGGGGGGGGAATCAGCCTGAAGTGGTGGCAGCAACAGTGAAGTCAAGGGAGGTGTGCAGAGCACTTGATAGAGGCCTAAGGGTCTTCACCAGACCTGGCAGTGCTGCTGGAGATAATGAGGTATGGAATGTGCTGCAAGCTTCTTAAAGGTAAAAAAAGTAAAGGTTTCCCCTTTGACAAAGTTTTCAAGTTGTGTCTGACTGTAGGGGGCAGTGTCCATCTCCATCTTCTCTGCAAAAAAGCCAGTATTGTCAAAGACAACTCTGTTATCATGTAGCCAGAATGACTGCACAAAACACTGCTATCTTCCCACCAAAGTGGTACCTATTTATCTACTTGCACTTTTACATGCTTTCAAACTGCTAGTTTGACAGAAACTGGGACTAGCAACAGGAGCTCATTCTGTCCTGTGGCGCTTGGGCCTCGAACTGCCGATCTTGCAATTGTCAAAGTCAGCATCTTAACCACTGAGCCACCATATCCCATAAGCTTCTTAAGAAAACAGAAGCTTCTTAAGCAAGCTGCCATATGTGGAATAACCAACATTAACCATAAAGGATGACAGCAGGCAGTTCCCTTACCTCCCTGAAATCGTCAACTTCTCCAAATGATCTTGTCAGCCAAAGGAGTCTCAGTCTGGTGCTTGCTTCCACCTTCATCTGACCAAATCCTGCCTGATCCCCTTCTTGATTCCTGCCTGACCCAGGAGAAACGCCATTACATGGAGTTTTCATTCAGACATTCATGGGAGGATTTCTTTCCCATTAGGTTTGATGGCATTTCCAGATTGCTTTCATAGATTATTGGTTCTTTATGGAAACTCCCAACCTAAAATGAGCACTGGATTTGTCACAGGAAAGCCCTGGGGAAAAAAAAAACAGATATAATGTAACACCAGGCATGGAGCTGGCCTATTCACACCATCATCCATATCAAACCTTGGAGTTTCCCACTCAGATTAGTGCCTAAGAAAACATCTGGGGAGTTCTGATTTATCCATCACTTTCATGCCCCACTTAGCAATGTCATTCTACCAAAATCTGTTTCAGCGCAATATGCTTTATTTGCCCATGCAGTTAGGATGGTCAGGCAATGCAGCCCTGGGAAATTTATGCCAAAGTGTGACATCTAGTCTACCTGGGTTGTTTGGTTGCATGTGCTGCTTTGGAAGGCTTTAGCTTGTAGAATTACACAATATTTAGGCTACATCTGCACTATAGAAATAATCCAGGTTAACACCACTTTAATTGCCATGGTTCAGTGGCAACTCCTGGGATTTGGAGTTTCTTGTGGCACCGGAACTCTTTGACAGAGAAGGCTAAATGTTTCACACAGCTACAGTTCCCAGAATTCCGTAGCATTAACCCATGGCAGTTAAAGTGGTGTCAACCTGGATTATTATCACCAGCCTGACAAACTTCCTGGACTGCAGAGATTACTTGCAAGACTTTCCTGACAGTAATAGAGGAGCCCCATTAACTCATGAAAAAACTGAGGGACCGACTACTCAGCTAGTGTACCTGGGCATCCAGTTGAACTCAATTAATTGCACATCCAGACTCCTGGATTGCTGTGGGTGCAAGAAAAATTGGGCAATGTCACAATTCAATACCTCATTTAATGCTAAATGTTGACCTAGTCAAGACAGCATAAGCTAACTCTCTTAAAACTATATAACCTTTTACAAAATGGATGCAACTGAGATGGAAATATTATTTCTTGCATGATCCTGTGGCAATGGGACAGGGAATCCCATCCAAGTTTTCACACAGACTTTGAAGGAGTTATCAAAAACACAAAGCCTTCTCCTCTAAATTTTGAACTTCATCTCCCCAGTAGTTCCTTTAAAACTATCCAAAGCCAAAAGCACATTATATTTGCTTTTCCATTGGCATTTGAGCTGCCAACTGCCACTGGCTAAAATTCTTTCATGTTCTACAACAAGATGATTCCAAAAAGCTATTAAATTTAATCACTTAGCAACAGCAAGCTAAGATACTTAAGTCAGAGTTCCAGTTCCAGTCTTGGCAAAATTTACCAAGGTTAATGGTATTTCCTTTGATTGAGTATCCATATATGCCTGCAGATTTATAATCCCCTTACAGAGTGCAGGCATAGGGAAATAAAAAACATAAAGAGCATATTCTTATTGGGAAAAACTACTGAGAGGCATAAGGATTTGAAGTTACCTGTGGGTCTGACCCAATCTTTCCTTGCTTTTCCCCTCCCTTTGACATGATGGGAAGAATGGACAAGGCCAAAGGAGGAACCCCTCTGTCCTATACTTTCTCCTTGATGATTTGTTGATCCTAACATGCAATAAAATATTTAGTAGACATTTTCAGATAGATTCTGAATGTACAGCCATATTGGTTTGTTTGTTTGTTTTCAAATGCCTGTCTCCCCCCCCCCATGCCATCTTATCACTTGCTATAGAAACACATACATAGCAAAATCACAATTTTTAAAAATAAATAGGCCCTCCATAAAATGGCAGCAAATTTTATAACTGCCAAACTACATGTAAAAAATGCAATAAAAATACATGTGGTAGGCAGGAAGTCTGTTTTTAAAAAAACAAATGGAAATCAAACCAAGAGGCAATCTCAGGTGACAGGGAATTTCTCATTCTAGATGCTACCATGAAAAAGGCATTTCTCCTTGTTGTCACCAGCCATACATCTGAAGCAGAGCATGGGAGAATTGTTGGGGGGGGGGGGGTTCTACTACAAAAAAAAATGTATTGTTGAAATACATTTTGGATTATATTGGCTAGGTTGGATGGAGGATTCTGTGACCTGTAGTCCAAGAAAGTAACCTTTCCAAACCCTGTCTGGTAAGACACGGAGAAAGATCTCTCCCATTGAGTGCAAACCCACTGACAAAAACCCTTCACATCTCCATCCTTAGACTGGGGCATCTACACGTTCGTCACGACTCTCTCTAGTTTATACATTGAATTAACTAATTAATTAATTAATTAAAAATATGAATCAGCTGAATTTAAAAAATGGCTTGGATGCCTTCCTTCATCCACATTCATGGAGTATTCACTAGGATGCTACCAGAGGCAACTGTTTCCTGTCAAAAGAATGCATAAATATGGAAGGCTGAAGGACCAATTAGCTGGGCTAGAAACTCAACAAACTTATTTGGAGGCGACTTGCATCATGAATCATGAAAAAGGCTGTGTTTACTATACAGACACAGACCAATGCATAGTAAACATAGGTGTTTTCCTTAGAAGTGGAAAATGAGATAGAATCAGCAGATGTTGAAAACAATTTGCAGCCTTTTTGTGTCTCTGTTATTTGTTTGTTTGATCTTTGATCCTAATGCTTACACATTTTGCTCTCAGTGCAAACAAACTAAGCTTTCCAAGGCAGCTTATGCCATATAAGCAAGCGATGGTGAGTCAACACAGATCATCAGTATATACGTAGTATGATGCTGGCAGAATCCACCATCTGTAACAATTCCACAAATGGTTGAAAGAGTGTTTGTGCCAATCAGGCCGCCAAGAGGAGAGCATTCCACAGTTGGGGTGCCACCTCTGAGAAGGCCTTCTCCCATGTCCCAACATAGTCTATAGATCAGGGGTAGGCAACCTTTTTGAGCCAGGGGCCGGGTTGCTGTTCCTCAGACAATTGTAGGGTGAGTTGCATGGATTGAATGGGTGGATCCAAGGGGTATAAATGCCTCACTACAACAGGGAGAGGTACTGCTGCCTTGAAGGAGGCACCATAAATAAATAAATAAATATAATTTTTTTAAAAAAATTAATTTTTTTTAAAAAATGATATGCATGCACACTCTCTCAGCCCCAGAAAAGCCATGGCAAAACCCCTGTGGAGATTTTGCCAAGAAAACCACAAGAACAAGTAATAACAACAATAATCAATATCATCATGGCGGGCAGCGGCGGGGGGTGACATGCAGGACCGGCCTGGGGCTGGTCCAAAGGCCTCGGGGGGGCGCATCTGGCCCCCAGGCCTTAGGTTGCCTACCCCTGCTATAGATCTTACTGATGGGACATGGAGGAGGGCATCCCCAACAGACCTTAATATTCATTTCCAGGCAGGCACATATGGGGAGAGGTGCTCCCTCAAGTACTGATGTCCTAAGCTGTTTAAATGTCATCTCAAAGTTGTGGTTAGGCTGGTATGGGAAAATTTAGTACTAGCATTAGCAGTTAAATCTCATTCATAATAGAGTAGTGGTTCTCATATACCTCTGGATCCAGGGAGGTCCTCTTCAGGAAAGGACACACCAGTGCCTCCTTCAAGGCAGCAGTACCTCTCCCTGTTGTAGGGAGGCATTTATACCCCTTGGATCCACCCATTCAATCCATCCAACTCACCCTACTAGATTTTAGCAGCCATGATGAGCAAAGGTCAAGGTGACATATGGTGTGCCAAACTGCTGCTGCTAGGGCTAAGTTATCATCCCATACTAACCTAATCACAGATTTGTACTGTTCTGCTGAAGCCCTGCTCCAAGTATCCTTCTTAATGAAAGTGTGTCATGTGAGTACCAAGGATAAGACATTTATCTCAGTGATGTTCTGCTGCAGAATGCCAACTCTGGAGAGTTGCACCTAGTGTTTATTTTGCATACTTCCAAATGCCAGGTTCAGACTTTCTCATTTATCCCATCATTTTAAATTGCAAGTTTTACCCAAAATGCAAGGGTCCTGCAAGGGCACCCACACTTAATATTCAAATAGAGAGATTTTATTAGCTCAAATGATAGCAACAGAGAGGGCTTGGGCAATTAAAGCAGGGATCAAGCCTATATATAACGGTTCCAAGAAACAGGGCTCCTGAGTGCAGGTTCATCTTAATTTTATTTGTAGTCACAGAAAATTACCACTCACATCAGACATTCACTCTCACACACATTCAAGAACTAACAATGTAAAGGTGGCAGCAGATAGTGACTTAAAGGAGTTTGCAAAGGGTAATGCTGTACCAATTCCAGATGTGTAGCTCCAATCAGGGGAATACAGTGAAATGAAAAATGATTAAGCAGCTGCCTTGGGACCATGGTATGGCCAACTTATGCTGAAAAGTCAGATGAGATATGGACAGGGTGTCTGTCTGATCTCAAACAAGATCAAATTGGGGGTGATGTGGTAGGCACTTTTATAGGGTGAAACATATCTCGGGGCAGATTTTGAGAAAGGAAAGGATTTTCAGGAGGGAAGAATGAGCAAGGAAGTTGAGAATGCAAATGCCCCTGAACAAAAGAGTACCACTCCCAGAGGGGAGTGTACTTGGATTTCTGTTCACATCTTAGAAAAAGGTCTATTGCCCACCATCACTCCCATCAGTGCAGGGATTATACAGATTCTGATCTCCATCAATTTATCCTGCTATGTAGAATTCTTTATATAGCAAGGTAATTTTCCACACTGGGTCACCCTTGTGATTACATGCTTTATACATCTCATTGATATCAATATTATATTGATAAAGAGATGCAGTTCACGGAGCTAGATCTTGGAGTAATACAAGTAAAGGATGATATTACTTTATAGTTTTATTTCCTGTCACTTGTTACGATGATGTGTTATGATATGGAAGCTAATGGGGCTTTTGTGACAATTTCCAAAGGGATATCTGTATAAAGACAGCCAGGATGGTGTAGAGATTTAAGCATTGGACAATGACTCTGAAGATCAAGGTTCAATTCCCCACTCAGCCATGGAAACCCACTGAGTAACCTTGGGTGAGTCACACACTCTCAGCACCAGAAAACCCTGTGATATGGGCTTAGGATTGCCACAAGTTGAGAATGATTTGAAGCACACAATAACAATCTGTATGGAGAGACTGTTGCACCTTGAGGACTAGCTAATTTATTACAGCATGCATTTTGATAGTGTATTGCCCACTTCCTGTGAAAGTTTAAAGCATAACAAATGTGTCAGCCTCTATTATGCAGCAGAACCAGGGGTGTAGCATCTGGACTGTACCCCAAAATTCTACACTCTAAAAACAAAATTTTCCTTCTGTCTCCAAATTTCTAATTTTTCAGTAACTCAAAACTTCAGTTGAACATTTAGAAAGACAGTTTAGATGGCCAAATGAACATGAATACAGCAAACAGGAATCCTAGGGATGAAGACTTCAGTGTCTTGCTCTCTGCAATGCTTGACATATAGGGAATGAAGGAAAAAATCATGGAAGGGAGAATACTTATTTGGAGGACAATGCTCTCATTCCCCCCTCCCCATCGGTAGCTACATGCCTGTCAGGACTTTTTTGTTTTTGTTGTAATTCATATACAACTCTGAAATCTGACTCAGTGTTTTAAATACACACGTGCCAATATGATTTTATATATTTACTCTTTAGGTGTGGGGGCAGGGGATCTGACAGCTTACCTGATGGAAGCAGCAAACACTAACA
This sequence comes from Phrynosoma platyrhinos, assembly GCA_020142125.1. Lineage (NCBI taxonomy): Eukaryota > Metazoa > Chordata > Lepidosauria > Squamata > Phrynosomatidae > Phrynosoma > Phrynosoma platyrhinos. The sequence continues at coordinate 35,059,561 of CM034703.1, read as the reverse complement.
GTTCTTTGATCTGGGCTTCATGCAGGATCCCTCTGCAGGCAATTAAACTGGCTGATCCAGACCCATCCACATTCAATGCACAGACCAGAGTAGATATCGGCATGTGGTAGGACCTTAGCTGTTGTTTAAAATATGTTCCATGGTAACGTCTGGCCAGAATAGATCATCCAGATAAACCACAGAGATTATGATTCATTTGTGCCTTCATGCTACTAAGGCTGATAGATGAAACACATGATCAAATAATCACTAAGTGCGGATCATGGTGAGCAGAACCATTTTAGAAAACAGGTAGTGTATCCAATATTTGAAACTACTATCCCTGTGAAACAAATCATGATACAATTCAGCATCTCCTCAGCATACTATAAATGTTTACATGTGGAGATACACTATGCCACCACACACAACCCTCATCCACTATAGCAACAGTATGCAATACAGTGGGCCCTTGTTATCCACTGAGGTTTGGTCCCAGGACCCCCCTGTGGATACCAAAATCTGTGGAAGCTCAAGTCCCATTAAATACAATGGTGTAGTGAAATGGTGTCCCTTATCTAAAATAGCAAAATCAAGGTTTGTTTTTTGGAATTTATAACTTTTTAAAATATTTTCAAGCCATGGATGGTTGAATTCGTGGATATCAGGGGTTTACTGTATATGTCAATGACTGAATGCCATTGGACAATGCAAAGCCTCAATGTGCAACAACGTGGGCAACTGCAATGTACAACTGCAATGCATAACCTTGCTGTATACACAATTCTCTTTTCTTTGCTTTCAGAAGACTATATCTGTTGTGCTATGATGCTAGGTTTATGTCACTAATAAGATGCCAGCCAAAATGTATGTTTGTGCATGTGCGCATGCACACATACACACATACACAAAATATGGTATCTCAAGAAAAAGCAGCATATTATTTTATTATTATTATAGCCATATTAAAATTTATGTACACACGCACAGACTCACACATTTTATGCAGTCAGTCTTTCCCTTTTTGTCAGAAATGATGTCATCCAATGAGAGCAACCATAAGCCATGGAGACAGCTTTATTCCTACTTCTTGATGATGCAATACAGCTAAAAGGTCTTACTGGAAATGGCTGGAAAAATGTTATGGTGGTGCATGGATCTGAATGGATGACAGCATGTAAACCTCCCTCCGATACATTTAGAGCATTAAATATGTGGGATAAAGCTTCCCAGAACAGTGTTCTCTTTTGGAAGCCACTGGGCTCCCCCCCCCCTAAAAGTGATGAGGGATCAGTTTGCCATCTCTCTCAAGAACAAAATATTTTAGCAATACTGAAAACATTTCACAAAATTAGCCCAAGTCAAAATACTTAATCACCCTTCTGTCAAACTTTTTTGCTGCTTCATCATTTCTGTTAGTTCACAAGGTTTTCTTGCTTAATTGCCTATTAAGCCAATGCCTTCCAATCTACACTGAAAAAAATATTTTTAATGATAGCTCACCCTTTTCTTAATAGTATAAACCAAAGTAATTGCAAATATAATTAATCAGATTGAAACACATGCAAGACTATTTCTTTATCTACTGAGAAAACAGGAATGCTTGCAGCAAATATACTGCTGACACAAATAGTCTGCAACATGCTCTAGCAATAACCTTTTCTGAGCAAAAGTGTCAAATATTCTTATCTCAAGCTCCAGGGTCAATTCCAAGCTTGAAAGTTTCAGGCAGCTTCATTAATTACTTCCACAAGTTCATTAAATTACATTGTTTATTCTTCATCTCCATGTCCTTGGCTCTGACACTGATACTTAAGACTGATGAAGTGTGCTGTCATAACAATACCTTAATGGTACTATTACATAAGAAGACTTCTTGATGGTTCTCCTATGGCTGCATTCACGGATGCAAACCACATTTATAAGATTATTGTCATTTGTCTTATCAGTGTATGATTACTTTGCTGTATGCACAAATTAAAGGAAATAGAAAATGCAGGTTGAGTACCTCTTATCTTAAATACTTGGGTCCAGATGTGTTTTGTATTTCAGATATTTTTGCATTTTGGAATACCTTTACAGGTTTTGCATATAGATAATATACAGTACACAACACAAGTTGTTGTTAGCTGCCCTCGAGTCGGTTCCAACTCATGGCGACCCTGTGGATGAGACGTCTCCAAGAATCCTTATCTTCTACTGCCTTGCCAAGATCCTGCAATCCCTTCCCCATAACCCTCCTGATCAAGTCTATCCATCTGATTTGTGGTCTTCCTCTCTTTCTTCTACCCTCTACCTTTCTTAGCATTATTGTTTTTTCTCGTGATCCATGCCTTCTCATTATATGGCCAAAGTATGGTAGTCTCAACTTGATCATCTTTGCTTCCATGGAGAGGCTTGGTCTGATTTGTTCAAGAATCCATTTTTTTTTTTGTCTTCTTGGCATGGTATCCTAGGAAACTCTTCTCCAGCACCACATTTCAAATGAGTTGATTTTCTATCTGGTTCCTTCACTGTGCAGCTTTCATATCCATACATGGTAATTGGGAATACAATGGTCTGGACTATTCTGACTTTAGTACTCAGTTGTATGTCTTTGCTCTTCAATATCTTTTCCAGTTCTTTCACAGCTTCCCTTTCCATTCCTAGTCTTCTTTTTATTTCTTGACTGCAGTCTCCATTCCAGTCAATGTTTGATCCTAGATATGGAAATTCTTTAACTATTGCCCTGCCCCAACTCCACCCCCAGGCTGGCCCTTTAGGCCGGTCTGCAACACCCCCAAGTAAAAAGATCCCTCTTCACAAAGAAGGAGGGTGGCCATAAAATGAAGATGTTGAGTCCTTTTTCATATAAAAAGCACCCAAGAAATATAATAAGTAATAATAAAGTAAAATAATACTTAATTGGGACAGTCTGCATTTCACACAAGCAAATTTCAATACTTTCTGAACTAACATGACCTGCAGATAAACTCTTTGCATTGTAATTCAACATGCTTCCATTGCTTGAATGGCCCAATGGACTTGTAAGTGATTGTACATACAGTCCAACTTCAGAGTTAGAACAAAATCATATCTTTTGTTCAAATTTTCCTTTCATGGCAGGAGTCCTTCAAAGGAAGTGAATGTTTGGATACAAATATATTCAACCTCCTTTTCAGTCAATACTAACATAGGGCTCACATTTTGCTAGGAAAAGAAAGATTTAATAGTGAAGAACTACATCTAGCAAAGCCTTTGAGAAGAAATTTCTATCCTGTGTGCCAGGTACCAAGACCACATTTGCACCACCAACCCCCCCCCTCTCTCTTTGCAACAAAACACATTTGTAAAGAAAACAGATAAGAAAGCCATAGCTGGTTTTGATAGCCATGATTTATCTGTGTTCAGCCCACTGTTCTCCTCTGTTATCCTTAAAAATGTCAAAGACACAGCAAATATTTCAGCTATTACTCCAAACAACCTAGTAATGACACTGGCATGAATTTTTCTTCAAAATGCACAGTGACAGCTTGGTTTTAGTAAAAGGTTATTATAAACTAAATGCAAGATCACCATGAAGTACCGTATTCTGTGCTGGTGTTTCAATGAGCTCAGGTTTGGCGAAGAAAAACATATAAACTGTTATTCTGGAGCAGAAATGCTGCAATAAACATAATACTAAGAAATAAAGTATAACAGTAAGGAAAGGCAAAACTACATTCTGTCTCTTTTCAATAGTCATTGAATGCATCTTGGCACTGCACTACAATGCAAAGTAGTGAAAAGTAACAGTAGTCTTTCACCCCCACAAACTGTTTATGTACAGTGTATGATAGGCCAAAATGGGCACATTGTTGCATTAATGTGTGGCTTCAATCTGGATCCTTGAAAAATTGCTGTTCCATACCATTTTGGAGAAAACGTATGTTTTGCCTGGAATGTGTACAAGAATTCATGTTGAATTTTTGTGGCTTGTTGTGGTATCTCTTCTAGTCTTATGTGGCTGGTGAATTTGGTGGACATGGCTACCTGGATAGTTGGCATTCTGAACTATTTTCTGGAATAGAGATACCACTCCTACTCAAAATGTGGTATTGGCATCATTTTCATCTTCTTGGTTTCAGTCTACTAGGTTTTGCTGACTGGCAGTGGCATCATTGGGGGTGGGGGAGATGGATTGCACCAAGTGACAACTCAGAAGAGGAATGGCATTTAGTTGGGTCTTCTCTCTCCCTTCAGTGCAGGAGAGGTGAATGTATGCCCTTCCTGGCTGCTCCATTGCTAGGCTTTCTTCCTGGGGAGGAAGCCCAGTGATGGAAGAGCAGGAATGGCAAACACATACCCTTCCTGATTGCTCCATTTTTGAGCTTTCTCCCTGGAGAGGAAGCCTAGAGATGGAACAGCAGGAGGGGCAAACACACCCCTTCTGTCCCCTCCCACTACCTTACTTGTCCAACCAAGGCAATGCAGTGGCTGGAGAGGGAGGAGAGGCAAGGATGTCTGCCACTACCCAGCAACTCTTCTAGTTTCTGGCCAGGTAACTGGGCATTTGGAGAGGGGGGCAGGCCAAACCCTTGCTGACAGTCTTCCACACCAAGTGACACCCTAGCTAGAGGCACCACTGCTGACTGAAGTTTTGTACCATCAGTGATTTGAATTCTGTTTTCTTTTCATTGTGGCTTGCTGCTTCACTCCCATCAAGTCTGATGAAACTGATAAATTGGACAGATGTAGCTACCTGGAAAGTTGGTATGGGAATTCAGATGTTCTGCTTGGAATGGGATAATAATGATCTACCATACAATACCAGATATGAGAGCCAGTGAGGTGTACTGTTTTGGGTGTTGGACAGCATCTCTGTATATCAGGGTTCAATTGTCCACTCAGCCATAGAAGCCCACTGGGTGATTTTGGACAAGTCGCACACTCTCAGTTCCAGAAAACACTGTAATAGGTTCGCTTTAGGATTGCCATAAGTCAGAAATGACTTGAAGTCACACAACAAAAAGATGCACATGACCACTTTACATTGTTCTTGTATTGCTATTAATCTCTACAACAACCCCTGAAAGGTAGATTGAATGAGGTAGTGATGGCTCAACTCACATTATAAATTCCATGACCAGATGGGGATTTGTATATGGGTATCTCTGTTCCAAATCAATCACTTTAAAGGTAATTCTGTTAGTTGTTTCAGAGAAGTAGTTACTGTAAAAACTGATACAAAGACAGAAACATAGAGGTAGAAATAAAGCCAAAGACTAATGTGCTGATTTTACATAATTAGAATGTACATTAAAAGTATGCATAATTATTATAACTTGCATAATATACTAATTACCTGCCCAGATTTGAGTCAGTGAAACAGAGCAATCCTACCTTTGTGGTATCTTCAAGATGAATACATTTTATTATAGAATATGCTTCCAAGTACTTCTTAAAAAGTATTTTTTTGCTTTAAATAAAATTAGAGTAGATTAATTTCTATTTTGGTCACCTTTTTTTGAAGATACTGAAGATGACAAATCTAAAAGTGGTCCATATCTCAAAATAATTTTTTAAAAGAGCTTTTGGAGCATTCTACTTTCCTATCTGACAAAAACATTAAATCCTATCATGTGAACTTCACACGGTTCTGAGCTGGGGCTCAGCTAAATATCTAGTAGTCAGAAAGCTGATCTAAAGCTCATTTAAACTGCTTAGGACTATCAAACAACTCTTATACTAGGCCTCTTGACACACATCCCATTTAGAGCTTTGCTGCAAGTGCCAACTGGCAAAGAAGCAGCCTGCTGCATACGTATTTCAGCCCATGTTTCATGGTTTTTTTAAAATACATCTCTACTTCCCTCTGTCCACCTTTACTACTAGACTATGTGGTAGGTCAGTGCAGAATCCCATTTTACAGTTTCCACAAAGTTCCAAATAAGAAATCTCTCATGATATAGTTCAGTTGAAAGGCCTGAACAACTGTGATCAGTTTCAGGTCCGCTTTCTGACTTTTAGCTAAGTGCAACCTCTGAACTTGATGAGGTTCACAAGACAGAACTTCATGGTTTCTTTAGCTGAAATAGCCCTCCTCCGAGAAACTGTTTTTATCATTTATTTAACAGATAGACCAGTTCTGAGTTTGATGTGATCCCATTGCTTGAGCAGGAGGAAAGAGAGAATAGGCTGGGGTTACCAAATATACTTGTCTATGAGTCAAAAAACTAAGTATATACAGTAGCCAGCATACTAAAAAATTGCCCTCCAAATTCAGAGATCTTTCACAATGACATTCTATTTAAAATGTGGTGCTGCCACTAGAAGGGAATTATTATTATTATTATTATTATTATTATTATTATTATTATTATTATTATTATTATTAATCCCGCCCCTCTGCATACACAACCGGGGCAGCTTACAGCATTAAAATACAGTAAAAATACAAACCATATCCCAAAAACCCACCCACTCCTTAAAATAATATTAAACAATAAAACAATTAAAAAACATGTTTAAATAGATCATTATAACACACAAACAGACAAACAAATAACAATAGATGCGGAGAAACGTTAAGGGAGAAGATTAACTGGCTCTTATAGGCCAGGGTATCTATCCAGGAAAGGCCTGCTGGAAGAGATCCATCTTAACAGCCTTTTTAAAGCTGGTTAAGTTGGTGATATGATGGATCTCATCCAGCAGGCCATTCCATAATCTGGGAGAAGTTGCTGAAAAGGCCCTCTGGCAGTTGCAGACAGCCTTGATTTTATAGGCTGCAGCAAATTCCTCCCAGAGGACCTGAGTGCACGGGGAGGATTATATTGAAGGAGGCGGTCCCAGAGAGAGGTTGGACCCAAGCCATTTGGGGCTTTAACCAACACCTTGTACTGTGCTCGTAAACTAATGGACAGCCAGTGGAGTGATCTTAAAACTGGTATTATATGGTCTCTTCTTGTTGTTCCCGAGTCCAACTTGGCTGCCATATTGCGTATTAATTGGAGTTTCCGGACCAAGCATGAGGGTAGACCCATGTAGAGTGCATTACAGAAATCAAGATGGGAGATTACCAGCGTGTGCACCACAGTCTCAAAGTCCTCGACTTCCAGGAAAGGGCACAGCTGGCGTATCAGCCGAAGCTGAGAACAGGCACTCCTAACCGTCGCATTTACCTGATTTATCATTCGGAGCAACAGATCCAGGAGCACCCCCAGACTGCAAACACAGTTTTTAGAGGAGAGTGAGACCCCTTCCAGGACTGGAAGTTGTATCCCAATACCTGGTTTCAGGGCTGCTACTGTAAGTACCTCCATTTTGTCTGGATTCAGTCTCAATCTGTTTTTCCTCATCCAGTCCATTACTGCCTTAAGACAATCATTTAGAGGGGAGACGCCATCTGAAATCAAGGCTGAGGACAGGGACATGGAGAAATATATCTGGGTGTCATCAGCATATTGATAACACCCCGTCCCATGTCTCTGGATGAGCTCTCCCAGCAGCTTCATATATATATTAAATAGCATTGGGGACAAGATGGCGCCTTGGGGGATGCCACAATTAATCTCTTTCCTTGCAGAGCAACTGTTCCTGAGCATCACCCTCTGGGATCTGCCTGAGAGGAAGGAACGGAACCACTGCAAAGCAGTGCCTCCTATTCTTAATCTTCTCAGGCGATCCAGGAGGATGTTATGATCTATTGTGTTAAAAGCCACTGAGAGGTCCAGTAGCACCAGCAGGGTCACATTACCCCTGTCGATGCCCAAATGAAGGTCATCAGCCAAAGCAGCCATGGTAGTCTCAACTCCATATCCTGCCCTAAAGCCAGTTTGAAATGGATCTAGATAATCGGTTTCCTCCAAGACAACATGGAGTTGAAGAGCAACTGCCCTCTCTATCACTTTGCTCAGAAAAGGTAGTAAAGAGACTGACCTATAGCTATTCATATCCAGGGGGTCCAGGGAAGGTTTTTTCAAAAGCGGCCTAACCACTGCTTCCTTCAAACAAGTTGGAACATAGCCTTCCCTAAGGGATGCGTTGATGATGTCTCTAAGGAACATCCTCAAGGCATCACCTCCCCCCTTGGACGGCCAGCCATGATGAGCAAGGATCAAGAGGGCAAGTTGTTTTCCTCACTCTACCAAGGAGCTTGTCCACGCCATCAGTTCTCACAGATTGAAACTGGACCAGTATAATTCCATCAACGGAGTTGCTGGACACCTCGTCAATTGCTTCTGTTTCAACAGTGGCGTCTAAGTTGGCTCTTATCTAAGAGATTTTATCTGCAAATAAGTTGTTAGACGCATCACAGCAGGCTGTTGTCAGGTTAAGTAGTGGGTTCTGCACAGGTGGGACTTGTGTCAGTTCCCCCACCACCCTAAATAGCTCTGCTGGATGGGACTCTGCAGACGCAATACGTGCAGAGAAGAAAGATTTCTGTGCTGCCCATATTGCCTCTCAATAGGAACAAAGAAATTTCCTATGACGAGTCTTGTCAGGTGAGAGACGAGTTTTCTGCCAGACGTGCTCTAGTCATTGTCCAACCCACTTCACCTGAGCTCTTCCGTGTACCATGGTTTACAGTCTGAAGTGGGTTGGAAAGGACGCTTGGGAGCGATTGTGTCAATAGCCTTGGTATTAACCAAAGCTTCGGCAGAATCACTGGCATTACCAACCATTAAACCCTCTAAGGCTTTCTGGAATCCAGTTGGTTCCATGAGCATTCGAGGGCGGACCATTCTAATGGGTCCACCACCCCCGGTGGGGCAGACAGTGATTCTTAGTTCAGCCCTGATCAGGAAATGTTCCATCCATGACAATGCAGTGGTTTTAATTACCTCCGCCCATGAATATTCCTGTTCTGTACTAAAGACAGCATCAAGGGTATGTCCTGCACAATGAGTGGTCCCAATGACCAATTGGGATAGGCCCGTGTTTAGCATGGATTCCATGAACTCCCAAGCACACCTGCTAGATTTGACAAACTGGTCTCGAGTGGAATGCTGAAGTCACCCAAAACTAGAAGTCTAGGCAACTCCAATAGCAACTCTGAGACCAGCTGTGTCAGCTCAGTTAGGGAGTGTGCTAGACAACAGGGTAGTCAGTATACTAGCAGAATCCCTAAACTATCCTTGGTCCTCAGGCTTGGGTACATACACTCAAAGTGGGCTGTGTTCTGGACAGGTATACTGGACAAGGTCAAGTTGTTCTTATGAACCAGGGCCACTCCACCCCCCTGCCCACTTCCCCTTACCTACTTACTGACAGAGTACCCAGCTGGGAGGGCCTGCAACCAAGTTACAGCACTATCTTCTCCCAGCCAGGTCTCTGTAAAGCAAGCCAGGTTGGCATCCTCATCTAAGCGGAGGTCATAGATAATATTGGTCTTATTCTTAACCGACCTAGCATTACAAAGGAGCAGGGTAAGGTTCTGTGGAATGATTGGTGCGCTCTCCAATCCATTCCAGGAAACAGAGTGAGCTGAAGGCAGGATAGCTTTCAAGCATTGATCCCGCCTTCTTTTGTAACTTCCCTTCACTCTGTTCCCTTCCTTTCCCCTGCACAACCCCAATTTCCACTCCCAGATCATTCCTGGCCACTACAGGAGGTGATGGTGTTAAGGCAACCGAGTAACCTCCTTCCCAACATTCTCCTGACAGCTCAGGGAAGGGAGGACCCTCAGTGGCAATGCTCGGAGGAGTCTATTTCTTATTTAGCCTCCTGGGAGGTGATGGATCTTCTCTCCTGCATCCCACACAGCCTCTGCTCCTCTGACCAAAGGGCCACCCTGGAGGCACAGAGTGTCAGTTCCTTGAGCAAATGCAGGGCGCCAGGGGGAGAAAAGAGAAGGAGGTGGCTGGGAAGTTCCTCCTGGAGCCCCCCTCCTCCCTCCATCCTTCCCTCCTCTCGAGACCACCCAAGAGATGGGGTGGGCTAAATAGCCTCCACCCAAGCCCAGCTCCCGGCCTCGCTGCTGCGGCGGCTGCTGCTGGTGGTGAAAGGGTTGGGGCTGGCTAGATAGCCTCCACCCAGGCCAGCTCTCAGCCTCGCTGCTGCAGAGACTGCTGGTGGTGAAAGGGTTGGGGCAGGCTAGATAGCCTCCGCCCAGGCCTAGCTCTCGGCCTCACTGCTGCCACTGCTGCTGATGGTAAGAGGGTTGGAGTGGGGTAAATAGCCTCCACCCAAACCCGACTCCCAGCCTCGCTGCTGTAGTGGCTGCTGGTGGTGAAAGGGTTAGGGTGAGTTAGATAGCCTCCACCCAGGCCCGGCTCTTGGCCTCGCTGCTGCCGCTGCTGCTGTTGCTACTGGTAAGAGGGTTGGGGCAGGCTAAATAGCCTCCCCCCAATCCCGGCTCCCGGCCTTGCTGCTGCTGCGGCTGCTAGTGGTGAAATTGTTGGGGCATGCTAGATAGCCTCCGCCCAGGCCTGGCTCTCAGCCTCACTGCTGCCACTGCTTCGGGTGGTAAGAGGGTTAGGGTGGGCTAAATAGCCTCCGCCCTGGCCCAGCTCCTGGCCTCACTGTTGAAGTGGGGGTTGGGGTGGGCTAGATAGCCTCTGTCCAGGCCCAGCTCTCGGCCTCACTGTTGCCGCACGTGCAGACATTTTTGCAGGCCTCCTCAGATACTAGCCATAGCTATTACCTCAAAACAGGGGTAGGCAACCTTTCCCCTTTAAGGGCCGAAGGACTTCAGCTCCCAGAATCCCAGGAGCTATTGGCCAACATGGGACTATTGGCCAACATGGCTGAGGCTTCTGGGAGCTGAAGTCCCTCGGCCCTTAAAGGGGAAAGGTTGCCTACCACTGCCTCAAAACCTTGGTGCAACTCCTGACTGTGTTAGCCCTTATGCAGTAAATGGGACAATGTATAAAATGTTCTCTTCTTCAGAGTGTGTTGAGTCCTAGAACAAGCTTACACATTTTCAAGACTGTTTTGGGCATATTGCTGCAAAATGCACAAAAGTGGAAAAAGTGGTAACTTTTGCCCTATTGCATGGACCAGTAAAAACAATAACACAGAATGGGTTATCTGTGCATTTCTGATCAACCACCTTTTTTGTACTTGCCTTATGTATTTGCTTAGTTTCACAAAGGGAAAAGGCTTTGAACGGACCCATTTTGCACAAAGTGCAAACACCAGAAACTCAAATCCACAGGGTATTTTAATCTTGAACTGGAGGTGAGAGCCTGTGAAGGGTTTGGAGAAACCATGACAGCTAGGGTGGACAACTATGCAGGGACCAGTTTCCCCATCCTGAGAATTTGGGAAAATACAATTTTAAAAACTGCATCCCAGCCTAAATAGCAACCAAATGAGACATCTCATCATTTCCCGTCACCACTTTAACCAGAATATGTGGCAGGGGGTGGGAGAGAAAGTATGGAGAGTTCTGGAGGGCTTGTGTGCAAGATGGAGTTCTGGAATGTTTGCCCCCTCAAATCACAAATAGAAAATCAAAATGAGGTTTAGGATGACTGGCAGGGATTTTAGAGAAGCAAAAATGGGGTCTGTGGGTCATTCACTCTCCTCTGTTTGACATGCTATCTCACCATGTAAAAATGGCCTGTCTTGATCAAAGGGATATCACACTCCTACTCAAAATTCAGGTATCATTCTAGGCCAGTTTTCAAGTGAACTGGGCACCCCAATGTATGCCTCTCCATTTAAACAAGACCTTTTAATCTAATGACAACCTTACTCATGTCTGAAAAATTATTGGCCATTTCCTGGACATATAAAATGATAGGATGATGACTACAGCTCTGTAGATATCTGACTAGTTAGAGCTGATTGTTTAGAACAATGGTAGGCTATCAGCTGCAGCTGAAGATGAACACAGAGAATTGGGGGCAAAAAAAGGTTGCTGGAACTGCAGAGCAACACAATTGATCTGCAACTGTTACAGTCTTTGCAGAATCTTCTTCCTTCATTTAGAAAGATAATAAACCTTTAGCTACATGCCATTGGCCTCTTTCCAGGAACACAAAACCAGCTGTGCTGCTATTTTACTATGTTCAGTATAGCCTTAAGTTCATACTGTAAATTATTTGGGCTCAGCCATCAGTTTCACAAGATAAACTTCATGTTCAGCTTTCACACTGTGAAATATCCTATGGCAGTCATATGTAATGCAGAAAAAACCTAAGGCATCAAATTGCCACCCCCAGCTAGAGTAGACCCTCCAAACCAGCCCATTTTGACTCCCTGAAGCCATCCACTAGTCCCCCCAAAGCAGTCCCAGACCCCATTTTTAAAATTCATTTTTGGGGTGATGTTTCACTTGAAAAGCACACAGAAATTTTCCCCAAAAACACCTCTATTTTTATTGGAGTACCTCCCAAAGTGGTGACACAAAGTGATGAAGAACAGGTTGCTTACCTGTAACAGTATTTCTTCGAGTGGTC
>CM034703.1:35022125-35038759 GCA_020142125.1 Phrynosoma platyrhinos | reverse complement strand
GAGTCAAGGAGCACCCCCAGACTGCGAACACAGTCACTGGAGGAGATTACAATCAGTGGTCAAGCACAAAGGCATATATAACATGTTTAGCACCTCCACAGAGCAATATATGTTAGTTTAACTGTGCATATTTTATTATACAAACATTATAGAAAATTATCTGCTGATATTAAATTGCAGGGTTGCAGAATGGATGTGTTTATGCAAGATAGAACAAAGTTCTGCCTTTTTTTGTGCATGAGACTTCAAAAAACCACTTCTTTATTGAAATGGAGCACTCAAACTAAAATTTGTAGTCAGAGGTATGCAGCCAGTTTTGCACAGTGATAACTTCAAACATCCAGCATGACAACTTTTATGCTAGTAGCAGATTCTTTGTTGACAACTGATCAAAACACACTAAGGACTTCCCATGTTGATCCTAAGAAACTATAGGATCATTTGTGGATGCCAAACCTAACACACACTGAAGTAATTAATTGTCTGTTTTGGAGAAATGCTGCATATTAATAATACATAGGGGTTATGTGCAAGAAACATTGGAGAATTTGGAGGATTGCTATTTTATTATTACCATTTTGAACTCCCTTCTGAGGAAGCATCAGTTAATTAAACGCAAGCTTCATTCTGAAATGAAATACCAAAAAAAGGGATAAATTATTGCCTTGTGGCTTATGAATCAGCAGTGTTGCTGATTAATTCAGGTGGATTTATTATAGATGGCTATGAATGAAAATGTTTGTTTGAGGAACCCATTATCTGCATAAGAATTCAAAAGCTGCTAAACTCTGTATGCTTGCTGTTGAGGGCCTTCAAGTTGTTTCTGACTTATTGCGACCCTAAGGCCAGCTTTTCATGGAGTTTTCTTTGGCAAGTTTCTTCAGAGGGGGTTTGACCAGTGGATTTACATGCCTGAGCCAGAATTCAAACCCTGCTCTCCAGAGTCATAGTCCAATGCTCAAACCACAATACCCCACTGGCTCTTGTTAACTCTGTAAGGAGGTTATTATAAATGTCCATACTTTCAGTGAGTGGCAGAATTTTCAAAGCAGGGATAGGCAAGTGTCACCAGTTGGAAGGCTGCACTGCTCCCCTGGGAGTTTGGGGGCAGCATTCCACTCTGATTCCTGCAAAAGCCCCAATATAGGACTTCATGACCCATAAACAGTAGCTGTGCCCCAAAACAGGCTGGCAGCCAATGGAGCTGTTGTAATAGGAGAGTAATGTGGTTCTAGTAACTAGCTCTAGTCAATAGTCTGGCTGCAGCTCCTTGGCCAGCCAGTTTCTAGGCAGTTTTCAAGGGCATTTCCATGTACAGAATGTTACAGCAATATGAAAAGGATGCAACTAAGGATGAGTTACCATGATTACATCTGGCATCTACAAGATCAGGCACAGTTGTTTCACTAGCTTAACTGTGCAAATGCACTCCTTGGCCACTACAAAACTTTGAACATCCAGGCCCAGGGCTGAACATCCAGGCCCAGGCCACTACAAAACTTTGAACATCCAGGCCCAGGGCTGAACACCCAGACTGCAAATCACAGTGTGTACTGTATATACTCATGTATAAGTCGAGGGCAGGTTTTGGGGCCAAAAGTTTGGATGTTGATATGACCTGTGGATAAGTCAAGGGTACAACTTAGGGGCATGTAACAAAGGATACTCCCACTCCCATGCACACACTTTTACTTTGCAAAGCAACCAGGGCTCTTTTCCTCTTCCCTGGGCAGGGAAGCAAAGAGAGACACATACACGCATTTGAGGAACACTCACAAACTCTTCTTGTTTGAGCAGCAGCTGCCGAAGTAAGGGGAATGGAGTGTTGGGTGGTACTTCTTTCTGAACAGAATTACCGTATTGACCCATATATGTCAACCCAGAATTCTGGGTCAGTTTTTTGGCATAAATTTTTTGACTTATAGACAAGTATCTACGGTAATCCCATACAACACTGGCTAAGTCTGTACTATCTGATCTGTTTTTCAACTGACCATGTTCATCATCATCCAAGCCATTATTGATCACAGGCTCTAGAATAAAGGTTGCTTCCTCAAATTTAGGCGGGAAGGAGTAACTGATAGCACTGCACTCCAAATTCTAGACAGCCTCTACCAATGGTTTAATGTGCATGTTAAATAGCATGGGGAACACAGCAGAACCATGAGGGACTTCACAGGCAAAGCAATCCTGGAGCATGACCTTCTGGGCTAGCCCCTCCAGAAGACATCATAAAAAGAGGACCTCCATGCCCCATTCTAGTAAGCAGCCAGGATACTATGGCCAATAGAATCAAAAGCCATTGAGAGGTCCAGAAGATCCAACAGTTCATCCCCCCTGTATGCATACCGGTAGAGGCTATCCATCAAGGTGACCAAAGTCATCTCTGTCCCATAGCCAGGTCTGAACCCATGCTGAAATGGATCTAGATAATCCATCTCATCTAGAAAGCTCTGGGGTTGGGATGCCACCATACATCCTAGTATCTTGCCCAGAAACTGAATATTGGAAACTGGATGGTAACCATCCAATAAGGTCAGATCCAAGTAGTGCTTTTTATCACTGAAGTTATAAATATATCCTCCAGCATTTATTTGTTCTGTATTAGCAGCATGTCGTGAAAGAGATGTGCCAAGAGTGGGAAGTTGTTCATCTTAGTCTTTATTTTTGTCTTATTGAACAGCCTGGCTTAATTTTCTGTTTGTTATTCTTGTTAACTTGTCCGTTAGGAGTCTCTGTCTGTTTCAGGTAGCAAAATATATTTTCCCCCTACACCCCACTTATCCCTAGGTATTAGATGGAAGGCAGACAGTCTGAGAAATTACAGAAAAGGCAGAACATTGTTGGGGTCAATTTTGAGATGGAAGAGGATCCCAGGTTTGCTATGTGTCTTCACTTTAAATAGTAAGTGGGAAGAGTAAAGGATATTACAGCAACCATAGTCTCCTATCACATCTTAAGAGGCAGTACCAAGCTATCTTGCCCAGGACAAATGCAGAACAAAACCGAGAGCAGCCAGGGAGCAGGAGAAAGACAAGTAGGGCAGGAACAAAGTGTGATGACAGTAGCTCTACTCAGTCCCACACCCAACCAAAAAAAAAAAAAAAAACAAAAAAAAAAAAACAAACAAACAATAAAAAAATCAGGCTTAGACTGGCAAGTCTGGGAGATGTGATGAGGAGTGACCATAAGAGGGAAGTTTCAAATGCCAGCACAGATCACCAAATGTCCTAAGGGGGAGAAGTGATGGATCTTACCACTTAAATTGTGGGTAATAATAAAGCATGCTCTCATGATCTAACTCCTTTATGCCACTGAAACTTGCCAGGTGGATTGCACCCCACCAGTACAGCATGGACAAGTTGCTTACCTGTAACTGTATTTCTTCAAGTGGTCATCTAATAATTCACACAAATGGGTTATGTCTGCACCTGCGCAGCTGGTTCAGAAACTTCTAGTATCACTAGGCAGAACTTCAATTGCAACTTTTTGGCAGTAGCTCCACCCATCCCTATAAAGCCCCTGGCATTCCCACTCTTTCTCCAGTTCTGTAATGTACGCTGCCTAGCAGCAACAGAAAAAGTTTAGAAGTGAGCAGGACATGACTGAGAGGAGGATGGGTGGGATTTATGCAAATTCACAGATGACCACTCAAAGAAATACAGTTATAGGTAAGAAATCTGTCCTTCTTCTTCGTGGTCTCTGTGAATCACACAAATGGGTTAGATTGACAAGCTTCGATCAGTGGAGAAGGGAGTGTCATGACACCAATTTGAAAGTTCAAACAAATTGTAATTTTATTAACCACAATAAAACTTTTAAACTTGAAAGTGTATTTGTCAGTGTCATTTCTTTGGTTTCAAAGGCACATAACATGCAATTCAATCAACATTCAATATAAAACAGAAAGCAACACTGCCCTCCCAAAGGCTGTTTCTCGTCTGACCCTAGTGTCCAGCCTATAATGTTTAATGAAGGTCAATGGCTGGGACCAGATAGCAGCCCTGCAAACATCCTCCAGAGGCACCCCAGTCAAGAAAGTGGAGGATGCAGCTACCGCCCTAGTTGAATGTGCTTGAACCTGGGCTGGAAGGGTTCTACCCAACAGATCATAACACAAATGGATGGTACCAGCCACCCATTTAGAAAATCTCTGAGCAGTCATGGGTAGTCCCTTCTTAGCTTGAGAATAGCAGACAAATCTCAAGCATCTCGAACCTGAAGTCCTGTCCAGATAGAATGCCAGCGCTCTCTGAATATTAAGAGTACAGGAGGTGCTCAGCATTCGTCGTTGGGTTCGGGGCCAGGATGGGCAACACATGTCCTGATTGAGGTGAAAAGTAGACACCAGCTTCAGAAGGAAAGTGATGTTGGTACGGAGGACCACTTTGTCCTTGTGAAATCAGAGGTATGGCTGGTCAATCCATAAGGCACAAAGTTTGCCTGCATGGCGAGCAGAGGTGATGGCCACTAAGAAAGCTGTCTTCCAGGTCAGCAATCTCAAGTCCATGGTGGCCATGGGCTCAAAAGGCTTGGTTGAAAGGTGGGAAAGTACCAGTTCCAGGCTGGTGTTGATACTGAGGATGGAGGGTGGAGGTTGTTGAGCCCCTTAAGGAATCTCTTTACAAGGGGTTCTTTGGAAAAGGAAGGTCTACCCTTGAACAGATGGCAGACAAATAGCACTTGATGGATGTGAGACACAGTCCCGAGTCATCAAGAGTAATCAGAAACTCCAAGACCATCAGGACCAGAACATGGGATGGAGATAGTCTCATTCAGCCAGGTGCCCCCCATCGTATATCTGTGCTTTTCGTTTTTATGCCCTACGTGCAGTACCTCACATTTCTCCGTGTTGAATTTCATTTTGTTAGCTTTGGTCCAGCTTTCTAGTCTGTTCAAGTCATTTTGAATTTTGATCCTGGGGTATTAGCTACTCCTCCTAATTTGGTGTTGTCTGCAAATTTGATAACTATGCCCCCAATACTGTCATCCAAGTCATTGATAAAGATTTTCCTGGGACCTCCCTCTGTCTTTTCCCTTCTCCTTTCCCTTCTCCTTACTGGAGGTAGAGGGGACCTCAGCTGAGGTATCCTAGGTTGCAGGGGCAAAGGCCGGTCTCAGAGCTTGCTCCTACAGAGCCGCCTTGAGTTTCAGGTCCCAGTTTTTGACGGCCTGGGTGGCCATGAATTTGCAATGTGGGCAGGTCTTGACATTGTGGGCCTCTCCCAAACACAAAACACACTGATCATGGCAATTAGTAGTGGGGATTTTGGCGCCACACTTGTCACATTGCTCAAATGAAGCCATTTTCAACTGGGATTGAAAGGCAAATTTGGCAGTCAAATCATGAGTCAAACAGTTGGAGGTTGAGTGATCAGCGACAATCTCAAGTCCAAAGTCCAAAGGAGTGGCCAAAGTCCAGAAAAAATGGTCAAAATTCAAGTCGTTAGGTCAATCCAAAAGTGAAACGAGCAACTCTGACTAACTGAAGTTCCTTCCTAGCTGCTAACACCGCAGAAAAAGGAACTGGACAAAGAGTGGGAATGCCAGGGGCTTTATAGAGATGCGTGGAGCTACTGCCAAAAAGTTGTAATTGAAGTTCTGCCTAGCAATACTAGAAGTTTCTAAACTAGCTGTGCAGGTGCAGACATAACCCATTTGTGTGATTCTCAGAGACCACAAAGAAGAAATTAAATTTCCCTTGCACCCCTTGTACACCCTCTAAATACAGCTTTGATTTTCTCAAGGAATCAGATTGGTCCTTCTTAGGCTGTAAGAGTTTGTAGGATTTGTGGCTGTAGTTTTTCTCTTTATCACACACTTGGGAAGAAAGCGTAAATTTACCTTAAGAAAACTCAGCTTTCAGAAGATATCAGCACATAGAGATGTTTCATTTTTCACTGAAAACTGTGCACTAAAGGCCATTTTCAGATAGGGATTGGATTTCTCATCTTTCCTGCATGTTTGTTCAAAAGGTAACAGTACTTTTAGTGGCTAAACTCAGTTGTTAATCTGTACACTGTGTTAAACTTTCTGTATCTATTTAAACATGTACCAATTAAATCAACTGCAATGCCTTTAACAGTAATATATCATAACCCTGGGGTTATTTCATACCAAATAATACTTCGGCATCTCGATTTGCAGTGTCAGAGATATTTCTAGAGAAAAACCCATGGTAACTGGAGCATAGGATGCTATGTATGCCAATGTTGCTACTTTAAATTAAACTCTTATAGATACCAACAAGTGTGCCTCTAGATTACTCATAAAGAACACATAAGTGAGATATCCCTGTAAAATTTATTTTGCAATTTGGAAGCATCAGATTTTGTTTTCTAGTACAATCTGTAATCTAGTTTACAAGGAGACTTTGATCTCAAGGGTTACACAAAGTTGCTAGTTTTCTGCATAAGTACTGTAACTAACAATTTGTTAGTTTCTTGGCCACTGCTTCTTGAAAATTAATTTCTTACATTAGGAGATAAATGGCCATGGGAAACCTTGACTAAAAAGAAAAAAATGGCTCTCCTTACAATAGGAGGTACAAGACAGAGAGAGAAGGAGCATGAATATTTACTTAAATAACATTGGAACACAAAATATTTCTCAACTCACTTTCCTTGTTGTGCACCCTTCATTTTCCTAGATAAAGACCTGACTATTTAGAATTCATCATTAGTATTGTTTTACTGTAATTCAGAATAACAGGCAATTAGTAAACTTTGACTCACCATCTTTAGCTACCTAGAAAGGTGACTCTTCTAAAACAGAAAATATATACCTCATCACCCTGTTTGCTTAGGGTGTACAATATATTTACCTCCTACCATCCTGGGAAGAGAGCAAGGATCAATTTCAAACTTAAAATCTTTTCTCACAGTGTCTATTGCTACATTATAACTCAAAACCATTTTGTAGAGCTAAAATATGAAAAATAAATTCTAAATCCTTTTCCTTTTACATGGATTAACACAGTAAATTTAAAACACTGGGATAATTTCATTAGTTCTCTTTTCATGCAAAAGACACTAGTGTTCAACTCCCCATAGAGGAAACTTTAAGAATACTTTCTATTATTTATATTGCTATATTTACACTATTTAAGTTGTTTAACATTCTTCTGCTGTAATGCTCATTAAGTGTTAAATTTTATTACAATTTTAAAAGTAAACAGAGTAAGGCAGTCTAAGCAAGCTGAGATCCTTGCAGAAAAACCCTTAAGTGATTAAGACCACATGATTGTGAGATCGAAGACATTACCAAGAGTAAACCAGACATCCATTTTACAATATCTTTCTTTTGCAAATTTCTATTCCATATATCCCACATATGCATGTTCATGTAGTACTGGTCATTCCTGATCCAATGTCTGGGACCAGAAGTGTTATGGAGATGGGATTTTTTGGGGGGCGGGGGGGATTTTGGAATACACAAGTAGCATAGTATTTACCTGTATTGTATTTGTGAAGCTGGAGAGTGACATGAGGAACTGTGAAATGGCAGGAGGCCTGGATTCTCACCCAGCACCACATGGATTCCCACCATTTCACAGATCCTCAGTCTCTCTTCAGCCTCACATCTTTTTGTCACCAACTGTCTACTTCTGAGGCAGTGGATGCACCATTCCTGCTTGTGCATCTCTCTTTAGCCTTGCATCTCATTGGTTCACTACTTGTGTTGTACATGAGACATGAGGCTCAAGAGAGATTGAGAATCTGAGAGGTGAATGAGCACGAGCAACACAGCTGCCATATAGAAGACAGAATTGGGTGGCTGGCAGCAAACATTTAGGCTTTTGGAGGTTTTCAGATTTGCAGATTATGAGTACTCAACCTGTATTAATGAAGAGAGATCATATAATCATGGCCATGGCCCCTCCTTCCTTAATTTCCAAGAGCAGCTCTCTTTTTTGGAGTCTTTTTTTTTTTTTTGTAATCAGATAGAAGGCTGCAAAGTCTGCCCTTATTACACTGAAGTGAAGAGATGTAAAAAATCTTGTCTTTGATCATTCAGAATCCTTGTAAGAAGTCTTGAAGTTGTGTGACTATTTCCGTATCCACCGTTTCCATGAGTGCCTGAAAGCCTTGTTCTCCCAGCAATTCCTGTTGTGCTTTTAGCTTCTCGTATACAAATTGCTGCAGTGACACAGAGTGTACTGGATCCTTTAGCGCAAGCTGCAGAATATAGATAAGAACAATATATAATAATGAAAACAGCAGGCAAACCCAGTGCAGCTATGACTCATTCATCTGTTTTATAATCTCAGCTGGAATGAAAAGGCTTTTGTTTTCTGCAGTGCTTACAGTGAGAAACATAATCTGCCAGCTGGATCCTCCCAAAAAGAAATTCTGCTACTTAATCAACTGAAATTAATTTTTAGCTTCACTCCTCATTAATAAGCAGTGCTGAAATCTTCAAATGGAAAAACTGCTAAAATATGTTCATGTTGGTAGTTTTCTCATTTGGGAATTTTAAAACTTTAGGTGCAACAACTAATTTTCTTATCAACAGTCTGGTTGACCATTAGATTAAGAGATATGGAATCTCCAGGCTAAACATGAAGCTAAGCAAGCAAGTTGCTTGGCCTGGTCAATGAAAGAGCAATAGTTTCAGCCAAAAAACAGGTTGCCTTCCTCAACTGGGTGCCTTTGACATGTGTTGCACTGCAATTCCCAAAATCCTCGGTCAGCTCTGGCAGTTGCATCCAACATATCTGAAGGGCACCAGGTCAGAAAAAACTGTAATAGGCCAAAACACTTTTTAGGGTTTTGTTTTTTGGAGGGATATGGGAGATTGTGATCTTCCCCCAACTCATAATGGATTTGGAAGTGGTGGAGTTCCTCTCAGTTCTACAAGGTGGAACAAGGCAGATGAAGTTGCTCCTAGAAGAAACTAGGATGGCCTTGTTTCCTGCTTCCGAGAGGGGACTTCTCTATTTGAAAGGCTGCCCTCCAAGTCCAGTTAAGATATAAAGAACCCCAAGAGGGAAGAAAAGGGGCCTCGATGTTTCCCATCAACAGCTAGCAAGCACATGGACAGCAGAATAAACAGGTACACAAGTCAATTGGTCAGCCTTCCCTATTAACGTCATATTATACTTTTACTTAAATGACAGTAATTATTTGGACCTATACAAATGCAAATCTACATCTTCTCCCACCCCCCTCTTTTTTTTGTTTGAGGATACATTTACTCTTCTTTGCTGTTGCATAAGTAGCTACCTATTTAGAAATAGCACAGTTTCAAGCACTATGCATTATGAAGCTGAATTATCATGGGTGAAAAGTTTGAAGAAAGGCCTACTTCTCTACCCACACCCATAAACACTGAAGAATTCCTTTTAGCCATACAACAACAAGCTTCTGTAACTGATGCAAATTATTGTTCTGTAAAATCTATGGGGAAATATATATTGAAAACACAAACTTGGTGGTCTATTTCTGGGAACATGTTTTTGCCTTCTGTGTTTATACAAGATAGGGCAACATCACCTATTGTCATCAGTCATTGATCGATGCCTTTTATGCATCAGTCTGTGGCATTAGAATTACAAATGACACCATAGGGGATGTCAGCGTTCTGGCTATTGTTTCTATACCTATTGCTGTACATTTGACACTTCTGTTGGTTGCATACAGCATTATGACCATGACATAGGGACAGGTATGTCAATATGGAAAACAAAATGGTGGCCAGTAGACTGGAAACAATAAGTGGATGTGGAATATAATGGCTTATATGATTCTAACTTTAGTGCTCAGTTGTGTATCTTTACTCTTTAGGATCTTGTCTAGTCCTTTCACAACTGCCCTTCTCATTCTAGTCTTCTACTATTTTCTTGACTGCAGTCTCCTTTCTGATCAATGTTGGATCCAAGGTATGGGAAATCTTTATTTTGATTTCCTCATTGTGTAGTTTGAATTTATGTAGATCTTCTATGGTCATTATTTTTGTTATCTTTATATGCAGCAACAGCCTTGCCTTTACACTTTCTTCCTTGACCTTCCAAGTCCATGATATTTTCCACTAGCAGTATGATGCCATCCACATATCTTAGATTGCTGATGCTCCTTCCTCCTATTTTTACTCCTCCTTTTTCTGAGTCTAAACTTGCTCTTCATATATTTTATGCATGCAAGTTGAACAACTAGGGTGATAATATGCAGCTCTGCCTGACACACCTTGCCAATTGGGAACTATTCTGTTTCTCCATATCCTGTCCTAACAACTGCCTCGTGTCCTAAGTACAGATTTCTCATCAGGACTATCAGATGTATTGGCACACTTATGTCTTTAAGAATATTCCATAGCTATGCCAGGGTTCGGCAACCTATGGCCCGCGGGCTGCACCCAGCCCGCTGGCTCCTGCATGAGCATGCACATCCCCCCCCCCACGGCTGAAGACCTGGGGACCAGCGACCGGCCCTAGGTATGTTAACATTGGCGACTTCTGGTCTATGCAATCAAAGGCTTTGCTGTAGTCTATGAAGCACATGCTGATTTTCTTTTGGAATTCCTTTGTGCACTCCATTAGCTACTATATGTTTGCTATGTGGTCTCTAATGCCTCTGCCTTTCCTGAACCCCACGTGCATATCTGGGATTTCTCTCTCCATATATGATTGAAGTCTATGTTGCAGAATTGTGAGAAATTAATGCTATGGCCCTATAGTTGCTGCAGTCTTTTGTGTCCCCTTTTTTGTGGATGGAAATGAGTATTGATCATTTTCAGTGTATTGACCACTGTTTTGTTTTCCATATTTGTTGGCATATTTTAGTTAATACTGGAATTGATACTGTCTGTGTAACGACTACTAAGGAAGGTAAAAGAAGAAAGTGCAAAGGCAGGCTTAATACTGAATATAAAAAATAAAAACAAAAAACCCAAATGTAATGATCACAGAGGAACTACATAAATTCAACCTAGATAAAGAAGAAATCAAAATAGTTAAAGATTTTATGTATCTTGGATCAAACATCAATAAGAATGGAGACGGCAGTTAGGAAATAAGAAAACTAGGAATGGGAAGGGCAGCAATGAAAGAATCATAGAACTGGAAGAGACCACAAGGGTCATCCAGTCCAACCCCCCCTGCCATGCAGAAACTCATAATCAAAAATCCCTGACAGATGGCCACCCAGCCTCTGTTTAAAGATCTCCAAAGAAGAAGACTCCACCACTCTCTGAGGGAATGTGTTCCACTGTCGAACAGCTTTCCATCCTCAATATGACACCCCTTTAAAATATGTAAACAGGGCTATCATATCACCCCTTAACTGTCTCTTTTCCAGGCTAAACATATCCAGATCCCTCTCCTGATAAGGCATGGTTTTCAGACCCTTCACCATTATGGTCACCCTCCTCTGGACATGCTCCAGTTTGTCAACATAATTTTTGAACTGTGGTGCCCTGGACACAGTATTTCAGGTGAGACCTGACCAAAGCAGAATAGAGTGGCAGTATTATTTCCCTTGATCTAGATACTATACTTCTATTGATGCAGCCTAGAATTGCACTGGTCTTTTTAGCTGCTGCATCGCACTGTGAACTAGGCAAGATCCTAAAGAGTGAAGATACATAACTGAAAACTAAAGTTAGAATTGTCTAAGCCATAGCATTCCACATCACCATATATGGGCATGAGAACTCAACAGTGAAGAAAACAGATTAAGAAGTAAATAAATTCATTTGAGATGTGATGCTGGAGAAGAGTGTTGAGGATACTGTGGACAGCCAAAAAGAAAACAGGTTCTTAAGCAGATAAAGCCAGAAATCTCCCTGGAAGTCAACATGATAAAACTGAGGCTGTTGTACTTTGGCCACATTATGAGAAGGCAAAACCAATTAGAAAAGACAATAATGCTAAGAAAAGTATAGGGTAGTAGAAAGAGATAAAGACCACACACCAGATAGACAGACTCAATCAGGGAGGACATGGGTCTGAAACTACAGGACCTAAGAAGAAGTTGGGGTTGACTCAAAAGCAGTTAACAACAAACAACAAAAGTGACAAAAGAAACTGGAGACATGTCTCAAGACACTCAAAAGATGGATGATCTATCAGTCAAAAAGCATGACACATTTTGGCCTGGGTATGCTGTTAAAGCTTTCTTCAGAGGCTGTTTAGAATCAAAGTTCCTGTACCAGAAACTCTTAAACTGTTTACTATAAAAAAAAGGTGTATTTTGAATTATCTGTGCACAGAAAAGTCCCTGCTACTGAAGCTGGATCTTTTGAACAATAAAACTACCATATTTTTAATGTCCTGAGATGTGTCTCAAGTTTGGTTTTCACTGGATACTCTCCAGTTTCTGCATCTTTTTATTATGGTATAGTGCTATTCAAACTTGTGCTACGGAACTACAGAATGGCATTTACAAAGAGGGTCTATGTTGATTTAAAAACAAAACAAAACAAAAAACTATAGGACCAACTTAAAAATGACAACTTGCTACATTCTGCAGTTTTCTTCTGTCAACTGTTATGAATTACTTTTGCAAACTAATGCTGAATGCTTGCCTTTGCTGTCTGAACAAAGGCCTATAAATAATATGCTATTCATGCTTCATCTTGTAGAGTTTAACTGTTGGCTTATTAATAGTATCTCCTTTCCCTAGGTAACAATAAGAAATCACTTATTCTGTCACATTAGTTTAACCAACCTTAGCAGTTCCCTAATTATGAGTCTCTCCAAAATACTTCTGGCTCATCATCACAACTCTTTTACAGTATAGCTGAGCTGGCTGCATTGCATCCTAGTACAATCTCAAAACTAAACATTACTAAAGTCATCAGCAGAACAACAGGCATGGACATGTATAAAACTGTTAATATTTCACTGGTTCATAGTAATTTAAAATTTCCATGTAAGGTATTGTAAGTTAATTTTTTAAAAACAACTACCGTATTTTCCGGCGTATAAGACGACCCGTGTATAAGACGACCCCCCATTTCTCCAGTCAAAATATAGAGTTTTAGCACCTCTATCTTCATTATCCTTATACCCGGCGTATAAGATGACCCCCCCACTTTAGCCACAGATTTTGCAGGTTAAAAGGTCGTCTTATACGCCGGAAAATACGGTACTGGATGATGGTATTTAAAAGGAGTGCACTGAAGGTTTACATTTTAGAGCATTCACTCTTCCATGTACAACTATATGGATTCTAAGTTGAAATGCTGATTACACAGAAATAAACAGCATTACTACATCAGTGGGTACTTGTTACTCTCTGGTGCAGTGTGCCTAACAACACCTTCAAGGCGACTGCAGGAAGGATTTTTTGGCAGGGAAGGTAAGGTAAGGGAACAGATGCAAAAACAACAATGTACTGGACTGGACTAATAATAGATGGAGCAAGAACATGAATCCTATTTATTTAAAAAAAAACCACACAAAAAACAAGCTGGTAAAATATCTTTATGTCCTCAGCACATGCCACTGAAAAATGCTTCTTCTACATGGTGCCACATACAGAAGATTGGATGTTTGTGAAGCTCTATAGCAGAGGACAACTTCGGTTTATAACTTTGTGGGGGGAAATAATCTTTTTTTTTTTTTTTTGTAGCCTTTATTTCATTTCCTGAAACATCATTGGCCTGAGCAATAGCCATGTTGTGAAACTAAGTACAACTGCCAATTTCTGTTTTATTTTTAATTTCCACAAATGTGTCAGATAAAATTTAAAAATAATAAAGTACTTGTTTAACTTATCAGTTTCTAACCATCCAAAACCCTGCTAGAAACCACAAGTACTCTGCTTTTATTGCCATTATCTATGATTAGTTAAAACAGTAACTTCCAGGTTCTCTCGCCTAGTCTATAGAGTTTATTGCATGGTTGCAAACTGCAAAAATCCTGCGCAGAAATGGGATTTAAAAATCGAAATGCAGGTGGTTTTTCACACACGATGGTGTTAATGTGACATTAACCTGAACAGAAAGTAGACAAAATCCATCTCTTTTTACTTTCAGGATTTTCAGAAAGTAAAAAGAAGCAGGTTTGTCTAATTTCCATTCAGGTTAATGTCACATTAATTCTCTTTAATGCTAACGACTTAAAAAAATCCTGCTTTTTGCAGGTTTTTTCTACTTTCTGTTCGGGTTAACCCCGAATATCTGTTCAGGTTAACCCCAAATACCCTTTTGCGGTGGGGTTTCAGTTTAAATCCAGTTTCTGCACGGGATCCATCCCATGTGATAAACTCATATGTCTTGCCTTGTGATTGCATAAGCATGTAGGGGAAGAATAACATCATTAATCTATATGGAGTGGACTCAAACAATAATATAAAGTCTAAAAGAGAAATCAGAATTGGCCTGTATCAGGTCAACAAAAATGCCATAAAACATTTTAATTCTTTAGAACTCTTTATTTGGGATGGAAGAAAAATAATCTAGAACGGGAGACAAAAAGTCTAGAAATTTGACCAGATGTTTTTGCTATTGAATCACCAGTTACATTTAAATCCACAGGTGAAGCCTGAAGCTTGGAAGAATCAGTTTTAGGTGTGATGATATCAGGTTCAAATTGAGGGATATAGAACCAATTCCATCTTGACAAACAAAAGGCGGGGAGACACTTAGGCTAAACACACTAGTTTCTGTGTTAGCTTGTGTGAGGAACATGACAATCTTCACAGCAGCAATCCTGGAGATACTAGGTAGTGCACTAGATTTAAAAAAGTGAACTGAAGCAAAATTAGAATATTACCTACTGTATATACTCATGTATAAGTCTAAAATTTTAGTCAAAAAAATAGAGCCAAAAACTCTGGGTCAACTTATCCATGGGGCAATGTAAGTACTGTATTTTAACACTTATCAAAAAATAAAATATAAAGGAACCATCCCATTCTTTGAGTAGATTGGCAAAAGGCAAGTGCTTAGTTTGTCCTGAAAGGACCTAAAAAACCACCAAATCATTCTACTCTCTCCATTGCGGCACCATCTCTGACCTTTTTGAATGCCTGGGAGGAAAATAGTAGTGGCGATAACTCTTTGGACCCCTCTAAGGGGTGCCAAGAGAAATTAGGCTTTGAGAGATTTGAATAAGATGTTGGTGTATGTTTGTCAGCATTACAGGGGTGAAATCAGGCAAAGTTATTACATTAAATTTAAAAGCTATAATCACTGATAACATAATGGCCTTTCCTTTGCTTTGTCTTTTCATCCTTTTTGACATGTGGGCATTTTCTTAGCCCCACCTGTGCCTGGTCACTTCGTCCAGACATCACACAGTCACATTTTCCTGTAGTTCCCTCCTTATCCATCCAGCCCTTAGGGTGAGCACAAACAGTTATCTAAGTTTGTTGACATCAATTTCCTTTGTTATGTCTCAAAATCCCCACAAACTTTTAAAACTTATTTCAGCAGAAAAAGCTGCTGCTAATAAACAACAAAAGGGGGACAGAGGAAATACCAATTAATGAAGGAATTATTGGGTATGTGTGTGTACCAAGAGTACCAGGTAACCTGTCATTCTCAGATTAAGTGATAACCTAGCATGGTTTCCTATTTGATTTGTGGTAATCTGCTACAGCAGCCCTATGAAAGTAGGTCAACCATGTCTGGTCCAATTTGTTTTGAATCACAGCCGGATGAGCTGGAATAAAAAGCAGAACTCATTTTTTGAGCAGCCAGATTAAGATAAATTCATTCCATGCCTGGGCTGATGATGTGAAGTATCTCCAAACAAGCACTGGACATCCTGGGCTGTTGCTGGCATTGATGTGAAGCTTGTCAACTCCTTCACCCAATCAATTTTGTCTACGGGCTAAAACATTTATATTTGTTTATAATTTCTATGAGGTATTTAAAAGCTAATTGAATGGGGGCTCGACTGTGATTTTTTTTTTAAATGTCATACAAGGTATCTTTTGAAAATAATAATTTACAGGAGTGGCTGCCAATGCTATTTAGTTATACCAATATTGAAATTTTGTTGGTGATATTAATCATAGAGCTTAAAGAGTAACAGAGCAACCACCCGCTGAAGAAACTTGCCAAGACCACCTCCTATGACCACCCTAGGATCTCTCTGGGATCACTATAAGCAGGAAATGATGTAAAGGCACACAACAACAACAAAATATTTAAAAGTATTTTGAAATGAAAATTCAGCTACAGATGTGTTAAAGGCAAGGAGATTAAATGGTCTCAAGCAGTTGACTAACAAAGAAATGATCTGCCAGTATTTTAATACTTACTATTTTATTCATCTGGTATGTACATTATTGCACTTCTAAAATTTCATTATAAGGATACAGAAGTTTATCAGGCTGCACAATCACTTAAAACCTATTATGTCTATATTTTAAATCGATAGTCCTACATGACACTCCATTTTAGTAAAATGTAAAATTTTAGCACTAAACATTATCTGGCATTATATGAAACAATACAAGGATAGCAACCTTGCTATTATCAAATATAAAATCTCTCCCCAAGCTTTGTATTCAACTAACATCAGATTGCAGTAAATTAAGACTAGGTTTTCTTCCCCTATGGTGGTCTTGGGGCAATAGAATTATTACCACAGGAATTAATAGGCAGGATGGCAGTTTCACTTATTTCTTTAGTAAAACAAGTATTTTCTGGTGTATAAGACGACTGGGTGTATAAGACGACCC
>CM034703.1:34991272-35022025 GCA_020142125.1 Phrynosoma platyrhinos | reverse complement strand
TGCGTCTTATATGCCGGAGCGTCTTATATGGCGAAAAATATGGTAGGTCCCATATTTTTACTTACATCACCTATACACATCTTTTTCACAACTAAGGAAAGAGGGATAACCTGCTTTCTGTCATATGCAACCAGTGGCTGGCTGGACTAATGCCAGATTTTAAAAATAGCAGTAAGGGGCAGTCACAATTCATGTCGTACAGGTTGACACATGTTCTGCTTCACTATGTTCTATGTTCTAGTTCAATATGAAATTAAAGTATTGACTTCAGTTAATTGATTTCATGCTTTTGTCTGTAGAGTTAACATTGTCCATGTACATACCAATGGGTGGGGGGAGAGACAAACCTTCAGGCCTAAAGAGCCAAACATTGTGAAAGGGCCATAGCTCTTCATTAATAGCTTCAGTTGCATAATCCACTAACTAATTCATTAATGGGTAGAATTAACTCCAGAAAGTCTAATATAGCTACACTAGTACAATTACGCAAGTTAATTAATATTCATATAATAGTTAGATTATATTTCAAAGTTTTTGGTTGTCTTAACTAAAGTTTCCACTTCTATTTTCCATTAAAGCTGGGAGCCCTATGATTACTAGCCCTCAATACTACTATAGGTTGAGCCTTGTTCATCTAGAATTACAAAATTCTCCTTCTCTACTCTACATCATATTCTCCTTCATCTGTCCCTATCTCACTTGTTCTCACTTTCTTGTCTACTTACTTCTAATCTTCTTTCACATTCACGCCTAACCTTCCTTCCCATCAAATACTGATTTGATATCAACCAGTTGTTCTTGACTTTCTATGACACAACCATTTACTGAAATCCAATACCTTCATATATATTCTTTACCAAATTATCTTATTCAGCTTACTTCATATGATCATATACGCCATCTATTTCTACCCTCATATATAAAAAACATACCTGTAGTTTTCCCTTTGTTTAACAACTAACAATAGATCTGGAAAGCTTTTTAAAAGCTTACTGTTGCTATTTCATCCCATATATCTTTCAAGTAATTAAGAACCATGAGCTAAATTGCAACTTTTGACACATAAAGAGAGAATACATACCAACTTTTTCCTTGTGTCCTGTTCTGTGGGAGGCTCTTCTTCTTCTGTCACTTTGGGCTCTTCAGAAGTAGTTACCAGCATGCAGCTAAAAATATAAAATACAAATAATGTTATTGATTGCTTAACAAATTGAGCCAAAAGACTGATTATATTTAAAAAGTCTTAATAAAATGTTTATTCCATTCTGATACAGGTACACTGTAGTGGGAGTACTATACTACAACATCACAAATGCAGTTTTGTACAATTTCTGAGTTTAGGGACAATTTTTTTTAAAAAATGTAATATTTGGAGAGTGCAAAAGGTTCACTACAGGGCTTTAAAATGGAGATGAACATATCAGTACTGTTCACAAGCTGAAGGATATAAAATCTTTTGCTTTGCCCTTCTTCCCTACCTCCACTCCCCATGGCTCCAGGCCAAGATAACAAAACAAGGAAATTATAGTATATGGTAATGATTATACTTCTAAAAGTTTGGCTGATTTCATTTACATAAGACCTCACCATTTTAAGCAGTATATATAAACAATACTAAAACAAGATGATCAAAATTAAATGGTCTTGCTCATCTACAAAGAAGCTCATATATGGTCTTGCTCATCTTCAAAGAAGCTCATAACATATATGAAGCTCATAAATGCAAATAAGGACATTTGTTGGTTTGAGTTGGACAACTGTAAACACCGGTTGAAAAACTAAAAAAAACAACAACATTCTTTACTCAACATTTTTAATAAACCACCACATTTGCTCACACCTTAGTATATCTGAATATACAGAATATCAAAACATACTGATTGCCTATATCAACAAATTTAAGTAATATCATGCTGAAACAATCAATCCGATAGCTTAGCCAAAACAATAACCACATATGGATCAAGTGTACTACTTACTCTTTAAATGTTCTTGTTTCTGTGTCTTCAGTCATGACATCATGTAACCCTTCTACTGAAATGTTTATAATGCCACAGAATTTATCTTGGATGATGCTGGAAAAGAACAGGAAATGGTTTAGCACAACCAACTAAACAGGAAATTTGCTTAGTTTTTTTTTAAAGGACCCAACTCTAGAGCTTTATTCACATTATTTAGAATATAGCTGAGTATACTGATAAATGACTTATCCAAA
Source organism: Phrynosoma platyrhinos (assembly GCA_020142125.1). Lineage (NCBI taxonomy): Eukaryota > Metazoa > Chordata > Lepidosauria > Squamata > Phrynosomatidae > Phrynosoma > Phrynosoma platyrhinos. Next base: position 35,019,810 of record CM034703.1, on the reverse strand, counting down.
AGCTACTAGCTATGAATGAACCACCTCCTGAAACTTGTGTCAGCCTGTGTTATACAGTTTTCTAACCTAATGGCAAATACAAAGGGAGAACACTTCACATAGTGAAGTGCTGTGGCACAATCCATGTGTAAAACAACAGATTGTAAACTCTATCTGCCAAATACACTTGGTATGGTCAGCTCTGATAGTACTGATCATACACTCAAAACAAAAGTGAATGGAGCTAGAATTAATTCTCTCTAACAGTCAATGCTAAAACTGATGACACTGAGAATCTGCTATGTGTCCTTGGAATTCCACTTAAAAACAAATGAAAAAGGAAAATATACAGATGCAAGGGTTTATCAATAGGAATCATACACCTGGGATCCAATCCAGACATTCTGCTTTTAAATATTAATCTCCCTATGTTTCAAGAGCCCAGCATGGTGCAGTGGCCTGAGGATTGGATTTATGACTCTGGTGAACAGGGTTCAAATCCCTGATTGGCCATTACATGCAAGTAACACTCTCTCAGCCTCAGAGGAAGACCAAGGCACATCTCCCCTCAATAGGGTCACTTTAGGGTTCCCATAAGACAGAAACGACTTGAAGGCACACCACCACCACCACCACAGAGAAAATTGGATACAGAGAAAATTGGATGCAAAGAAATGAAGTGTGTGTGTGTGTGTGTGTGTGTGTGAATTCCTTATCCTGCTACTTTTCTGCTCTAAATCTTCTTCATACTCACCCATAGCCCAACAAGACACAGCAGCCATAAGGTTGCCATATTTTGGAAACAACTTGAAGGCACACAATAACAACAACAACAACAGGGTTTCAAGGACAAATATTCAATTATATGTCTGACACTCTAATAACCTCAGTTAGATCTAGTGAAATTAGCTTCTCCCTTACTACTTTAAAGCTAAACTGACACTGTAGCAGAATTTCTACACCTAGCAGCTCAAACAAGATGTAGAATGTAGAAGACTTAATGTGACAGATTCGACCCATTCCTCTGCCCAAGACAGGACAGAATGAAAGTGACCTTTCCTATTTCTTGTAGTTCTTTATGTTAATAGTTTTTACAGAAGTACTGGAATGCAATTCAAGGAGAAAATGGTGCAGTCAACAAGGCAGCATTGGATTGAATCTCAGGAAACTGTACATTCTATGGAAGTATGAAGCATTTATTTTTTAATAATAATAATAATAATAATAATAATAATAAATTAATTTCTATTTCTGTTTTAAACCAACAGATAAGGAATAAACTTAAGAAAAGGTTTGGTTTGTTTAAAGCCACCATGCATATTAAATGGAAAATGTAACTTGTTTGTTTGATGCGATTAAATTATAATTTCCTTTGTGCCAGCAGTTACATTGTCCAGATCAGTGCTTCTTAAGCTATTCAATGTGGGAGACTGTGCTTTTGTTCAACCAGTTTGCCAAGGACAAGCACCATATTTGTAGCCATTGCTTACAAATGTTTCTTTCTTTCCTGGAAACTTGTAGCACACCAGCAGCCAATGACTGACAGACTGACACTGGCCCATGGCTCACCAATTTCAGTGGCTCTGGTTTAGTGCTAATATTCTAGATTAGTGCTATTCCAAAGGGTTCCCCATCCCCAGAGCAGTTTTGGAGGTACACGAAAGCTCAATTTTGTGAATGGGACAATACACTATTTATGGAAGTTATGATACAATATGATAGTATATTAATTTTATTCACATGAGCCCATTCAGTAGCATCATGGGAGGGGTGGTCTACAGGTGATGCAGCCCACACAAGTAACACCCCAGAAGAGGGGCAACACCTGGTCATCTTGGTGCCATTGCCTGTTCTCCTCATGAGAACAATGTGGCAGCACCAAGGTAACCAAGCTTGCTCACCCACCTTGGTACCATTGCTTGTTCTCATGAGAACGATGCAGCATTATAGAGGAAGCCAAGTGCACCCTCCCACCTCGGTCCTCAGGAAGCACCAAAAATCGTCCCAGGAAGCCTGCCCCCCACACTGGATGACACAAGGGACAGTGATGGCACTGAGCCTATTAGAGCTCTAAGATCTTCTGGAGAAGCCCTTTTCTCTGTCCCATCAACTTCTCAGAATCATCTGACCTTCTTGGCAGATGTGTCCAGTCTTTAGAACTCCCTCCCTAAGGAGGCCAGGATGAATCCATCCTTGCTTTCCTTCCTTTGGCAACTGAAAACATTCTTGTGCCACCAGCTTTTAGAAACTTAATGGGCTGGGCTTTTAATGATGTGCTGTGCTGTTTTATGGTTTGTATAGTCTTTCAATTAATTTTAATGTGTTTAATGTTTTATGTTTTAACTTTATAATTTTTAATTAAAATATTAAATAAAATTTACATTTATAATGTTATTGAAGCGTTGTATTCTCTATATTGTTTCTAAATATGTTGTCAGCTGCATTATTGAGAGAAAGGCAGGATATAAGTGAATAAAATGATAATGACTATTATAATAAAAGAAATAATAATAACCACATTTGTAGATGGAATAGTCACCATATCAATAGTTGTCATGAATGTCACCTACCCTCACACTGAATAAAATATTGACGCTGTACATATATTGGATAAACTGATCAGGTAGGAGGAAAGGGTAGGCTGACTAATGCGAGGAGGATTAAGGGGATGGGAAACCTTGATATGCTTCTCCTGTCTACGCAATCATAATTCACATGATACTTATTATTAAATCAATCAATCCAGATAAAATAGCTTTGTGACCTTTCAAGTGATATAGAAATGTTAGGTAAAAGTTATTTTGAACTAACTCTGGATGCTGTGTTACTGTTTTGTAAATCTAACTGCAACTGAGAAACTATCAGTAAAATACATCATTAAAGAATCTTCCACTGTTAGATTTGAACTGTCAAATCTGCCCAAAAATAAATGCTAGTTCATGCAGTCCCTAATAGGTAAAACATTAGGGACTGCACTGAGGAGGAAATGGGAAGCCCACCACTGTATCTATAACATAAACATTGGATGCATAAATACACATAATTCTCAACTCTAAAAAGGGGTAGAAATGGCATGGAAAAGCACACATCAGTCGTGGAGATAATGTATGCATGGTGGTGGGCTTATAATCTGCTGAGTGTACAATATTAATTATCACATTGAATATGAAAAATGACTGATGACCTTAGGTTGTCATACATTTATTGGAGCCATAGTGAAGTTTTGCCTGTGCTATGCTAGGCAATGTAAGATTTCAGCCATAAAATCAACAGCAATCATGTTATTATTTCTGAAATAACTGTTTTACAAGCCTCATTTCAAGATTCATGACATCCATATCTAGGTAGAATGGAACTACCATCACCCAGTACCATGAACTGATGTTTAATCTGGCATTGGCTTTCTCAGCAATATACAGGCAATTCTAGCCCACTGCCACAGGCAACACAAATTTCAAACAAACAAACAAATTATGGACTATCTCAACATTTCTTAGCAGTAAACACTGTTTCAGTAAGATATACAAATATAAACAGTATTAATTTTTAGGTTATGAAAGACTGGTCCCAGAACCTGTTCTTCTATTTGTGGAAGCAATCAAGATCTAACCAAGGTTCCCAACTAGAAGAAAGGGAAGTAAATTTTGCTAATCCCTCCTTCTCTTGAGAACCCTTATCACCACCTCTTAACAATGCTTTGATGAAAGTGACCATTCCTTGGAGTTTTTCAAAGGGCACTGGAGGAAGGAGGAATTGCAAAAATAATCTCCCTCACCTTCTCTAGAGGAATTGTGCTATGAGTACTTATGGGCAATCTGGACCCAACTAAAAGTGCTGATATTTTCAGTAGCAACACCCTCCTCTGTAAAAAGTACATAAGATAGGTCATGCAAATAACTGTACACAGGCAACACAGACTTCAAACAAACAAATTATGGACCATTTGACTATTATAGTTCATCAACAAACTACTATCTTTAAATGTTCTACTCTGCTGCAGAATGATGCATTACAATATTCATATCATCTCAAAACCCTTCTAGAAAAACTACTTTGGCTCATGAAGTAATTAAATTTCAAAGTGCTGACAGTAATAGTTCTACTTAGTCATTTGCAAGTTGTCTTATATTGTTTCTATGAATCATTTAATACAAATAAATATTTGAAAAGGCTACCATCTTTGTAGAAAAGAATTTATTATCTGGTGTAGATAGAATACTGAACACACACTGATGTAAAGTTAGATTCATCAATGAATGCTTTCCCACAACCAGGACAAATCACAATAGAAACATTATATATAAAACAAGCTTAAGATGCATACAAAAATGCTGCTGTTAACATGGCAGAAAATAATGGCAATATTTGAAGAAAAATGCAAGTCTAGAATCCTACTCACAAATATCTATAAAACATTACATGCAATTGTTATCCTGACTTTTATATAGTCCCCACTCTGCTGATCATTTTTATACCTTATAATACAGAACATTATAATAAAGAATGTTCAAATAAGATGACCTGTGCTTGACTTTCAAATGCTGATGATTTAGAAAGCTGAACATGGTCCAACTCTTGACTTCCCAGTAGATTTGGGGGGATTGGTTGAATTGGATCAGTTATGGTGTAGCTACCAGCTTGATAAAAGCTGTAGTATTCTATTCCACTGTCAGGGTTCTTTTGTGCTTTGAGCTTCTGTCTAAACTGAATGATTTTGTACATCAAAACTATGATCACACCACAGGCTAAAATAAAAAACGTTAATAAAATGTCAAAAGCATGATTTAGTTTCTCTACTTCTTCTGTACAGACTAAAGATGTTTTAAAGGATATAGAAACAGCTTCTGGAGGAGATACACTGTTTTCTTCTATGGTCAAGTTAACACGTATTTTCTGTGCTGGTATCTGCGCTGTAAACACGGAAGCTGCCTTTTCTAGCTTCCCACTGGAATATTCTTCATAATGCTTCTGACTAGCAGCTGTGGTAGGTAACTCCGTCCATAAAGTCACTGTGGCCTTTGTGTCCACATTCAAATTTTCATAAGCCTTCTTGTCTGTGGGGGTTTTATGCCATGCCATCAATAAAGTAGTGGTAATATGGTGAATCCCTTCTGGCTTAGTATTGTTGACTATACCAGGCTTTGTGGTAGTGCTGAAACAGGTTGTAAACAAACCCCATTTGGCATAACTCAAGAGTCTTCCACGCAAATTGGAAGGATTTTGACAATGAACTTTTAGAGAGATGGAAGAAGATGCTAGCCACTTAATTAGTCCAAGTAGTCTGCAGCTACAATTCCATGGATTATAATTGGCCTGTAAGTGAGTTAAAGATACCAAAGGCTTAAGCGTTTCAGCCTGCAAGAATGTAAGGTTATTGAATGCTAAATTCAGTATCTTCAAAGATCCCATTTTTTCAAATGTACTATCTGCAATATTAATTATTTTGTTTCTATCAAGATGCAAAAACATTAAGTTGTCCAACTTAGCAAAGGTTTTAGAAGTAATATTTTCTAAATTATTATTGCTCAAAATTAATTTTTTAAGATTTTTTAGCCCAGAAAAACCATTGGAATTGATAGTTTTTACATTTGCACTTTTTAAGGACAGAAATTCAAGCTTGTCAAGTCCTTTAAATGCAAAGGGAGGTACTGATCCAATAGGGTTGAGTGACAATGAAAGTCTTTCAAGATTTCTCAATGCTAAAAATGCATTTGATGGCACATGTGTTAAATTGTTACCCCCAAGGAACAAACATGTCAGGTTATCAAGGTGATGAAATGCGGCGTGTGATATCTGTGAAATGCTGTTGTTGGCTAGGTTAAGAATCCGAAGACTAACCATTCCAAAAAAAGTGCCACTATTAAGGATGGTGAGATGATTGCTTTGAAGCATGAGATATTGAACTGAAGTGAGATCACTAAATAATCCTCTAGGAACAAAAGCAATTTCATTATTGTGTAGGTACAAAGAATGAAGATTTGAAAGTCCTTCAAATGTTCCATGAACCAAGTGTTTTATTTGATTATTATTCAAATGTAGGAACCACAATTTCTTAAACTCAGCAAATGCCTTTGGGCACACATATAAAATGCCAGAATTATCCAAGTGTAGCACAGCAAGTTCATGGAGGCCTATCAGTTCATTTGGATTTATGTGTGATATATTATTCCCACTTAAATATAAAAATACAGTATTTTGTGGGAAATTGCTTGGAATAGATGAAAGTCCTGAATTACGGCAGTCAGCTTGTCTGCCTTTACACTGCTGGCAAACAGAGGGACAGCACAGTATATCCTTCTGGATCAGCAACAGAAGAAGACACTTAAAAATATGTCGAAATAACCCAAGGTGGTGAAGCTGACACATTTCCAAGGCTTTGACTCTCCCAGTCATCTCCGATTATGCTATCAGAAAAAAAGTTTTAAAATTCTTATTCAAAATTCTATTTCATTATTCTAAAAGCATGCATCTATTAAATGTTATTTCTGCTTTACTGACTACAATACTACAGTTAATTTCTGAGAAAGCTTTTTTAATATTCAATACCTAACGTATTCAGGATCTAAAATGATTAATGGTAAAATTAAAGGTGGTTTTAAATTATTTCAACAGTTTGTAAGTAGTGTCAAATTAAAAACTTTCAAAGACAAAAGCTATTAACACCTTTTAAAATGATTAATCCTGCTTAAATTCAAAAAGAAATGCTATTTTCTTCTATATAAAAGGTCAATTTCCTGCCATTGGTAGCTTTAGACTTCCAATGTCACTTTTACTTTTCCAATTTTAAAATATATTAATAAAGGTCTCACCCAGAACGTAATGCTCATTTTGTTAGATAAAAAATTATTTTTTTGTTGCTTACCTGAACAGCTAGCTCATTTATATATTAGGATTTATTTTAGGAATTTGCTAGACAATATTCTAGCTTCTCATGCTTTGTTGCAGGTTCTGCAACTGTTCCTACAGGAAATGGTACTCTTCCCATTGGCTTCTCCACAATGACTGGGTAAAATAAAGTTACCATGGATACAGGAAACAGAGACAGGAAGTTGTTTTATCTGCAGTTCTGATGTATTGCTGGAAAGAAAATCTCAGCAATTTACTCCCCTAAAATTCAGTTGGATAAATGCATTTCCCCATATGCTGACACAGTTCATATCTGCTCTGAGTTACTGTAGAGAATACAGAATGTATAAATTTAAGTAAATCTACTATAACATCAATAAGATATGTCAAGCTTATAACTGGTAAAAAACTGATAACTAGGAAAGAAAGGAGTATTCTATTGTCTTCAACATTTAGAAAGTACTAAGCCTATTTATCAAAACTTTTATTAAAATGCCATGCTTTAGGTGTAAATGAAAGGAAGCTGAAGTACCAGCATTGCCTGCATTTGTCTGAAGCCCAAACACTGTATGGCTGAAAAGACCACCCCAATAGAGTGGCGTCCCACGGCCTCTTTCAGCGCTGGATCGAGACCATAGCAACCACACACTGCAGGCCTGATCCAGCAGTTTGCAGCTCTAAAAAGAAGTAGCAAAATGCCACTACTTTTTAGAATGGCAAAAGGGTGTCCTTGCTGCTGTGGCAGCACTTTTTGGCACTCCCTTTGGTGTTTGGCGTGTGGTTGCTGCACCAAAGGAGCTCCGTAACACTGTCTGCCGTGCAGTCAGTCAGTGATGCCAGCATCAGGGCAGAGCCGGGGCAGCCGGCATGCGATTGCCACGCTCACACTCCAGCCTGATGCCAGTGTTTAGTGCTGGTCTGTTTTGCCCCTTTCTTACAGGAAAGAGCTCTAAGTAACAACTGTGGACATATGCACAAGCACTAATAAACTGCTGTAGATTTTCAAACAATGGTAGCATGTAGTTGTAAAGAAACAGTTTCTAAATGTAATACATTTCAGAGAAAAGGTAAGATACTTGATTGCTTAGAGCTACTAGAAGAAAAATAACAACAACAACAACAACAACAACAACAAAACTCTTTTGGGAAGAAGTGAAGTCTTTTGAACTGCAATGAGTAAAACTAATCAACATTAAGACTTCCCCAGGAGGAGAAGTTCTAGTCTCCCACACCAGATGGGAAGATAATGGGAGTCCATCCATAAGAGTTTTGTAAGATGTAAGAAAACTTTACCACCTGGCATAAAAGATGAGAACATGTTAAACTGAAGACCACTGTCCTGCAAAAATGCTAGGTCTGCATTTAAAAAAATAAAGTAGGCCACACAACATCCTCAACTGGTATAACATATGAGAGCTTCCACAAGTGGGCTTCCACATCTTAATAATCTATATTGCAACATTTTCCTTCCAAAGGCCAAATCTACAGAACAGATTTTATCTTACAATTTTCAATGCATGTGGACAAAGGCTCATGTGGCTATCTTAGATATATCTAAAACAGGTTCATAAACCTTGAAGAAGTAGAGATTGCTGTTGCCCCAAATAAATGTTCTCAGGAGGGTTCTTTCCCCGTTGGCATGATATACTCCCATCTAGAAATAGTAGCCTTGAGAATATTTATACAGCCATACCTCAGTTAACAAAACCTCTCACAAAGAAGCTCCTTTTCACAAAAGGCCCAGACCACTTTATTCCCTCTTTGTTTAGGTGGAAGATTTTTAGCAGCACCAGCATTTGGGGGGGGGGCAATATTGAAAAAGGGCTGCATAAACCACCCACTTTATGTTTTGTGTTGCAGCAACATTTCTGCAGTAAATAATGTAATAAAACTTGAGGTGGGAAAGAATGGATTCTACTCTAGCCAATTCTACTGCAGCTTTGTGTACCTGACTACAGAGGCAAGATGAATGGCAGCTGCCTCCAAACCTCTTTGACTACTTGTGAACAGAAATGTTCACAATGAATATGACAGCTGCTACTTCTTATACACAATGAATATGACGGCTGCTACTTCTGGGTTTATTACTAGGATTTTAAGCCATTCTGCAACCTGACTCAGTAGAAAGCACATTTATTGACTAGTTTGTGAAATCTGCTTGATCTTAGGATCTCCTCAACTTGTCTAAGGAAAGATACAGGTTTTGAAGGTTGTGGAGGAAAAGCTTATTTTCCCGACTAAGGGGAAAGAGGAGCTAGATGATCTGTTGGCTTGGCCTACTGTTAGTTACCATAATTAAGTTAGGGCCTTTACAGACTACCAGAAATAATGCAACTTGAGTCCACTTTAACTGTCCTGGCTTAGTGCTAGGGAATCATGGGAATTTTAGGTTTTTTCTGAGATACTGAGCCTTCTCTGTCAGAGAGCTCTGGTACCACAATAAACTACAGTTCCCATGATTCCCTAGCACTGAGCCAGGGCAGTTAAAGTGGACTCAAGTTGCATTATTTCTCGCAGTCTGTAAAAGCCCTTAGTTACAAAATGAAGGCTTCAGCTAACAGGGTGGCAAAAATTCCTAGAGACCCTAGGAAGAAGGCTGTACGCTGTCCTCCTTAGAACGGCCACTCTCCTCTCTCTTATCAAGAGTCTCTGGATTCAGCGTTGACAAAACAGCAGGACATATGCTCTTCCACTAAGCTGAGATTGCTTGTCCCTGATTTATACCTTCTGTTCACATACTTTTTTAATACTCTGCCTGGAGGGTAGGTGCTGGCAGAAGAAGTGTGAGAAGGAATCCCTGAAAAGTACAGATCCAGTGGGACAACAAGACCTTTTCTGTGTCTACTTTTCTCTCCCCTACCTGTTGGATTTCAATTTGTTTCCAGCAGGACTGGAAACAGCTCTCTTGTTTCCTGAGTAAGGAAATGTCCGGTTAAGGGACGAGTGATGTATATTGGAAGAAGTACACATCTTCATTAGAGAACTGAGGCAAGTCAATCCATCTACTCTTAAACAGAAGAATAAATTGGCAAAAATGTATTCTCACTGCTCCCACCATCACTCTAGTGGATCAAACATCTTCTATACATGGAAATATCCTGTAGGTTCACAGAGTACAAAGACTGAATCCAGACCACTGATGGTAAAATCTAGGAGGAGGTAGGCATCCCATTTAAAAAAAAAATAACTTGTATAATTACACAGTTAAGAAACACAGTTAAGTTCCACTGATTGCAGCATGTCCCACTGTCTGAAACAGAAGTCAAATATCCATAAGGCAGCCTGGATTCTATCATAATTTACTACATAGACAGATTTTTTTTGTTGTTGGTCAAGAAAATTTGTCAATATTCTGGACGGAGATGAAGCTAAGATATTCAGATATCACTATTAAAAAGGGAAGGGTGATGGGAGTTGGGGGCGGACTTATTATTAGGTATAATTCAAAAGACAAAAGACAAAGTACCACGCCAAGGGGATGTGGACTTCTGCTCCTAGGACAACAACCTCCTCTGCATTTCAGTTGATAGGATTTATAAAGGTAGTTTATAATATGATATAGATGAGTGTATTCTGGAACCACAGCCAACAGATTTGATCTTGATATTGATGTGTTTACTGAAAATGCTACACAGAAGTTTGGTTGACCCTGCTGGGTGGGGTGACTGTGCTATAGGAGAAGAGATGGGAGATGCTTGAAACTTGGGTACTTTCCATTAATGGGGCCCTTCTCTCCAAGGAAGGGAAATCCTAGGTCCACCCTATATGTATTCCTTTCCCACTCACTAAAAGGCTAAGCAGACGGGCAGCTATGGGCCGCCCCGGGAAGCTGTGGTGCGGGGCCGAGGTATCCCCACACCTCGGCCCCGTGTCGCAGCTTCGCCGCCCCGGAAGGAGCGCTAAATTGGCGCTCCTTTCACAAGTCGCCGAAGGTGCGCCGCAAAAGCTGGCGGCACACCTTTGGCGATTCTTCTGCTGCAGCGTGTATGAACGCTGCAGCGGGAGGTCCTCCTCGGAGGGCCGGCTGCTCCGAGGACGACCTGGGGAAGGGGTTGGGGCACCCACCTTGTAGCTGCCCCTCCCCTTCCCTGCCCCCAAAACGGCTCTTTAAGCCGTCTGCTTCCCCCTAAGTCTTACATTTTACTCACATATTATCCGATGGCAGAAGAGAAAGCAATGCCAAAGCTGAAAGTTTTCTTCTCTCAGGCTGAGTTATATTATCCATGCGGTCAACCCACATTTCAATCATATGACCAAGGAGTTGATTCGGCTGGAAGAAGAGGATATTAATGAAAACTCCTATCATAAGAAATACAGCAATCAAACTAGATGTTTATGGATAAAAACTAAAAACCCAAAATTTTCAAGCGGAAGTTCTTGTTGTTTCTGCCATAATCCACTAACATGGGGTCTAAAATATACAGCTAACCATTCACATTTTATAAGCAGAAATCACAAAAACACATGGATATAAATGCAAAATGACAAGTGCATAAGGAGGGAAAGCATGCACCACAGCAATGAACTTCCTCAATGTTCTAAATTTAAATCTCTCTCTTTAGAATTAGTTGTAACAAAGGGTAATGTATCAATGATACATTTTTTGAAACTTTATGAAAGATACTTTTTCAAATCTATTGCTATTTCTTTGGGTTAAATTGAATTGCTAAGCAGTTCTGAGCACTTGTTTTAAATGATAACCTTTTTGCAACAGGATATTTCCCAGGAGAGAAACACATAAAAATAAACAAGGCAGGTATTATTTAGTGACTGAGCATTACACAGAAAACACCTGATTTTATAGATTTTTTTTGGTCATTTAAATTAAAATAATTCAGCTGGGAGATAAGAGTACACCAGACTGTAAAAAGTTGTGGTGACCTTTAAAAATTGTAAGCTAAAGTGCAAATAGATGCCTCTTTATTTGCAGCTGATAATGAGGAGACAGGATAACCAAACAACGTACTATGTTAAAGACTTCAACTGATTTTCTTAAAATGGCAATTCCTTTGAATAAGTTGCAAATAAGTTGGGTCCCATGCTGGGAAAAAGGCAGGATGTATGCATAAATCCTATGTAGTGCTATCTTTGTAATCCAAGACGGCATATGTGGTGTCCCACATCCACACAAGTTCTCTTTTTCCAGTCCTCTCCAAGCAGCAACTCCTCCCAAGGTCTGACCCCTCCACAAACTGAAGGCTGGGTCCAAAAAGGAAGTGACTTCATGAAGATCACTCTCCCATACTTGCCTCTGGATTCTATGCTATATAGCTGGGTAGCCAGGAACTGCATGGTTATTCAAACTTTAAGCACTAATGGTGCTTTGTGCCACTGTTACAATATTTTGCATTTATATGGGCTGCAAGGAATTAGCTGAAAAGTGTAATATTGTCCTCTTATGTACTTGGGATATTTCTTGATTTTCAAATCAGAAGATACATGAATTTATAAAGAGCTAACACACTCCTTCACATAACTATAACAGAAGCAAAGACCACCTCCAAGTGAAAAAAGGAAAGGGTAAGAAAAAGACAAAACTTGATCAGGAAATATGTTATTTAATTAATGCCTATGATTTCACAAGGGTGGTCTTATTACCACCCTTGCTGCCTTTAAAAAGGCTGTAAAGATGGATCTCTTCCGGCAGACCTTCCCGGAACAACTGCCCGGCAAATTAGAGGTGATCTCATACTACCCCTTGGCCACCACTGCATGCTGCTATATTTTATTTGTATCATTCTGTTTTTAATTCTATTGTAGTTTAATTCAGTTTTAAGGGGTGCGAGGGTTGGGGTGCGGGATAAAGAAATGTTTTAACTGTTGCTATTTTAATTGTTGTACGCCACCTCGATTGCTGAGCAGAGGGGCGGGCTATAAATAAAAAATTATTATTATTATCATCATCATCATCATCATCATCATCATCATCCTAAAATATGACTTACCTCCTGGCCAAACTCGCTTGCCATTTGGGTCAGAAGCAATGAGAAAAAACTTTTATTTTGCAACAAGATTCTACCAATGACTCCCAGATAAGTAGACATTACAACTGGGTACCTCTGAAATGAAAGCAATCAATCTTAGTTTTCCCATGAAGCAGAAAATATAAACATGGTTTTAAAAAAACATGCTGCAAAAACTGAAATACAAATTTTCTCCTAAATTCAAGTAATCTGAAATTTCATAACACTCTACAAATAAGAAAGCACTGGTATCAATTATAATATTTCTAATATTATAGTTAGAATACTTGTCATTTTAAGCACATATTGAGTTACAATTTTAAATAAAGTGGGGCAGATAGGAAAAATGTTTTTTGCTTAAGTCCAAACTATGTCTTATGACCCTGCCCCATTCTCTCGAATGGCAGCATATGCACATAGCCACACCAATGTGGTGACACACATGTTGTATCACCACTGGGGAGAATGGGACTTGAGGTTCTGTGGATTTTGCTATACATGTGGTGGTCAGAATGAAACCCCCACGGATATGAACAGCCAAATGCATTTTTCTTTTTAAGTTTATGGAATTAAAATGAAATGAAGCACAGATAATGCAAAGGTAATAGTTATTTTTATTTGGACTGGTTAAATATTATAAAATAGAGGTTAAGCTTTTGAGATCCTCCACCAAAGTGTGTAGACCTGAAGCAGAGAACTTGAAAATTGTTTATCTGTATAAAAACATCACAAAGGCATGACTTGACTGTTACTTTAAAATCTGCAAAATAATAATAACTTTAATTCATGTTTATGGAGCATTCGTTTCAAGAATGGCTCACAGTGATTTTTGCATATAGCCTGGTTCCTAATAACACTGCCTGAATTAAAAAAAAAAGTGCATTATCTTTAGTAAACTAGGGGCCTTTGCAGACTGCCAGAAATAGTGCAAATTGAGTCCACTTTAAGGGTTAGGGTTAGGGAATCATGGGAACTGTATTTTATTGTGGCACCAGAGCTCTCTGACAGAGAAGGTTCAATGTCTCAGGAAAAAAACAAAAACAATTCCCATGATTCCCTAGCACTAACCCTAACTCTTAAAGTGGACTCAATTTGCACTATTTCTGGCAGTCTGCAAAGGCCCTAAGGTGAGAGAAGAGATCGCATAGAATAGTGATGGTGAACCTTTTAGGGGCCGAGTGCCCAAACTAAAAGGCCTTCTGGCACTGGGTATTACCCAGCGCCAGGGGCAGGCCTTCCGCCCTCTGGGGGCAAGATTTCCAGGGCCGGACATCTTCCCCTGCACCTTCAGCTGCCTCTCCAGAGACAACTGAAGGCCCAGCGGGGAGAGGGGGTAAGAAGAGGAACAGGCATGCGCCTGTTCCTCCTCCTCCCCCCTGCACCATCCCCAGCCTTCAGTTGCCTTTGGAGAGACAGCTGGAGGTTGGGGAGGAGGAGGAAGAGCCGTGTGTCTCTTCCTCCTCCTCCCCACATGCTATCCCCAGCCTTCAGCTGCCTCTAGAGAGGCAGCTGAAAGTTAGGAAGGAGGAGGAACAGGTGCACACCTCTCCCTCTTCTTCCTCACCCTCCATATGCCAGGGGAAATGGCTTCACATGATATCTCTGGTACGTGTGTCATAGATTCACAATCACAGACATAAAAGATCTCTACTCCCTCTTCCCATAGCACCTTTTTTATAATGGCATTATGCATACTTTGGATCATGATTCACCAAGGTGAATAACAAATCCTTAAACTTTAAGTAACTGGCAATGTATAGTTCACTATCTTCCAAGGCAATGTTACTAGATTATATCAAATCAAAGTAACAAGTCTGTATCTCGGATAAATAAAACTTGAATCCAAACCTTCAAATCTGAGACACAAGCAAGAGCTCATTTCATCCACTGAGTGCAGTATGCATATAATTGCACCTTGAACTGAGAGACGACAGACCAATAAGTCATGAAAATCTAATGGGAATCTATCTGCATAAAGGAAGTACTTTTTATCATGTACTAATTGAGAATTAACAACAAAAACATCTGAAGTTTCCATTACTCTCCTGCTTTTGCCTTTGGGTTTTTGTTTTTTTTAAAGATTTAGAAACAATCTTCAAAACTGCTAGGTCCCTACCCTCAATCTAATATATCAAGGCTTCTTCTATTAAACCCAAAACAACTTCATCATTGTTATTCTCAATGGTAACACTTTTCAGTGCAAAGATTTTATGCAATGGTACACTGAAATAATACAAATGGGTGAAAACACAATTGGATTGTGTTAAAATATGTTATTTTTAACACTTTCTGATATATAATACTGCTATATTTGAAACAATATCCCTAGGTGGAAAAACACAGCCAAGTAACAAAAACACCATTTAAATTATCTGATGTGAAATTTCAGGTAAGAAATGATTGCAACTTTTTCTAAAAGTATTCTTTTGTTCTTTCTACCTGCAGTAGTATTTCATGTAAAAATAATAAATTCCCATTTCAATATGAACACTACTTCATTAAAGTCAGGAGGGGTGTAACCAATGAATACAACATTTTGGAAGAACAAACAAACAGAGTTTCAAAGAGAAATTGTGATGAATATAGCAGACTAAGGACTAGTTCCAACATTAGTTTTAACTAAAGTAAGGTTTTATATGTATTTTAAATTGTTTTAAGTGTTTTAATATGATGATCTATTTCAGTTTTTAAACTTTCATACTACATATTTTTAACTGTATTTTGGTCTGACATTTTATTGTAAGTCACCTTGGGTCCCAGTTTGGAAAAAAGATGAAACAGAAATAAAATAAAATAAAAATAGGAAGTGGAATATTGAAATCAATGGGATGTTAAGTTAGTTGCAACTAACAAGTCACTCAGATAGGACTAATGCTGGATTCAGCCCTAAAATAACAAAATAAAACAAATACAGATAAATAATTAAAGAAGTACAGATCTCTTCATAGATCTGTTTAAATGTCTTAAAAGAGAGAATCAGTTTATCTAACTCATGTACTCCATCCAAATATAACTGGAAAACCCTTTGGACACACAATTTATGCCACTCTTTTCCCCAGAAGTTGTAGAATGGTGCCAAGCAGGTTGAACAAATTACTTTCTATGTTCTATCAGGGAATAAATCTGTTTCCACCATCAGAAAAATACATAACTCCTTAATAAAAATAGAAAAAAACCTTTTTATCCTTATACTTTAAAATTATTTTGCCTAAAAGTATTTTTAGTCTGTCTTTAAGGGGCTGGAACTTTCACTCAGAGATCAAGTCTGGCATCTTATATCATTTCAAGTAAGATCCTTTCTCTGTGGGAATGCCAGAATTTCCCCACGTTATCTGGTTAGCACTACGATGAAAAGGAAAGGTTTATACTTTTTGGATTCAACATATCTGATTAAAAATATATTTCTATCAAGGGCATAAGTGAAGGGTTTCATGGAAAGCAGTACAGTACAATGGCTAAAATGCTAGTTTTAAAAATGGACACCTATATCAGATTCAAAGTTCACAGTGACACCCTGAAGACACAGTGACTCTATTTTTTTTACCCTAATCTACCTTCAAACAACTATGAGAATTAATAAAAACTGTAATCACCTTTTCATTGTCCTGCAAAATGCTACAAAAATATCAATGCTAGGTTTAATTATTTAACTTTGGAGAGATTATCCATACAAAATGAATAGTCTACTATTAGTGTGATCACAGAATGGAGAGTAGTTAAGATACATTATAACCTACCCTTAATACTTAAAGCGGATTTGTGGAAATTAATGAAGAACAGAAATGGAAAACGAATCAATGGGAACTTTTGCAAGTCAGCATTGCAACATAACATTTATATAAACTTCATCGATTCAAAAGTTCTATTGCAACTGGAACTAACAATTGGATTTATAACATAGCAACTAGACATGCCAGTGCAGTGTATTAGTTTGAGCGTTGGACTTTAATTATGAAGACCAGGGTTCAAATCCCTGCTCAGCCATGGAAACCCACTCGATAACTTTGGGCAAGTCATACTTTCTCAGCCTCAGAGAAAGGCAAAAGTAAAATCCCCTTTAAATAAATCTTGCCAAGAAAACTCTGTGATAGATTAACCTTAGGGTCCCCATAACTCAGAAATGACTTGAAGGAACACAACAATAACAATAACAGCAGTAGCAGCAGTAACATCATCATCAACAGGACATGGAACAGTTAACTAACTCTTACCTCCCCACTTATTATTCCACGAAACACAGATGGCAAAAGAGGTTGAAACATTTCAGGGCCTGAGACTGGATTCACTTTGAGCACATTTTCTACAACCTGAAAGACATGAGACACTTTTTAAAAAATGAAATAGTTAAGGTAAGTGTTTTATTAATTTCTGATTCAAAACAGAAAAGAAGAAAAATGAATAATGAAAAGGATAAATAGCATAGTGTAGTATATATCGCCAGGAGCAACTGTCATGTAGTGGTCTGAATGCTGGACTAGGACACTAGGAGGCCAGGTGTGAACCACTGCTTAGCTATGGAAACTCACTGGCTGACCATTGGTAAGTAACACACTTTCAGCCTCAGAGAAAGGCAAGGGCAAAAACCCCTTCAGAACATTCTATTGATAGTTTAATTATATTTCAACTTCTCTATGTTTTTATAGATGAATTTTCAAACTGCATCTGTTTTAATTTTTGTAAATTGACTTGAGTGCTAGAAAAATGGTAGGATAAAAATGAAATAAAACAAAATATGATTAACTCATAGAGAACAAATTTAAATCATATCACTTATAAAGTACATGGAAAAAACTTCTAAGATGGTGTCCTTTTAGTGATCATTTTTGAAACCTACATGGTTCTACTTTGATAAAATTTTCTCAGGTTACATAACAGAGCTGTTCACTGCTCTACAACAGTGTGAAAAATTTGCAGACGCTGAGCACTATGAAGGCTATGAAAGAAACTCTATAGCAGCTGCATCTTTTTTAAAAAAAAAACATGAATGGGTATTTAGGCTTTTCTTCAAATTTCAAAGTAAATGATGAAAAACAGAATGATCTCCTCCTCTCTTCAAAGAAAGCTAAATGCCATTACCATCCCGACTGCTGTTGCTACTTTGTGAAAAATTCCTTGCTGGCAGATTTTTACCTGAATATTTATGTAACATTCTATTTGTAATTAATAATGTATATCACAACAAAGACTGAATAAGAATCCCAGTAACATAACTTAATAAAAGTATCATATTTGCCAAAAAAGCACCAGCAATATATATTAATTATTCTAACATCTTCACTGATTTGCATACTGTTCCTCTCTGGCTTCCTAGATAATGCATGACATAATACTCCCTTGTTCGAAAACAACAAACGCTTTCAATGAAGCAGCTTTCAGGAATAGCAATTTTACCTTCAACAGTGTGAAGCTAAAATTGTTCCTAGGATGGGATCAATACATTTTCATATTTTATGAAAAAAATGTAACTTACATAACTTATTAAGAGTTGTACACACTGAGCACTATTACACAAGCAATAAATGTGTGCAATATAATGGGCTAAACACTGTAAAGGCACTAGCTCCCATATGATCTTAGAAGCTAAGCATGGTCAGTTCTATTTTCCAAAATCTCCTAGTTCTTGGCTAGCACTTGGATGGAGACCACCATGAGTTGTGGGCTATAGTCAGTGAAGAAACTGGCAAAACCATCTCTGACATTATTTGCCTAAGGAAACCCTATGATTCATGGGGTCAACATGAATTGACAGATTTCAAGGTGTTTATATACGCGCACATACACAGACACAAATATAATAATAAACATGTTTATCTCATAATCAGTTGCCTGTCAATGTATCGTGACCCCAGTAATTTCATGGGGTTTTCTTAGGCAAGGAATTCTCAAGAGGTGGTTTTGTCAGATCCTTCCTCTGAAATATAGGCTACAGCCCCTTGTATTTGTTTGTGGTCTCCCATTCAAGTACTAACCAGAGCAGATCCTGCTTAGCTTCCAAGATCAGATAGGGTCTGCTACATTTAGGATATGACTTTGGAGCATTGCCTAATATGTTACTTTAAAAACCAATGTTCTAATAATTGCATTAGTTTTTTTAAAAAACCTGCAAAACTTTTTCAACAGAAGTGACAAAGGGATTAAATAGGATGTGCACACCATAAATCTGATTATTACCATAGGAACTAAAAGCAGTTTAAAAATAAACTAGAATATTGACCATTTACCTTTAGAACTTGAACTTGGCCCTCTATTGTTATATCCTTCAAGATCTCACAGAATGATTTGCAGAGCTCAGCTGCATAGACCTAAAATTAAATTAGCATAAATTAAAACATGCAAAATGTATAGTTTACCTTACTTATATTTCAGCTGTTTCTTCATTCATTCATTTCATATCCCACCTTTCTCCCAGCACAGAGTAAAGGAAAATTAATATTAAAATTGGGTAAAGTGGTGCACACACCTTTAAAAAAAGTACAACTAAAAAAACTCTCAGTACAAAAGTTAAGATACAATTAAACTAATTTCAATTTAAAACACAAGTTTGATTTTACTAATCCTGCCTTTTCATGGAATAGTAATAATATTATATAGGGAAGTATTTTGAAAAGAATTATTTAATTGGGTTATAAGGGTTAACAGAACATAATAGAAGTAGATAAATATTTTCTTTTGTAATAACAACAACATGTAGACACAGGTATGTCTTTAATTAATTAATTAAATAATTGTGTAAAACAGTTACAAGATAATGTGTGGGGAAAAAATTGTCTGCTGGTGATTAGCATATAATTTAAAAAGTAAATGTTCTTTATTTTTCTTATTGTTATGTAAGCTACTTTATGTATTTTTTAAGCTGGAATAAATAAAATTTAAAAACAAAAACAAAAAAAACCCACAAGTTAAAAACACAAATTAACAACATTAAACACTAAAGAAGAAACTCTCTGTATTCCCACAACATTAATTATGGATTTAATACTGTTTTAAGGGGGGGGGGAGGGATTGTTGGTTTTGGGTATCATGTAAGATTTTATGGTTGTGAGCCGCCCTGATTGGGTTTCCAAAGGGCGGGATATAAATAATAATAATAATAATAATAATAATAATAATAATAATAATAATAATAAGTCCAATCTACCACTGCTAAATGCTTTCTTAAGTAAAAACATTTTTACCTGCTGGAAGAAAGAATGCATTTAGGGGGCTGACCAGACCTCCCATGGAAAAGAGTTCTACAGCCTGGGAGCAGCCACAGAGAAGGCTTCGAGTCCTTACCAACCACACCTGCAAAGGTGGTGGGACTGAGAGAAAGCTCTCCCCTGCAGACCTTAAAGCCTGTGTTGGTTTATATGAGGAGATACTGGGCCAAAACAGATAGCCCCAATAAAGTGGCCTGTGGCCACTCCAATTCATGCCAGGGGTGGGTCAACCACATGCATCCAGCCTCAATCTAGCCCACCACTGTGGTTTTGAACTGGATTGGCAAAAGAAGTGGTATTTTACTGCTCCTTTTTGACCCGTTTCTTTGTAAAAGACGCAGCCTTGGTCGATTTCCGGCTGTGCTTGGGGCATGCGTCACCTAAACACTACACCCCGAACACAACCTGAAACTGTTTTATTTGGCCCATCTGTTTTGGGCCACAGTCTTTTAAATAGTTTTATTGACCTTCCAACAACTTGCAACTATCTAATAATATGCAGGTCTGACTTTTAAATATACAAATATTTAGAACTACAGTCACCCCTCCATTCTCGTGGACTTGAGGTCGGCGGTTTTGAATATTCACAGGGGGGGGGGCAACCTCCATTAAAATCAATGGGGTATGCTCCATTCAAGCCTATGAGGCTTGAATATTTGCTAGTCTGTTTTCACTGGGGAGGGGTGTTCCAGAACAGATCCCCCTCAAAAACAGAGGGCCAACTGTAAACTGAACCCATGCAATTGCCTCAATGAGCCAACAGCTGTTTTTATTCTCCTTTGATTTTAATATGATCTCAATCTTAGTAATTTTAAATGAATTTAACAATCAATTTCTTTGGCACGCCACAGCTGGAAACCAATACACCCATGCATTTTCTTATATGCACACATTTTCATATGTTGTAAATTATTTCCATAACTGCACCTCTAAATTACATATGATACATTTGTTCTGTGGGATTACCAATTACCAAGAACAAAATTTTGAAGGCGTCAAGGGTTCTAAGGGGGAATAAAGGAACCAAAAAAGTTTTAGATATGCAACTTGTATGCTCTAGTACAAGGGGGTGAGGGAGGGTGGCGGGGAGAGCAAAAGCACAAGTATAAAGTACCGCATAATTATTTGCTATCATGTTATTTTGTTTTTACGAAAATATTTATATTTGCATAAGAGTACCGCATATGTTAGTATCTGCATGAAGTTTACCAACAAGGAAAAATGTGAACTAAAAGCTTTCTCATTCATTTGTAAGCTATTGTCTCTTCATATTTGCAGACTTGCCATTTGCAGTTTCAATTACTCACGAATGGCAAGTCCGTAGCTCCCTTCCTCCCTTACCTCCTTTTTTCTGCGCCGGCCTTTCCTTGGCTGCATGGCTTTGCGGCATCCGGCACAGCCTTGCCTCAGCCCTGGAGGCCTTGAGGCAGTTGCGCTGGCCTTGCCTCAGCCCCAGAGGCCTTGAGGCAGTTGTGCCGGCTTTGCCTCAGCTCCGGAGGCTTTGAGGCGGTCGCGCCGGCCTTGCCTCAGTCTGGGGACTTGAGGCAGTCGTGCCGCCCTTGCCTCAGCCTTGGAGGCCTTGAGGCATCTGGTGCAGCCATTTTTCTGCTGCACCGGCCATCCTGGGGAGGGAAGGATGTAAAGAGGGAGGGAGGGAGAGAGGGAGGGAAAGAAATACTCGAGTCCCACTGTCCCCAGTGGCACTGCCAATGAGGACAACGGGATTGACTATTCACAACATTTTGAATTGGTGGGGGGGGGGAATCCAGGACAGATCCCCCGCAAATTCAGAGCAACTGTACTATGAAATTTTGGAACTGGAAAACTTTCCAGCCAGAAATCCAGTGACCAGATATTTAAAAAGAATGTAGCACAAAGCCTTCAAAATGATTGAACTGAGTGTCAGAATCTATCATGATAGCTAAATCTTAAGAATACCTGGCAGTATTAAAAAACCAACCAAAAAAACAACTAGGTGTTCCTTTCTCAAATGATATGCTGTAATCAATGAAACCAATGGTTGTGGAAATAATACAGCTATTTAATAACACCATTTTAAATAACACTAGACACTGTGAAATATTCTCCCACCCAAAGACATGAGATAGGTTTAAAGACAATTTTATTTCACTGTGCATTGCATCTGAGGATGTGGGTTTATATCCATGAAAGCTCATGCCAAAATAAAAACTAGTATTAAAGGTGCTGCCACATTCCTTTTTCCTCCCCCCGCTTCCTCCCTCCTTTTCTTATTTCAAAATGTTACTGAATGTGCACTGTTTCTGAGAAAATTCAGGAAAATAGAAGTGACTGAAACAGAGGTTCTTAGTTGAGCTCCAGAGAGCAATAAGGAAGTGTTAATAATCCTGACCATTTTTGTTTGGTCTTTTCCTGGGCCTTTTTAAGCCTGTTCTCACATATGTGTGACTGGCTGCAGATATATCTGTTACTATAAACCTCTTCACAATTAAATGTGAAAAATGTTGCTGTACAACAATTTCTGTTACTGTAACAAATTGCCTAAGAGTTCTCCACTCTTCAGTTTTCCATTCTGTTTAACACGTCCATTCCTGCTTCTGTGGATCATTTGCAATCACTGTACTGTGAGTACTGTGATTCATCAAAATCAGATACAGTAATAAATCCCAAGTAGAACAAACTACAGCTTCAAACTGTGGTTGGTTATCCAAGGTTGGCAGCCCTTTACAAAACTGTGATTTCTAAACTAGAATCGATTCAGAAATAAGGTGTGCTCATATTTTAACTTTACAAACCATAGATCATTAATATTTTTGTCATATGCAGCAACAGCCAGGTGTCTGGTTGAACAAAATATTGAATTGCATAGCACAGCAAAACTGTACATATAAAATTTCAAAAACATGTGTTATATTACCTGAAGAAATTCAGATGGAGATAAAAAGAGGTAGCCATTGATGATCTTAAAGCAAGTTCTGAGGTTCTCTGAACTTAATTCTACAAAATAAGCAGATAATTTTACAACACACACACACACACAGTGTATAAATACATTTTCCACACCACATTTGGATTTTTTTTAATTTAAAGGTACTGTAAAATCACTGAACCAGCATATTTATACTTATATGAAAGTTAAAGAATTAAGCTCCTTCACTTATATTTAAGTAATGAAGTGCCATGTGTACTTGGTATCCATTGGGGTTTGGTTCCAGGACTCTAAGTGAATACTGAAATCTGTGAATGCTCAAGTCTCATTATGGGGTAGAAATGTGGTGTCCCTCATATTAAATGGCAAAATCAAAGTTTGCTTTTTAGATTATTATTTTTATGAACATTTTCAAGATGCGGATGGTTAAAACCATGGATGCAGTATCCATGGATACAGAGGGCCAACTGTAACAAGATTTCAACAGCAACCTAAAACCAGGCATCTAAACATTCTTTAAAAATGAGTCCTTGAGAGACGACAAATAAGAATGCAAACATTTTATTTCTCTTTGGTATCAATTAAATGATAATAGAAAGACTGCTACATTATCACTAGAACTACAGTTCAGCAAGACAAAAAGATTATCATTTCCTATTAAATTCTTATGGGCAAAACAGTAAGTTCTTATGGGAAGAGACCTTGTACCAAATGTGTGTGTTTGTGCCTTCAAGTCGCCTGATGTATCTCATGTTTATTGTTACTTTCACAGGGTTAGTTTGAAACAACACAGTGCAAAGAACTTTCTCATAAGTATAAAACTATGCCTTCCATCACCTACCACTAAAAGTACATATAAAGGCGTACTATTCCTCATGGAGGAGTAAAAGTCTGCTGATGAGGAAGAACAAACTCTTAATTTAAGAAAAGGAACCACACACTGCCAAATCCAAAACGCAGGCAGCTGTAGAAAGCTCCTTCCTGGTGTTTACAAATTAGTGAGTCAAGTGACCCAATTAACATGCTTATACAGAGTAAACAAGCAGATTTAGATAATTGAGTTAATTTGCAAACATAAGTGTGAACACCTAATCTGGATCTTCAGAAAACAGAATTCTTATTGAAATTACAAATTCAGAACACTTTCTTCAGGTCTATCTGGCCATATGACATTAGACATATTTTATGAAGAGTTGCTAAGTAGCCATAGAGAAACTGAATATACGAAAAGAGCACAGCTAAATACTTAAAAAGCACCAGATCCCTCTAATCTTGGAAGCTAAATAGAATCAGCCCTGGATCAGTATTTGGATAGGAGACCGCCAATGAATACCAGGTGGTGTAGGCTATATCTCAGAGGAAGGAACTGACAAACCACCTTTGAGTATTCCTTGCCTAAGAAAAACCTATGAAATTCATGGGATCACCAGAAGTCAACAGGCCACTTGGAGGCACATATACACACAATCACCAGATTAGAATAATAATGCATCAAGTTCAGCCCAATATATCACAGGCCAGGGTCACCTGCCTCTTAGTCCTGTTTTAACTGGATATAGTAAGGACTGATCTTGGCACTTTTACATGCAAGGCATATGTTTTATCACTGATAGGGGTTGCAGACTGCCAGAAATAGTGCAAATTGAGTCCACTTTAGGGTTAGGGTTAGGGCTAGGGAATCATGGGAACTGTATTTTGTTGTGGCACCAGAGCTCTCTGACAAAGAAGGCTCAATGTCTCAGAAAAAAAACACAATTCCCATGATTCCCTAGCACTAACCCTAACCCTTAAAGTGGACTCAATTTGCACTATTTCTGGCAGTCTGCAAAGGCCCTCAGTTATGGTTCCTTTTTCGTTTCAAACTGATAGGCAGACCCACTGAATGTCACTTTTATATCTCACCAATAAACCAAATTTCCCCAGACAATCAGCAGTTCAAGTTACCCTCCCCCCCCAAAAAAAACCCTGTTGTACAGGTAGCCTCATAAATATTGGAATTTACCTAACCTTAATTATATAACCCTATTGGCCATGGATGGTGCTGTCTTGGTTACATAAGTGCCAGAACTTATCTAAGAACACTGGAATTGAAGGGAGTGATAATGGCTTAATATACATCCTAGAAATTATTTTTGTTTGTATAGAAAACGTATTTCCATAAAAACAACAGAGTCCGCTGTCACCTTAAAGACTAACAATTTTTAGTTGCCATAATCTTCTGTGGAGTTGATAAATCCATGTAATCCAACATGCTGTACCACACAACAAGTTTGTTCACTGTTAATCAGCATATTTTGTTGAAAAAGATTAACATGGCTCCCCCCTACCTAGCATCAGTTTTATATCTGAAATGGTGAAGTTGGGCCTCATCATGTAGCAGCAATTTCTTGTAGTATCTAAAACCCATACATATGCACATGAGTATGTTAGGAAGGAGATAGCAAATTCTACGAGCAGGCTGAGAGCGCAAAGACTTTTGTGGACAAAGTGTATATTTACATAAATGGGAATATTTTCAAAATGTACAGGGACCAGAATTCAGTTAATTCTGTTATAAAATTTAATTTAATACAGAATAAACATTTGTGTTCCTTGCTAGTACTGCAAAAAGTTGATTGATATTGGAATTTTTATACTTGTCTGTCAAAAGGTCTGCAACCTGCCCATACTTTCTACTGTTCACAGAAAATACTTCCCTCACCTGAGCTGCTTGACCTTTTAATTCTTTCTGATTTATCTGGTAGCTATGAGTGATAGTGCATACTGATGTACATAAAAGAAACTTATTTAAACCTCCATTTATTTTATTTTATTTTATAACTGGCACCCTTTTCATAGAACGTTACTGTACCCTTGGGATGCCATCCCACAACTGTCAAAAATGAAGATTGTTTTTGCCTCCTTTTAGGTAAATTCCTTGCCTTATTTAATTGCTAGATTGCACGAAAGAAAGAAAAACTAAGACAGCACAAATTTCACTGTTACAAAGAAAGGCCAAAGATCATTCCACCCTCTCCTCCTGCTGTGATTCTCATCACATGCTGGTGGAAAGCATTACTACCCTGGAGCAAACAGAACAGATGAAACCATAAATCATCACTTCTAAAGCTAACTCACACCTGCTCCTGCCCTCTTGTCCAGGAGAAAGGTGCCTCTATGCCAGTGCTCTTCCAGGTGTAAAGAGAGCAAAAAGAGCAAAAACCCAGAGAATTCACAAACATCCTCAGAAAAAATGCCTGTTTCAGTGCCATCACAGTAACTGTATGAATATATGTACTAGGTTTGGGGGTTTAATCTTCAGTAGCACGAAGTTTCAGAACCCTGTGAACTAAGCATGAGAGTAGATTTCTAGGGCAGAGGAGAAGAGGAAATTGTTAAATGTCATCTCTTCCCTCACCTGTGGCTGAGATCCCAGTTTTCTTTTTTCTAAATTCACTTTCTGGGTTCTCTCTCTCATCCACTTTTTGCTTTGTCCTCTTTTTCCTTCAAGAGGGATGTACAGCTAGTCTGAGTATCTATGGTTTTTTCAAGTTAACTGTTACTGGGATAGATGCTGCTTCCAAGATTCATTTCTTACAGTATGTCTTTGGCTGCTAGCTGAAGGTGCCTTTTCTTTTTAATTTTTTTCTTCAAAGTTGTTCTTCATTGATGCCCCCTTGCTTGAATTCACAGGATGTGTTTTTCTATGGAAAGGATGCTAGATGGTTATTATTCTCCCATTAATCTTTTCATTGTCTCTATCCAAATTTTTCACAACTCTCTTGAATGAATGTTGTAAATGTGGCTTTGCACTGGAGTGTGTATCTGTGCATCACGGCATTTTTTTCCAATACAAACTTCATTATATTAAATTAGAATTCTTTGTAATTTTTCTCCATAGACATTGGCTTCAAAGATCCTAAGAAAAAGGGTACTCACCCTCATGCAAGCCTTTGAGCTCAATATAATTTCCCAATTTTTTAAAAAAGCACCACCATTGCTAATGGGGTTCCTCCCCTACCTTTATGACTAACACCTTAGTTAAATGACTACCATTTTTAGGTAATATTGAATAACTGGAAGGGAAATTGTTAAAATATTCCCATTTGTTAGTGGTCAAGTTAGATGAGATGTAGCTATGCCATTTTATCTCTAATCTAATCACTATCTCATCTAGTTTAATAGGTCAGTTTGAACATAAAGCTAACTTATAGTTTAGCAGTATGAAAAAGAGGTTCAATGAATTTTGAGGTTACGTACTTCCTCCTCCTTTCACACAGCCTCAAAGGGGAGTTTGGAAGCATTTGCTTCCATTTTAGACTAACTACAGCTTTCCTTGAGCCAGAACTGATGGGCAGGAAAAAGCATCTCAATCCTGCTTTTTCCAAAAGCAGGTTGAAACCCCGCTGTCCACATGGGTTGCTCCCAAGCTGCGCTGCTGGGTAATTTTTTGGTCACCATGCATGCACCATGCATGCACACCGCTGCACAAGCACACCACCTATGACGTCTAAGTACCTCCCACTTCCTGCCTACATGCCATTCTATTGGATGGCTGCCCCTTTGATCAGCCATACAATTGCACATGGAATGCTCCACCTGTACAGGGGATCAGTCCATTGGTGTATGAGTGATAGACTGGCACTCATGGAGGCCCCCCATACATGCTTGCTCCCCGTTTCCCCTGCTGGTCTGTCTGGTTTGTGTATGCTGCAATTAAACGCATTGGGGTTGTTGCACTTCCATTTTTTTGCTCTGTTGCAGCCCTGCACTCACATCAGGCGTTTATATGCAGGAATGAAGATGCACATTTTCCAGACTAAACCAGAGTATCCCAGCTTCTTTTAGCCCCAGAGTGCAGCTTCATTTCAGTTTCCACTTGCTCTGGAGTTGTGCATCATGTAAAAGCCCCACCTTCAAGTGGTTTGAAGCCACTTTATTTTGCTTGTCTATTTCACCCCTCATTGACTGAACATGGATAAACTGTGGTTCATCTTAACTATAGTTACCAGAAACAAGCTAAATACAGTTTAAGACTTAGAAAATATGCTCAATCCAGAGAATAGGGGAATGGTTAAAGCAACATAGTGCAACATAATACATCTCTTCAGGATCTCCTCATGTATGCAGGGGTCTTTAGAAAGAAACTATAGCCAGCCCTCTGTATCCAAAGATTCTGTATCCACGGATTCAACCATCCATTTGCCATTAATTTACTGCACCAGTTTATATAGTGGAATTTGAGCATACATAGATTTTCATATCCAGAGGGCAAGGGAGGATGTCCTGGAGCCAAACCCCAGCGGATATCAAGGGCCCACTGTACTTTCAGTTAACTGTGCAGAGACAAAGATGTGATAAGGCAGAGGAAGAACTCACTGTATCAGTCACAGAGCTGAATAAAGTGGTACATTTTCAAATGAACAAGCCTCACAACGTCCACAGTTTAATTCCCTGATTTGGTACTTGATTAGCAAAAGAAAGATATCAACACAAAACTTATGAAAACTAAAATAGTTATAAGAGTTACAACCATCATCATCTTTAAAATAAAACAATAAACACCACTATTTGTTTCTCATAACAAAGTATAAAATATCTGGTATCTTTGGAGGAAGACTTCAGCTTTTCTGGATAAAGGAAGAACAGGTTGCTTACCTGTAA
>CM034703.1:34949433-34965269 GCA_020142125.1 Phrynosoma platyrhinos | reverse complement strand
TTGGGGGGGGGGGGAGAGGTCAAGCAGGTCTAAATCATCATTATCAGAAACTTGGTCATGCTTGCAACAGCAAGCCAAAATAAAAAGTTAAGAGTTTGTTTTTCACTGAAAAACTCAGTAAAATCATTGGTTGGAGAATGTCAACAAACTAGTTGCAAACACTATGCAAAATATCTCCAGGCTGATAAAAATCAAGCAGCCCCTAACTGCTTTCAATAGCTTCAAATATAGTTGTTCCTGTCAGGTACTCACTGAAATCCTGTTGGTAAGTCCCAACTCAAATAGACTTATTGACTCAGTTATAAAATAGTTAGTCAATATACAGTTGGCCCTCCGTTTTCGCGTGGGATCTGTTCTGGACCCCCCTGAGAAATGGAGACTTGCCAATATTCACGCCCCATAGGCTTGAATGGGATATGTGCCCGTGGGGGTGCACCCCATTTATTTTAACAGAGGTTGCCCCTCCGTGAATATTCAAAACAGCAGACCTCAAGTCTGCAAGAATGGAGGGGCAACTGTATAGGCAAATCCAACTAACTCAATGAGTCTACACTACACAAGACTAGCTATAGGACTTACAAGCCAATCTGCACTGCAGAAATAATCCAACTTGACACCACTTTAACTGACATGGCTCAACAACAACAAGTTTATTCTGCATTAGCCAATCAAGTTTTCTGCAAACACCATAAAAACAAGTTTCGGCAAACACAGATTGGTTGACAGAGGGGTGGGGTATAAATAAATTTATTATTATTATTATTATTATTATTATTATTATTATTATTAATAATAATAGGAAAAACAAGCAGCATACATCCGTACACAAATTAAATAATATAATTAAGTTAATGATATTACATGCAAAATGGGTCTATCATTATATTTACTAAACTGAGACTATCAAATTTTGGACATATAAAAAGGCTACATGACTCA
This sequence comes from Phrynosoma platyrhinos, assembly GCA_020142125.1. Taxonomy (NCBI): domain Eukaryota; kingdom Metazoa; phylum Chordata; class Lepidosauria; order Squamata; family Phrynosomatidae; genus Phrynosoma; species Phrynosoma platyrhinos. Next base: position 34,964,330 of record CM034703.1, on the reverse strand, counting down.
CAAGAAAAGCAATGATACTTGATAAGGTTAAAGGCAATGGGAACAGAAGAATACTGCATTACAGGTGGATAGACTCAACCGAGGAAGTTGGAGCCCCAAGTTTACAAGATCTGAGTCAGGCTGTTAATAAGTCTCTTGGAGCATCTCATTCACAGGGCTGCCATAAGTCAAAGTTGGCTTGGTGGTACATAAGAAGAACAATATTGATTTAATACATTTTGTACTATTGCAGTTTGGTCAATTACCTTTCAATGATAACAGAGTTCTTTCTAATGAATTACTCATAGCAGTTTCATCTCTGCTACAAATCTGTCGGAGGAATGTATCTGTATGGTGATTCCACAAGGAACAAGTGAAGCTATAAATTCCAGAAGCTAACTGCAAAAAATAGAAGAAGTCATTTTTTTCATAAAGCTTGATACAGATAAAATAAATGTAGCCAAAATATCTCGACGAGAGAATACTATAACCTTAATTCATCTGTAGTCATTCATAGTAGCGTGATTTAAGATAGTCAAGACTAATTTGTTCCTTAGGATTTACTTGGTGATATAGTGTAATCCTAAATGTGCTTATGTATAATTTAGCTCAATGGGCCTCCAGACGAGCAGCCTTATCCATAACTAAAGCAGCCTTATCCACAACTAAACTTCAGCTGTATCAGAGCCAAGATCCAAAAGGTAACATGTTTTTGCAAGTGGCTAGCACTAGCTCAGTGAATTGCTGACTCCAAACCCTGTGCCATACCACACTCTTGATGCCCTTCAGCTTCCAACAGTTTTTGCCAAATAACATAGTAGGCTGCTATTTGAGAAAAAGAAGTCCAAAGACCCTTGGGATCACACAACAGCTTCCCTATCTCTTTGGATTCTAATCTAAATGTATACTTACTTAATATAATTACTAAATGTATAGTTACTATGAATTGTTGAAGTCTGTGCAACAGTCTGAAACTAACTGGATCTCAAAGACCATAGTTATGGTGAGAGTCTTGACCAATAATTTAACCTTGTGTTAGAGTTCAAGAGTCTTATATCTGTATCAGACTATTATCAGACTACAGACTACTAATCTCACAAATGTGATTTTCCACACTTTGCTCAATATAAGAGGAAACTGGAAATTCACTTCTGGTTTTGAGAAACAAAAACAAAAACGAATCCAGACATGTCAACACCTGAAGTCCCTTACAAAAGAACTGCCACATTTGGAAGCTTCCAGGAGCTTTTGTGGAGACAGATTTTTTTTTTCCTGGTAAGGATGTTGAAAAGTTGCAAAAGCAAATGAAGACAGTGCATGTGGTCAATCATTTAGACCAGGGATGTGGAATATGTGGCTCTTCGGATCCAAAACACCAGCTCCCATCAGCTCTAGCTAACAACCAAAAGCAAAAGAAAATCTAAGTATAAGAAAATCTGGAAGGACACATATATCCCATTCCTAATTAAAATAAAAATCTGATGTGGGCTTTTGCCATCAGGAATTCAATTTTCTGCATTATAACAGTCCATAATTCAAATATAAACTGCTGAAGCTACATGTTGCAGGTGTGAGACCATACTGCATTATGCATATACTGTTGTAAAAATTTAGGTTAAATTATAAACATGTCTCTAGAGAAGCCAAAATGGGTATATTCTGGGTACAACTGTAAGAATAAAATTATTCTGATGACAGGTGCAAAGCTGAGCAAAATATAAACTAATTAAACATCCCTCACTACCCCAATTATTTAAATTATGACCAAACATAGCAGAATGGCAACAGATGGCTGCACATTTTACAACGTTAAACATTTTCCTCCAGCATAATCCATTTATGTCTATAAATACAACTCTTTTTCAGAAAGTATTTTGGTTTTATAATTTCCTTAAAGACAGAATCTTGGGTGCTATACATCAGAGATGTTCCTGATCTTCTCAAGTGAATAAAAAAGCATCTGCTATCTCTATCCATTGTGCTCTACACTACTCAGTTTCTCTGTACTTAGAAACGGTTTAAAGTAGGAGAAACATACTTTCCCACAGTAAACCTGTGGTGCAGATCTCATCAAAATTAAACATCTTTTGTTGGATTAGTGATAAATAAAATAAAATAAAAGACAGAACCTTATTTTATCCACAACTACAGAACTGTATAATCATCATGACGTGCACGTTTATTTTCCTAACAATTCATTCATATCCACAGCACAGGTTTCACTGAATAAAATACATCACCTTCACTAGTATGATGGGTAACACAAGCATAATGTCTGAATGTGATTTGTTTCCATCAGTCACGACTAACTCACATCTGTTTCTAAAAGTCTGGCTAAAAGGCTGGTTGGGTAGCTTTGCTTTGAAGAGGATCTGGAAATCAGTTATGTAAAACATTATAGGCCCCATTTTTTATTTAACTTAAATTCAGCCAGACACCGGAAATAAAGTATGTTTTGCCATTTCATTTATCTTTTCACAACCTTTAAATTATTGTGCAGGGCTTCTGTATGACTTCCCTTCCTATCCAAACAACCATAGTATTATGCTTCCATGAGGAAAGCATTACCAGAGGTTCTCCTTTAAAAACAGAGTAAGGTTTCCAAAGTTGGTGTAAAGGTAACAATGGTGCACATGTAGTGCTGCACTATGGTTAATGCTGAAAAAAGGAAGTAGGGTATTCACCAGGAGAGAAAGACAGATGATACACCACAGCCCATTCCAAATCTTTTAAACAGTTAAGAGACCCGGAAACATTACACCTGCACTGGACCAAATTCATTCAGTTCTTTGATTCTGAGCTCAAAAGGACCTTATTATCAGTTCTGCTAAGAAGCTGCCATCAACTAGAATAAAGGTTTCAAACAAATACTTTCAGTGTGAAGATCACTTAGACAGGAGTTTTGAGTTTCCAGTTGGATGGCATCATTACTCTATTCTAAGTAGTAGGGAACAAAAGCAACTAAACATCAGCTTACTAGGAGACATTGATCTAGCTGAAATGATGCACTACTGGAAATGATACTTACATCATAGAAAAGTTTTCTATCTGCAGCAAGCCGTTTAGATGCCAAAGTTTTTGTGACATGGTAGAATGTAAGTAAAGCTCTATGTTGGTGAAGGTCATCTTGAAGTTTTACACATTCTACAAGGGTAGGAATAAGTTCTGGCCACTGCCTAGGGCAATCCAGTCTAGCCACCTTTGCAATCAACACAGAAATTTGAGTGGCAATCTGCAAAGACAACCAAAGAAACACCTCTAGTTAAGGCAAATGCACATTACAGCCACGGGTCAAAATAGTGATGCTTGATTTTCATCTGAAATATCCTCCTATTTCTGTTGATATTTCAGCCAACTATTTGCTAAGCTATGCATAGCAGATATATGAATGAAACTGAAGATTGGTGCTTTAAGAGCAAAAAATAATAGTTAGCATAAGAGGGTCTTGAGAGAAAATATAGCAGTTCACTTTTCCATTCAGTCAGTCTCCCTCCCTAGTTAGCACACTAAACTTTCTCCCTACAACCTCAAACACAGAAGTTCTCTCAGGCAGCTACTTGTCTTGGAGAGGAACACTTCTCTACACCACACCCTCAATATTAACTACAAATATTTTCTTGAATATATCTTGCTATTTGGAATACATGTATAAACATAGTACTCACATATTTGGCTTTTTTTTCTAGAATTCAGAATTCCTGTTATTTTTAGTTCTCTCTTGATTGAAACTATTTAAGTCTTCAGGTTGCCACAAGGTTTTGCTTTTAACTCATACAACAAATTTAACATACCTACATTCTACATCTTAAAACTATATATCCCTCTGTGGGTAAACCAAGTCTACGAAACCTTATGCTACAATTTCTTTGTACAGTTAGTCTCAAAGGTGCTACAAGATTCCTTTTCCCATAACACAAGTACAACTACACTTTTCTACATGCATGCATTCCCACAGCATACAACAACCTCTTTCTGAGATCATGCCATGAAGCTAACAGAGTAGAAGGCATCACACTGAAAAAGGCAGTAAGCTTTCAAAGCTGACTTTGGCCCAAAACAGATAGGCCAAACAGAGTGGTAGGAGACTGCATCAGCACTATTTGCACTAGGACTGCAGCAACCGCATGTGCCCAGTCCCAATCCGGGCCGCTGCCACAGTCCTGAACCAGGCTACCAGAAGGAGAGGATTCTATCAGCTCCTTCTTGGCCCGATTCTTTGCAAATGACACAGTCTCCACGTGGCTTCAGGCCATGTTTGGGTGTGCGTCATGTAAACAGACTGCCCATAACATGGTCTGAAGCCACGTCATTTTGCCCATGTGTTTTGGGCCTTTGACAAAAATTCAATGGAACAGAATCATGAAATCTTGGAAAGGGTTGGAAAGGGCTACAAGGGTCATTTAATCCAACTCCTTGTCATGCAGCAATATACTAGTAAAGAACTCCTGAAATAAGCCTACTCAACCTCTATTTAAAGAGCTCCAAAGAAGGCAGTCTGTTCCACTGTCAAAAGATTCTAGTAAATAAATTATTTCTAATGTTTAGGCAGAATTTTGTAATTGAATCCAATGGTTTGTGTTCTAGTCTCAGGGTTGGGGGTGGGGGGGAGGCTCTATTTTTTTTACATAATATCCTTTCAGATATTTAGAGAAAATTATCATGTCAACTCTCAGTCTTCTCTTTTCCAAGCAAAACATATTCAGTTCTTAAGTCGTTCCTCATAAAGCTTGGTTTCCAGAACACTGATAATCCTGATTGCCCTTCTATGGGCATGTTCCAGTTTGTTGATATCCTTCTTGTATGGTGGTGCCCACAACTGGACACACATTTTTGGTGACGCTTGACCAAAGTAGAACAGAGTGGTACTACCACCTCCTACCACTATGCTCCTATTGATGCATCCTAGAATTGTACTGGCTTTTTTGGCTGCTGTATCATGCTGTTGACATATGTTTTGCTTGTGGAATACAAAGACTTTTAGATCTTTTAATTAATAGAATCCTTAGCTTCTATTGATAGTTTTTAAAAATGAAAGCAAAAAAAAAAAAAAAAAGGATAAGGAATACTTGTTTTATGAAATTCCAATTCATCTTCTACATGTTCAAAAGAATACAGTCACTATCTGTGCTGATGAACTTTTATTAAGAATATACTCTTCGTAAGATCAAACATAAATTATTTTCCCAAACATTCACTGGATTTAAAAGAACCAAATCCATTTAATTATGAACTTAACAAAACTGGAAATTATAAGAGCATCCTTAGAATGTTAATGTTCATCTTTTGTATCACCACTAACCTGATTTACTGGCTCATTGAAATTGGCAATAAGCCCTGCACGCAATGTAGATTTCTCTTCTTCTGAAAGAGCACTGTTTGTTGGAAAATTAAAACCATCATTATAGTAATGTTCCATGAGTATGCAATTTGGCATTTCTTAAAATCTAAACATTTGAGAGTTTTTTTACAGTCAGCAAGAATGTAATAAGACTTGACAAGTAGTATGCTACTGAAAACCGCCAAATATTCATTCAAGTATCTAATATTGTGGAAAACTGAAAGAGAGAGATAAAATGGCAGATTGACACTTCCTTTGTAATGTTCCACAACCTTTTACATATTACTATCAAATTGTGTATTTAATCAACTGGGGATATGACAGAAAATACAGACCACCATTTTTCCATTTTCAGAACTAATGTAATGTCACTTAGATGAAAAAGACTAGAATCTGAACTCCCTCTCAGCTATGAAGCAAATTCTGTGACTTTAGGACACTCACTTTCTGTCACACCAACCTACCCTAGTAGATTTCTTGTAAGTATCAAATGAGGTCGTTCCACAAACACTCCCCTGAATTAAGTGGGGAAACAGTAAGATTCAAACATGACAAAATGTGTCTGTTTTACCTGATTACATTATATGAAAAAACACAAATACAAGAGGCAAATCACATATAAATCCGATCAACAATCAAATTTAATGGCTCAAATTCTAAAATTAGGTAAAGAAAGAAACTGCACCAAAGGTGTAAGAGATGTACAAAGTTAGGGAGCAAAAAAAACAAAAACAAACAAAAAACCCACAGTCATTAATACTGTTCTATGGATACCTGCTCAAAAGTTTGTGTAAAAAGAGCTCACCATCATTTATAGGCAGGTTTTATAGCAATTGCTAAGCTTTCTGTGCAAATGGGAAAACATAGTTGGCATTATTAATGTATTACTTACAAAGTTAATTTACTAATATAAGCACAATGGGATGCCATCATCTAAAAATGCTGGCATGAACTGAAGTCTTTGTATCATGTGAATTTCTGGAAGTCAATGGGAACTTAAAAGACCTGTCAACTACTACCCATTTAGAACATTTTGCCAACTGTTAAAACACACAACTGGATAGAAATGGTGAAAGGAAAACTTCATATTACAGGTATATTCAAGAGCAAAATACTTTATACATAAGCATTTCTGTGGGTATAAAAATTAAAAGACCTTCTGGAAACTGGATGTGTGATGCAATACTGACATCTGCAGGATGGTAGAAATGATCTTTTAGACATACTGTGAGAAACTGCTTTATGGTTTAGCAATATTCTTTTATTCTAATTATTTAAACAACATGTGTGAACCTCTAAACCTTTGGAATAGGTTAAACAAATTGTATTACTAATAACTATCAGAACCAACTCTGTTAGTTAGGTGACAAACAAAGGTAGGTAGCTGAATGTTACAGGAACTAGTGTCAGAGGCCCAAAACACACTGCAGAAATAATCCAGATGGGTCTGCTTTAACCACCCTGGTTCAATGCTAGGGAATTCTAGAAAACTGTAGTTTTGCGAGGCATTTAGCCTTCTCTGTTAGAGAGCTCTGTGCCATAATAAACTACAATTCCTAGGATCCTCTAGCACTGAGCCAGGGCAGTTAAAGCAATCTCAAATGGGATTATTTCTGCAGTGTCTTTTGGACAACAAAGTACTCAGAATTATTTGTCCAGCACATTGTATTATTACATTTTAGTTAGTTGGTTAAAACTTTTGTATGTCATTCCTTCTCCAATGGATTCCAGAATGGTGAACAAGCATAAATATAAAATAATAACCATGAGTACAAAACATCAAAATAAGAAATAAAACTGTAACATTAACAATAATATGGGCTAAAATCCAAGCAGACAAAAGCATTATAGATCTTAAAATATCTGGGGAAAATAAAAATGTTTTAATGTGTCTTAAAATGTATTCACAACTTTTCAAAGAGCATTCTATAAAATATCTTAGCAACTCTTTAGATAAAGCTTTTCCTTCATTATTATAAAACACACTTCCACTAAGGAGCATAAGATCTCAAATTATGGCCAGATTGTTAGTATGGCCTTGTAGCTTTTGAGTTCCAAGCCATTTAGGGTTTTAAATCTAAGCACTTGGACATGGATCCTGAAATAAATAAGTAGCCACTGCATTTCTTTTAAGGCTAGTGATCAAACCTGGCTGTAACAGTTAGAAATTTGGCTGCCAAACTTCTACATTGGTCTAAGCCACCCATGAGAGCATCCCAACATACAGATTGAGTCTCCCTTATCCAAAATTCTAAAATCCGAAATATTCCAAAAACTAAAACTTTTTTCATGGGTGGCTGATAGTGATACCTTTGCTTCTTGATGGTTCAACCAATGTTGTTTCATGCGCAGAATTATTTTAAAATATTGCATAAACTACCTTCAGGCTATGTGCATAAGGTGTACATGAAACATAAATGAATTTTGTGTTTAGACCCGGGTCCCATTTCCAAGACATAAAGGTATCTCATTATGTACATATACGCAAATAGAGGTGTTCCAAAAAAAATTAAAAATCAAAATTCAAAACACCTCTGGTCCCAAGCATTTTGGATAAGAAAGACTCAACCTGTATAATGCAATACTGTGTTCCCACCAGGTTTGCACAGCATGGATCACCATGATTAGACCACCTCTATCCAGGAATGGCTGCATTTGGCTAACCTTGTTGACTAAGCATGTAACTTGCAGGCAAGTTTTTAAAGAAGTAACCCAATATTGACATACAAGCAAGTCCAAGGATTGTTGTTTGCTTTCACTGTGGGCAGCAAATAAGAATGGGTAAATTAATAGGACGTTACAGCAATTGCTCAAGGCAGTATCAAGTGTTTTCACTTAACATAGAAAAGCCACAGCAATCAGGCAGCAGAGGCAAGACCCATAGGCAGGAACAAACAGCACTGAATCCCCTAGCAGTAAGAGCTCTCAGTCTGCACACTCCTTCCAAGGCTTAAGCAGGGAATGATGGAAGAAATGTTGGGGGGGGGGAGGGGAATAAGAGGGCATGAGATGAAAATTTCCAGTGTCAGTGAAATCATCAAATGTCTTAGGAAGGATCACAGAGATGCATCAGGGTGACCTCTTCAACTGGACTACTAGGAAACATCCTCAATGAATCCAGAGCAACCATGGCCAAATCAGGCCCAAATCTGAATGAGGTTCTGAACTGAAGTGGGAATGTTCTGCATAGCTGTTCAATCCTCTCTTTTGCCAATATGAGTCAGAAAATCAGTATTCCTCTCATAAGGACCACCCGAAAACAGAGAGACAGAAAAGGTATTCCTTACTGTGGTGCCACACGTCTCCAATAGCGGTCAATTCCATTTTTGAAGTACAGCACAGCTAGCCATCTTACATTCACATCTAAGGTGTGATTTGTGAAGATATTCTATAAAAAAGACAAAATTCAACAGAACTTTAAACATATGACATTTATATATCACCTTAAGACTGGCAATTGGCTTCATCAAACCACTCTATAACATCACAGGAACAAACCTGTGCATTTCTTCCTTATGCATTTGCTCCTCCTCTTGTGAAACCACAAGGAAACTCAAAGCTTTTACCCCCATTTTAGATTAATTTAATTTAGGTCATTGTCCAAAGACTAAACAAGCCAATTTTATAAACTATTTTAAACTGATTATTTTTTTAAATAGTTAAAATTAATCAGGGTTTTGTTTTTTGTATTTCAATGATACTTAACAATCTCACCAAAATAGGTGAGAGAAGCACACATGCCCAAGGTTCACTGAGAATGATTCATACATTACAAACATGCTCATGGATGTGTTCTGCAGCTTTCAGGCCCTCTTAACCTTCCCACTTCTTCTAATTTTAAAAAGGAGCTCCCACAGGCATATACCAGGCTGTGCGTGTGTGTAAAAATTGGGCTAAATGCCATAGTGTCTTGCAATGAATGGGGAATGAACATTTACATGAAGACTGTAAACTCGATATAAGCATATGGTTGGGTTTTTAATAACCTTCTCTTTGATTGTTATACTGTTATTTGGAAATCTTAGTAACTCTGTAAGAGTAACTTTGAGTGACTTTATAGTAACTTTGTAAGAAGCAGATCCACGAAAAACTTCTTGAAAAAGTAAAGATTGCTGTTGATGGTGTGATTTAAATACTACGTAAAAAAAGAAAATAACAAAGTTAAGAGTTAAAAGGAAGTATTTGGTTCTCAACTGTTATGTAGGTAGAAGGTTTTCATTCTCGTAAATATAACTAATTACTAGAAATAATTAGTATGTAAATAATATCATTAGCTATGTTTTATTTGTATGTCATAAAGGTTATAAATAATATATGTGTATATATATATATATATGTGTGTGTGTGTGTGTGTGTGTGCGCGCGCGTGTGTGTGTGTGTGTTAGTTTGTGCTGTTGATAATTTTCAGTTTCCTAATTTTTTGACTACAGGATATTGGGGGAGGGGGAGCTAGAGTAGACACAGTACCCAATATTCTGCTGGGTAGATGAGGCTCCTGGATGTCTGGAAACCATCTACCAACATGGCATTCTGCCTTACTGAACCTGGTGCCATCCAAAAAAGTTTGGGGTATCAGTACCCATCAGACTCAATCTAACATGTCCAATGGTGTGACATCATGGAAGCTAAAATCAAAAACATCTACAGCGTACCAGGCAGAGGAAGTCTTTTTAACATTTTGTCTCAACAAAACCAGTGAGACTAGGACAATGGCTCTTTCTAAGCTATTCACACTGCTATGAAGTACAGGGCCAGAACAAATGGGCAGGAAAAAGCTGCTCAATCCTGCTTCTTCCAAAAGCAGGTTGAAACTCCGCTGCCTACATGGCCCACTTCCAAGGCAGGCTGAATGCACACGGCCCAACCAAATGGCACAGCATCAAGTCATGTTGCTGGGTAATTTTTTTGTTGCCTCCCCGCCATACATGAGCACCATCGCATAAGCATACCACCTGTGCCTCCAAGTACCTCCCACTTCTGCCTAGATGCCATCTCTTTGCATAGCCACCCCTTTGATAGACCACACAGTCATACATACTATGTTCCACCTGTATAGGACATTGGTGCACAAAAGATACATTGGCAAAGTACAATCATGGAGGCCCCCCATACATGGCCCCTTCACCCCATGCCCCCCTGTTGGACTGTCTGATTTGTGTATATTGTAATTACATCAACTGGAGTTGTTGCACTTTATTGCTTTGCTTAGCTGCAAGCCCACACTTGTGTTGGGACTTTCAGATGAGAATGCGAAGATGAGCATTTTCCACCTTCAGTCGAACTGGAGTTTTTTTGCTCCAGGTATTAGCTCCAGAGCATGGATTTGGTCTGGTTTCCAGCCGCTTTTGAGGCGTGCATCATCTAAACGCACCTTCAAAGCAGCTGGAAACAGCTTTATTTTTCCCATGTGTTTCACCCCCTCAGACTGTCTGTCAGTTTATGAAGATAATATAGAATAATGTAAACAGGTAATAAGAGCAGATTAACATAGTTCACATATCCATTTGGTATATGCATTCATAAGAGAGCTGAAACTTTCTCCTGATGCCATACAAGCAGCTTCAAATAAATTCCCATTAATTGTGTCAAGAGTGTCTGATTCTAATCTGATCATTTAACTAAGGTAATTGAGAAAGTGATCATGATGACACTGACATGTTATATAATATCACAGAAAAACATGATATTCAAAAAATCAACATAATGAGACATAGAATGTGTCACTTCTTGGCAAAATAAAGCAAGAAATAGTATTTTTTCCTTCTGCATTTTTTCATTGATTTATATCTACTTATTTTAATATATTTATAGCACTAAAATTTATACCAGATTTAACAATATTTCAATTCAATTCACATTTATTGTACATTACCGTATGTTGAGGGAAAAAAGTATAGGTTTAAAACAAAACAGTTATCCAGGGGAAAATACCTTTTCCTGAATCTGAACTGTTCCTCACTAAATATGTTGTTTTCTGCTGCCCAATGTTCACATTTAGCTAACAGATGTCTGGTGTAAACTTTGGCAACAATCAATCAGACTAATAGTTGTTATTTGTTCCCAGAAGATTCCGAAGAGGTTCTGCACAGGCATAGGAACACTCAATTGTGTGATTCACAGAGACCACAAAGAAGAACCATGTTTGTTTCTTATAAGGGGCACCATTTTACCCATTCTATTTAATGGGACTTGAGCATCCACAGATCTTGGTATCCACGGAGCGTCCTCGAACTAAATCTCAGCTCACTCCATGAACAGAAGGATTATCACAATCAGTTATTCACATAAGATCCAAGTCAGCATCCAAAGTAATGATCTGTGGATACTCCTAAAATGTGTAATACATGAATAAATGCTTACATACTTTAAATTCACCTGCCTGCAGTTAAGTGCCCAATTACATCCTAGTAATCATAAAGTCAACCTTAATGCATGAAACTAGATTAGAAAGCTTGCCAAAACTTTATTAATTCATTTAACATCAGATTTGTTGCTATTGGGGGGAAGGTGCTGCACTCTTAAAGAGTGTTTAATCAAGCCTTATAGCAAATTATTTGGTAATTACTGTTCACAGAAATAAAATGAAATGCTGTAACTTACCAGCAATACTGAATAGAACCCTGGCTGTGTCTCCCACTGTTTCAGTTGTTCCTCAGCTGGTTTTAACACAGCAGTATTTTGACTAGTGGCTTGGGTCAAGACCTGAAGAACAACACTACTGGCACTATTGAGATCCATGAAAATCTGTCAAAGACATTTAAGAGAATAACACTGGTATAAAAATATACATACTACAAATTGTTATCCAGCCATGTATTTATTAGATCAAAAACATTAAAAAAGGACTAGGCCTTAAATATACAAATATTTAACACCCGTGCTGTGACCAATAATAACACTAAAGCTTGGATTAACGTATTACTGATCATAATAAATTTGCATGTTATTGCTTTCCTCTAACAAATAACAAAGGTATAGGTTATGGCCCAACACTACATAAACCTCTGGTTTTGCACACTCTCAACCCCACACTTTGATTCCTGCCTGTACTATCTCTCAAGATTTGATTTTCCATCAAGATTAGTACAATAATTTGGCCAGTATGGGTATAATGGAAATATACTGCTGCATGGTGTAATGGACAGCATGGTATAATAGTTTGAGTAATGGACTACGACTCTGGAGACTAGGGGTCAATTCCCAGCTCGCCCATGACACTCACTGGCTGACCCTGGGCAAGTCACATGTTCAGCCTCAGGGGAAGGCAATGGCAACCTTCCTCTGAACAAATCTTGCCAAGAAAACCCCATGAGGTTTTCCTTAGGGGTGTTGTAAGCAGTGGTCCCAGGACAAGAGCCATTCCTTCACAAGTATCCAGAAAAGAAAGAAACAAATGTAGCCTATGAGCACAAATTTGGTGCCAGTCCGTGGCATACTGGGAGAAGGTGATTGCCAGCATGAGTTTGCAGGAATTAAGCAGAGCAGTGGAAGACAGAGGGTCTTGGAGATGTCTCATCCATAGGGTTGCCATGGGTCAAGATCTACTCAAGGCCAGTTAACAAAAACACATCAGATAGCCTGAGAAGCCCTGCTCTATAGAACTTTGCTTCCTTTAAAGCCATCAAAATTAGAAAGAGAGGAAGAATGACTCCAGACTATAGGCTTAGTTTAGGTAACAGAAAGTCAGAACCTACTCTCTGTGAGTTATGGGTGCACAGGAGAGGAATCCCCACTGTTATCTCAGGTCAAGTGATTAGCAGGGAGAGTGGTATGGCAAGTTGGTGGCACTCAGCCAGTATCTGCAGGCACTGGCTGAATCCCAACACAGGCACTTACAACAAGCATCAGCTGAAAATACACTCATCCCTCCACATTCACTGGGGATAGAGGCACAGGAGCCCCATGAAAGTGGAAAAACTGCAAATAACAAAAGCACTATGTTTTTATCTGAGAGAACACCTCTCTAGCAATTTCTAGGTCCTCCAGTGCAGCTCTGTGGTCAACATCTGGCAGACCGTGACCATAGAATTGCACTTGAATAATCAAAGCCGCAAATGTAAAGGAATGAGTGTATTTCACTGCTTCTCCCTGCTCCCCATGCAGGAAGGGAGGAGGCAGAGAGAGGAAAGAGACCCCTAAAGAATTACTGGTGGCATGCAGCCCTTAGGGCAGGGGTAGGCAACCTTTCCCCTTTAAAGGCCAAGGGACTTCAGCTCCCAGAATCCCAGGAGCTACTGGCCAACATGGGACTATTGGCCAACATGGCTGAGGCTTCTTGGAGCTGAAGTCCCTCAGCCCTTAAAGGGGAAAGGTTGCCTACCCCTGCCTTAGGGCTATATACTCCTGGAGTGAATTATATACAGTGGGCCCTTGGTATCCACTGGGATTTGGTTCCAGGACCCTCCTTGGATACCAAAATCTGTGGATGCTCAAGTCCCATCAAATAAAGTGTAGTAAAATGGTGTCCCTTACATAAAAAGACAAAATCAAGGTTTGCTTTTGGAATTTATATATATTTTTAACATTTCCAAGCCATGGATGGTCAAATCCATGGAATCAAAGGGATGACTGTACTCATAATATGCATTCAAAACAAAAATAAGAAATCCAGAGGTAAAAAAGGAAGAATGAGTGGGGGGGGGGGGAAGTTACAACAGTAGTAAGAAACTAGAGGAACAGGTGAATGTCAACTGCCTGTGTGATAGTGTACTAGTACTTTAAGATGTATGGAGAAAATAGCATGTCTGGACAAATGAGGGGCTAGAAGAAAGTTATTCCCCTCCACCTCAAACAAGCTACTGACAGGGCTTTCCTAGTATAGAATAAGTTAAATTTCATTCACATAAAAACCTTCCAAAACTATGACACCTCCCGTAAAATGTGTTTAAAATACTAATGTTGCACCAAAAGCACCAAGATGATTAAGAATAATGAAAGGCCACTATATAAACACAAATAACTAAGGAATGAATATAATATTTCAGACCAGCAAAGCCAAGGACCCAGAAGGGACAGTGAGTGGCATCTGCATGCAATGCTAAACCACAGTTTAATGATACACACAAAGAGAAAAGGGAATTCATCTAGTGCTGGATTGAAGCAGTTCCCTACCCCACCTGGGAGAGGGATTAAACTAGAATTCTGTTTTATTTTAGCTAATTCCTGGCTTGTAAAAACTAGGACTTCCTTAAAAGATACTGTATTTTACTACACAAACCATCTAATTAATCCAGAATTTGTACTTAGTTTGCTTAGTAATTGATTACAGTCCTGGTTGTATAGAATGACAATCCAGGAATCAGGCAAAGAGAAACTGAATCCTGCTTTACATCTTCTCTGGATTCTGAAGGAGGAGGAGAGCACAAAGCTGGCATATATTTATACAAATACTTGAGTCAAAGGGGGTTACAAGAAATAAAATATAAAAATACAAATATTTATGACTGCTGCTTTTGCTGAGACAACTAACCAGATTATTCGCTTAGTCAATTTTGCTCTGACAGCCTTTTCCTCAATGTATTGGGAGAACTGAGAATGCACACTATGTAATGTTCTCTTGAAATAAATGGACCCCCCCCCC
>CM034703.1:34928366-34938366 GCA_020142125.1 Phrynosoma platyrhinos | reverse complement strand
ACCAATGTGGTACAGTTAAAACTAGTTTAAAAACCAACGTGGTATAGTTAAAACACATTGGATAGTTTTTGAATCCCTGCTTAGTCATAGAAAGTGATTTTGTGACCTTGGGCATATCATACTCTCTCAGCCTAAGAAGAACACAATGGCAACCTCATCTGAATAAATCTTGCCAATAAAACCTTAAAACAGAATTGCCATAAGTTGGAGTTTAATTTAAAGAAAAATAACAACAATAGTAATATACCTGTATCTCAAAAACTAAATTTAGATATTTAATACAGTATAAGTAATTGTATCAGGAATCAACTTACGCATACCTCTGATAGATGCAAAAAACTAACAGCTTAAAGACATGGCCAAATGAATTGCTTGTCTTCAGGATCTTACTCCATCTTTTCTTGTTCCCATTTTATTGTCACAAGTGCTCTTACAGTAGGCAGTACGTTAGTAAATACAATGGCCTCAAAAAGGAATTCACCAGAGCTTATATTGCATTTTATATTGGCTATATCCTCTTAATATCCATAAGCATGTGTACCTAAGCTACTCTGTACTGTTGAGTGGTATAATCTAACCTATGCATCTGTTGAATATCCATAAGTTTTTAGAAGTAAAACAAAAAACTTGTTAGAACCATGTGGGAAAGTGATGAATAAGTGGTGACATTAAGTCCTGCTTCAAGGTAATGTGACTTAAACTTGTATCTCATTTTTAATTTCTAGGTGTGCAGTACTAATGTTCCAAAGAGAATTTGCTCTTCGATTGGTTGCAAAACCTGGCTCTCCTCTATATTGCAGGCTCTCTGTTAATACTCAGTTATTAGCTCGTGTTGACCATCTGATGAAAGTAAGTGAAACAACAGATAACTGGAGTGGGGTTGTAGAATTTCAGGTGTAAAGGCTAGGGGAGAGCAAGTTCTTACAAAGATGTAAAAAAGAATTAACTTTATGATTATTAACAGGTTGGAAAAAATAATTTTAAGCCACCACCCAAAGTTGAATCCAGTGTTGTGAGAATAGAACCAAAGAACCCTCCACCACCAATCAACTTTCAGGTGAGACTTAACACAGTTGATATAAAATCCATGAAAACAATTTAAGCAAACGTACAGTTTTCACCCACAAGTGTCACCTTATTCTATATATCTTCCACAATAGAAGAAAACAGAGATGAGAAACGGGTAGTATTCCACATGTTCTTATACGCCCACCAGTCTTGTAATCATAGCTAACGATAAGGGATGATGGGGGTTGCAGCCTCAACAACAGTAAATGGAGAGCTCCATGATCCTCATTCCTTGTATGGCTTAGAATTAAGCAGTGGTAACAATGGGGGGGATGCTTGGCCGCCCCAGAAAACAGAGGATCGAGGCTGAGGCTGCTGGACACATTGGCCCCAATTCTCCCATTTGCCGCCTTGGAAAGGAGTGCCAAAATGACACTCCTTTCAGGGGCAGCAAATAGGCCGCCCCAAGAGCCGCCGCGCGGTTCTTCTGCATCCCTTCCGGCGCAGTGTGTCAAGACGCTGCACTAGGAGGACGTGACAGCACACACCATGTGTTACAGTGTGCGCCATCAGAATGTCTTCGGGGAGGGGTTGGGGCAGCTGCCATGCAGCTGCCCCTCCCCTTCCCTGCCTCCAAGATGGTGCAAAGTGCCGTCTGTAGAGGCCCAATGTTTCTTGCAATGATGTGTGTTTTTGTGGGGGCTCTCTAACACTTGATGCATTGATAACATCAAATATCAGTTTAAAAGACTGTGTGGAAACTGTTAGTGTGTTTGTGTGTTTTATGGCACTGGTTGGTTGGGAGATTTCAGCAAAGCAGATTTAACCGTGGGTGAGAAAAGAGCGAAAGATTAATGTTTTATTTATGATAAAGGCAACTGATTTTGGTTCAAAAGTTCTGATAATGCTGACGTTGAAGCTGAAGACTGATGGTCCACATGATGGAAGAAACTAAAAGTTCACTTCATTACCCTCATCAAAATCTATCTATACGTTGGTCTGCATGTGTGTAAAATTAAGTGTCCAGGAGAACTTGAAAAGAGATGCATGAATTGTACCCTGATTATGCATGTTTGAAAGCATATTTTTGGTGATTGTAAGCCCATCTCAGGAGAACAGAGGGATATACATTTAGTAAATACATAAATTTGAGGAAAATTGTAAAAACTGGTGTACCCTATTTTCCGGCGTATAAGACGACCCGCGTATAAGACGAACCCCCATTTTTCCAGTCAAAACATAGAGTTTTAGCACCTCCATCCTCCTTATCCTTATACCCGGCGTATAAGATGACCCCCCACTTTAACCACAGATTTTGCAGGTTAAAGAGTAGTCTTATACGCAAGAAAATAAGGTAGGTTTCTAAGGTGTGATCTCTCCTAGGAATTAGTCATGTTTTGAATGGAGTGACATTCTAGTCACATATGGAAGATAAAAACAAGCATATGGATAATAATACTTAGATTGATGAAGAGGAAAATAGAGAAGGCATTTGAAATACTTAAAAAATAAGAAAGGAATGAATAAGAAGCGAACATTGGGAAGAGTCATGCTGGGGACAGACACTGTAAATGCTGCCATCAGTTTTACTGCAAAGTATTCATGGTTTGAAACAAATGTTTTATATATTTATGTAGGAATGGGATGGCCTGCTAAGGATAGTCTTTGTCAGGAAAAACAAGACACTCGCTGCAGTTTTTAAGTAAGTTACTCATATCAGAGCATTTGGTTTGCAGCTGGGCTTTTACTTTTTATTCTTGCAGTCAATTGTTTCTTTGATGAGTTGTTTGTCATGTTGTATGGACAGTTGACGCTTGTATGAGGTGTTTATTTGCCTTGATCTTGAAGTCAGTAACATTGCTAAATTGTCCTGTTTTTCCTTTGCTCATGAGCAAAGAGAAGGGAAAAGAGGGAGAAGGTGGTGCACCTGACTTCTAAACATCAGCTCACTATTGAAGAAGAGAACTGAGACCATACTCAGGCATTGTCGTGGCAAATGAAGAAAGCATGCAAACATCAACTGTCCATACAACATGACAAGCAGCTTATCAAGATGAAACAAGTGAGCATTTGTTATGTGACTAAAGGCAAAAAAGATGCAGATGCATTAATGCTTCTGTGATTTCTGTCTTTTAATAGTGTATAAGGCTATGAGAACAGGTGTTGTGTATTTCACTAAAGAAAAGATAGCTAATCATTCTCATGCTGCCTCTGATCTCTATGCTTTGGAACAATTGTTTCTCTGATAATTGATCACTTTGGCTTAGGACCCTGAAAAGCAGGGCAGCACATACGTAAATTGGCAAGCCAGCCTACATGTGGAGCCTAGCTCTTTTGCTTCTTTCAAGGCTGCTATGAGGCCATGTCTTAATAGTTAAGCAAAACTAAGCAAATTGATTTTTAAAAAATTATCCTTTAGCAGTATTTATTATTGAAATATTTATTAATTCAAATCTGATTTTTTGCATATTTTTATTATTGCCTAATTGACACTGACAAGTTAGCAAACAGGATTGTGGACAGGAGTTTCTTGTAGTTTTCTAGAATTATATATTCCAAGATTCTGCTAAACTTTCAGTGAAGTTTAAATACTCCACTAGTTATCTTCCTGTCTGCATTTTGCATTGGAATGGTTCAGATTTTGATACCAAGGCCCCACTTAGACATCCTGAGGTAGTTAATTTCATCTACATTTATATAAACATTTGTAATCTCTGTTTCAGAGAGAGGCATGTAAGTGTAATTTGTTTTGCTATTCTAAATAAGTTAAGCCATCTAATGGTGAGATAGAAATGTGACAGAGTCACCATGTGTCTCTGCTAGTTGGAACGTGCCTATTTTATTTAGTTTTATATTCCTTCTCTGAATGTACAGAAATTATCACTTGGAGGAAAATGCATGTGCAAAAGGAAGATTCTGTATTTACATTTTTTTTTCTAAAAAATGGAAGGCTAACTACAAGATGTGTAATCTTTCCTATTTTTACCCATTTCAGTTCAAATGCTGTGAAACAGTTGCTAGAACAAAATTACCGAATTCATTGTTCACAGAATAATTTGGTAAATATTTCCAATTTTTCTTCCTGTTTTGGTTTTTGGAATAATCTTCATTAAAAACTTTGAGTTGCTTCTTATGTGATAGGTACCATAAGGTAAATTCTCTCCTTTGGTTTTATGTTAACAGGAAATTCCTAAAAATTTCAATATTGGAAATCTCATTCACGAAATTCTAAATGAGACTGGTTACTCAGATAAACGTGCACGAGTAATGGATATTGATGATTTCATCAGGTAAAACTAAATGCACTTTGTCAAGTTCAAAGTCTTTGCATGCTCTGACTCAGTCAGAAGTCTTTCAGTTTCCAAATGAAAGCAAGAATAGATGTGAAGATTCTGGTGTCATAGACACAACTGCATTTTGCACTCTTTGCAGTACATTAACAGTTAGTGGTGTCCCCTGTGCAGTTTGGCAAACACTTTTCACTACAGCATGTATAATAGAATCAGAATTGCAAAGAACTGCAAAGGGGCCAACCAGTCCAATTCCTTGCTATACAACTTAACTAAAGCACTCTTGACAGATAGTCATCCAACCTCTCTTTAAAGACATCCAAAGAAGGAGACACCACCACTTTCCAAAGCAGTCTTACTGTTAAGAAGTTCTTCCCAATGCTTAGGTGGACTCTCTTTTCTTGTAATTTGAAACCATTGGTTTACATTCTAGTCTGGAGCAGTGGAGGAACAAATGTGCTCTATCTTTTATATGACATGCCGTCAAATATTGAAAGATATTCTATATCTTTTCAAATTTCTTCTGATTCCAAGGATGCTGTCAAGATACAGTAGTAATCCAATTGGTGAGAGTGCAGTAGTATTACCAAGGAGTTCTGTGAGAAGCAGTACACACATTTCTCTATATATTGCTAGTAGTTTGTGGCTGTAAGAATGGTGGGCATCTTGTCCTGACAATAAAACTGGGTTGCACAGATTTCAGTGTTAGAGATAATAAATGTGTGCTTGCTCTCAATCTTCAAGTAGAAGTTTGACACTGTGAGTGGTCCTTTCCTGCTTTTTGAAGTCTAAACAGCCCAGTGTTCTCTATCTTTCCAGTTCTTCAAATGGCACCACTAGCACCTGTTGTGGAGCATTGCCTGTTTGAAGAGTGGAGATGACAGCTGCATCCATGTACTTACCACTGAGAGTGGCTGTCCAGGCAGAGCATGAAGGCTTCAGGCTATAGTCAGCCTTCCACATCCATGGAGTTTGCATCCACAGATTCTACCGTTCATGGCTAGAAAATATTTTAAAAAATAATAATTCCAAAAAGCAAACCTTGATTTTGCCATTTTATATAAGGGACACCATTGTACTATCCTAGGGCAACCTTTCCCCTTTAAGGGCCGAGGGACTTCAGCTCCCAGAAGCCTCAGCCATGTTGGCCAATAGTGCTGTGTTGGCCAATAGCTCCTGGGATTCTGGGAGCTGAAGTCCTTCAGCCCTTAAAGGGGAAAGGTTGCCTACCCCTGTACTATCCCATTGTATATAACAGGACTTGAACACAGATTTTTGTATCTATGGGGGAACCTGGAACCAAGCCCCAGCAGATACCAAGGGCCCACTGGACAAGACTTCAAAAGCAGGAAGAAGCTGCCCAATTTCCTTCAAGCAGAAGCACGCAACCCCCCCCCCCCCCCCCCCCCCAAAAAAAAAGCCTTAAAGACAAAATTGCTCAGGACTATTTCAAGGTTATCTTATTCTTCTACATGAAATATTAGCTTAATGACAACTGGATATTTTTGTCTTTCAGTGTCCTGCATGGCTTCAATTCAAAAGGCATCCACTTTTCCTGAAAAGAAGAATGAAATTGAAGATAACTTAGAGAGCAATGTTTTATAAATAAGAGAGCACTATAATTTCATTCATAAAGAATGAGAGGTAGATATTTACAGTGAATATTCATTGTTGGATGGTAGGAGCAATCCATTTACTCATGTGTTAATCCTCATGTACCAGCTGATAATGTATCATCAATTAGGATGTGGGATATAACATCAATTAGGATGTGGGATATAACCTGTAAGTGGATTGTTGCTCTCTGCCATCCAGAGAATATAAACTATTCTGACCTTGCACATTCAGATATTTTAAATAACCAGATTATGTGAAATGGATTCCTGAGCATAAAAGCCAGCTATTGCCATTCTTTTCTCCAGCTTCTTTCAAAGCAAGATGGGAAACATCAATCCCTCCCAATGTACTAGGATGCAACTGCCATTATCCTTCACCACTGGCAGTGCTGGCCAAGGGTGAAGGTAAGTGCTATCCAACCACATCTGGAAAGCAGTATATACCTCAACAGGCTTTGTACAGGCTCTTCTGAAATGTTCCTGTCTTTTTTCTTGCCTTGTTTTATATTTAATATTATTAAATATTAATATTTGTTTAATGTTGCTGTGTGACTTCATGTTGTTTCTGACTTACGGTGACCTTAAGGCAAACCTATCATGGAGTTTTCTTGGTAGGATTTGTTCAGAGGAGGTTTGCCATTGCCTTCCTGAGGCTCAGAGCATGTGACTTGCCCAAAGTAACCCACCTGGTAGGTTTTATGGCCGAGCTAGAAATTGAACCTTGATCTCCAGATTCATAGTCCAACACTCAAACCACTATGCCATGCTGGCTCTTTATGTTTGATAGTACAGTTGTCCCTCCATTTTTGTGGGGATCCGTTCACCACCACCACCACCCCGGAAAATAGAAAAATCACAAATATTCAAGCCCCATTGCTTTGAATGGCTGTGTGCATATGCACATGCCATTTTAACCCTCTCCGCTTGCCTGTCCACAAAGAACCGAGACTACGGACTCAAAGTCTGTGAAAATGGAGGGACGCCTGTACAAGCTAAATAGGTATTAATAATGTTAGTTTTGAATACATGAATCTGAGATGGACTCTTTTGCAGCACTATAACCTGGCTTTTCAGATTTTAATCATGGTGTTTCATTGTTTCCTGCAACAATAATTATTTTCTGTCATACCCTTTTGTCCTCAATTATTCATACTTGCAATAATTATTAAAAGCACTTCAGTAGTAGATTTAAATACTGCAGGGGAATAAGCTTGGCTGGCATCTTTTAAGTGGCTTACACAGGTGTAAATTCAACTTAAATCTGTTTAAAAACCCGTTATGTTCCTATAGTTCAGGGATGGGCAAAGTGCAGCCAACAGGTTGCATGTGGCCCTTGGGACCTTTGAATGTGGCTTTTGGGACCCTTCAGAAGAACTCTCTAGGCTCCAACCCCTCCCCCAAATGTTTTTTTTTTAAAAAAATGGGGGCAATTTGGGGGCATTTCTTTCATCCGCAAACAGGCATCCTGGCATGGTCTACAGGATTGCCCCTGGGAGGTAAAATGGCACCCACCCCTGTGCAATTTCTTCATCCCTGCTATAGTTGGACACACTGCACTGACATTATTCTCTGGAACCTCCAAAGGACATGCAGGAGGTTGCTGGGGATACTTTGTTGAGGATGTATGAGAATGTGTTGGAGCTGCAGCAACGTCTCATACTGAGAACAGAGGCAATGGCAGGACAAAGTAGGGGAAGAGGAAGACATGGGAGCTCAGGATCCTCATCCTGCAGCCACAATCCAGTGAACTTCCCAGTCTTCCTCCTTCAGACACAGAACATCCTCCTCTCTTTTCTCTTCTGCTCCAGGACAAAAGTTTGGGAAGAAGAGGGGTGGGATGGGGGGAAATGAGGGCCTCCAAGTCTTGTGTCCCCCTTGAGTAACTCATCTGGTTTTGGGGTGACCAGATGTCTTCCCTTTCTGATACATGTCCTACATTTCAACCTTCTGTCCAGGAGGAATTCTAAAATGACCTCCATTTTGAGCATCACTAAGAAGTCCATTGAGTAACACCTATATTTAGCTGTTCCCCTTTCAGAAATCTGTATGCTTGGCAGCCTGTCCTCGTTACAGATAGGCAAACAGGGTGGACTGAATGTAGATTTTGTAATGGCCTTCATATTTTTTTTTTTTTTAATATCCTACATTTTACGGTATTTTGTCCTTTGTGCTTAGGACATTACCCTGTTCATGCCCTCCCCCCCCCCCCAGGGGTCCCATCTCACCATTTGAGAACCACTTCTCTAGAGTATAGGGAGCAGTTTTTGCCATTTAACAAAAGAAAACAAGCTGATGTCACTTCCTATTTTTTTTAAAGGCCTCCTCTAGGCCTGAAAAAGTCTGGAGGAGATAAAACACATGAAAATTCCCCCAATTCCCTAAATGGACATTTTAGGACACACACCCCTCCAAAAAAGTTGATCCTTCTGGGGGTTGCATGCAAGCCATATTTTACCAACTCCTGCTTTACAGCATCAAAGAAGGCCCATCTTGCATAGAAGGGGGAGACAGGCATATGGGAGAAGATGGCAGTGTAAGCCGTATAGATTTTACAGTACTATTGAACATGCTGAATTGGACTAATGATGAATACCAAAACAAATGCAACAGGAATACTGAGTCACATGCTTGGAAGAAAGTGCTCTTACTAAGGGGCTATGCAGACGGGAGGCTCTGGGCTGCCTCTGCTGGCAGCGGATTGGGACCACGACAATGGCACTCCGTGGCCCCGATCCTCCCTTTTGTCGACCCCTAAAAGAGTCGCAAAATGCCACTGCTGTTAGGGTGACAAAAGGCCACCTAACAGCCTGCACCGCAGCTCTTCTGCGCCCTTTCAGCGCAGCATGTCTACACGCTGTACTGGGAGGGCGTCTTGACGCCACAAGGCGTGTGTACGGGCGCACAGCATCAGGATGGCACTGGGCTGGGGTTGGAGCAGCTGGCATGAGGCTGCCCCGCCCCAACTCCACCACCAGGCCAGCCCTTTAGGCTGGTCTGCAACACCCCTAAGCCTACTGAGATCTCTGATCACCTTTCAAAAGGCAATCAAATGCACAGAATATTACAAATACTCCAGAGGTCATGCAGTGAAAGGATATTTGCTTTTCAATAGGTTATCTATGTAGCCTTTGACTGCATAGATCATGAAAGGCTATGGAACACTCATAAAGACATGGGAGTGCCAACACATCTGATAGTCCTAATGAGGAATCTGTACTCAGGACAAGAGGCCACTGTCAGGACAGAACATAGAGAAACAGAATGGTTCCCAATTGGCAAAGGAGTCAGACAAGGCTGCATCCTTTCACCCTATCTGTTCAACTTGTATGCAGAACATACAAGAAAAGTAGGCTTGGACACAGAAGGAGTGAAAATAGGAGGAAGGAATATCAACAATCTGAGATATGCTGATGACACCATAATACTAGCAGAACACCTCACAGACCTGGAACACCTACTAAGGAAGATCAAAGAAGAAAATGCAAAGGCAGGCTTACTGTTGAACATAAAGAATACAAAATAATGACCACAGAGAACTTGCACACATTCAAACTAGACAATGAAGAAATAGAAAAAGTAAAAGAGTTCTCATATCTGGGGTTAAACATATCTGGGGTTAAACATCAGGAGTTTAAGAATGGGGAGGGTGGCCATGAACTAGAAAAGATCCTAAAATGCAAAGACATACAACTCGCAAAAAAGCCAGAATTATACAAGCCATCGTATCCCCTATTACCATGTATGGATGTGAGAGCTGGATAGTCAAGAAGATAGGAGGAAAATCAATGCATTTGAGATGTGGTGCTGGAGAAGAGTGCTAAAGATCCCATGGACAGCCAAAAGGACAAACAAATGGGTCCTAGAATAGATCAAGCCAGAGATATTCCTAGAAGCCAAGATGACAAGGCTTAGATTGCCATACTTTGGACACATCATGAAAAGGCATGAATCATTAGAAAAGATAATAATGTTAGGAAAGTTGGAGGGAAGTAGAAAGAGAGGAAGACCACATGCTAGATGGATGGACTTTATTTAAGAGACTGTGGACCTTTGCAGACTGCTAGAAATAGTGCAAATTGAGTCCAC
>CM034703.1:34894746-34919643 GCA_020142125.1 Phrynosoma platyrhinos | reverse complement strand
TGGCCAATAGTCCCATGTTGACCAATAGCTCCTGGGATTCTGGGAGTTTAAGTCCCTCGGGCCTTAAAGGGGAAAGGTTGCCTACCCTGCTTTAAATCCTTCGTTACATGCCCCTTAGTTTTACCCTCAACCTATCCATGAGTCAAATAAAAATCCATAATTTTGCCCCCCAAACGTGCCTTGACTTATACATAAGGTTGACTTATAGTCAAGTATATGTGGTAACTGTCAAAAGTGCAAGTCCCTCACAACTGAACTGAAGCTGAAATCCCACTGATCCGGAACATCAGGAAAAGATCACAAGACATTTCTCAGATGTTTTACGAATGTTCTCATGTCTAAATACAGGCCCCACAAGGTGAATCTGTCCAGTGTGAGAATTCTTATACCAGTGGCTCCCATAGTAATTCAGGAATGTTTCCAGCCAGGTACAGATGCCTAGAAAAGCCTAAAAAGTTCCAGCCAGGTACAGATGCCTAGAAAAGCCTAAAAAGTTCCCTACATAGCCAGTAGATAAAGTGAATTCACTGAGACTGCAGCTGTGTCCTCATCTCTGAGAATATGACTTCAACCTGGTTCCTCTACTGCTACCTCCATAGTGCCACGAAGCAGGTGAAAGTCTTCAAAACAGCAACCAAACAGAAAGAACAAGTGAGAGAAATGAGTTATGGAAAGGGAGTTAAGGAGAGCAGTAATTCCATTACTCCAGAAGTCAAGAGGACCAAGTGGGAAGCCATGCCCTGAAAAAGAAGGTAGAAGTCATACCTTGAAAATTTAGGATACAGTTGTCCTAAAGCAACTGTTTCTCAGTGATCTGGCAAAGAAGAGACTTAGCTGAGACCTCAGGGTTACAGCAGCAGGGCCAACATCAACTTAGTGTCTGCCTTCCTATCTATCTATGTCAGAAAGACAAACTGACGAAGATATGTGCAATTGTCTAGTTTCTCCTGAAAGTGATTCAGAAATACATTAAGTATTTCAAAATGGAAAATTATTATTTTTTAATTATCAGCAAAGGGTTTTAAAAAGTAGAGTATCAAGTATCTTAATTTTACTATGTAAGTTTATAATATATCTGTATATAGAACACTGTGTGCAGTTCTGATTGCTCTATCTGAGAAAGGTCAGAAAAGAGAAATTAAAACTGTGGGTGAGGGTCATCTTTATTAGGAATCAAAGCCTGAGAAAATTGCAATCTTTACATTTTGAAGGCTGGGGCTGAGGATAGAGGTCTATAAGAATACCAATTGGAATTATTTTTCTTGCCATTTATATTATCATCCATCTGAAGGCTTTTGAGAGCCACATTTGGCAGAGTATACTATACATCTTCCCTCATCAATAAAATAGAATAGAAATAAGATTGTTATATTAGAATTCAAAATAATTTAACTGACTTGACTTAAACAGGATTCACAAACAAGATGAAGAATGCCTGCAACATATGATTCACTCAGCTTACATTAATATAGACCAGGGGTAGGCAACCTTTCCTCTTTAAGGGCCGAGGGACTTCAGCTCCCAGAAGCCTCAGCCATGTTGGCCAATAGTCCCATGTTGGCCAATAGCTCCTGGGAGCTGAAGTCCCTCGGCCCTTAAAGGGGAAAGGTTGCCTACCCCTGATATAGACAGACAGACAGACCAAAGCAGCAGACAGTTAAAACTAACTGGCCAAGGTTTGTATTTACACTCTACCAAGGGCAACTGAGATTTGTGAGGTACTCACATTTTGTTCACAAAGCAGTTTAAGATCATCTCTCTGAGGTGAGCTCCCAACACCCCACTGTGCCTCCAAGTCGTCAATCTGATTTGGAGTATGATGCATGATTGGACGGATATCACCAGCAGCACTGGGATCAACTGTCAGCTCCTTTACTCTACAGTTGCAAAATATGCATTCATTTTAGCAACATTTCCCTTAAGAGTTGAAAAAAGAACACTTCATCAATTCAAAGGCAGTTCAGACAAATGATGGTGATGTCAACTTCATGCCCTTGATAAAAGACTTGCAATATTGTTGATTATAAGATTAAACTTTGCAGTTAAACAAGAATTTGTATTGTACTATAATTTCATATCATTATTTGATATGCATTAAAATAATCATATCTTATTTCAATTAGTCAGACACAGAAATGCTAATACTATCAAGGTGACATCACCACCTCTTACACATGAGGGAAAAAACAAGCCTGGGCATGAAATGACTGAAAAAGTAAAGATGAATAATAATAACTGGGAAGATGATTTGCAGGCCATGCAGTGTCACCACCTGTCAAACAAAATGAAAACAAAAAGAAGGTGATGACTCAAAAGAGAGGGAGAGTAAGTGGAGGTTTGTCTATAAGATTACACAGCTCAATGGGGGGAAAACACTAAAAATAAAGATTCCATGTAAAGAATGAAGTAGACCTGGTGATCGAAGGAGAAAAGTCGTCATACTCATAGGAAGGAGAGAGATCAGAGCGACTGCCACTACCCTGTGAGAAGGGAATGTCCGAAGGACTAATTCCAAATTCCTTTACTCTGCAGCAGCAAGATACAGCATCAAATTAAAAGAAAGTGTTTGTGTAAAGACAATGAAAATTACACCCACTATTATTATAATCAGTCATTTATGTAGCACTTGAGCCATTGATCAAAATACTTGACAATCAATCTTTCAATAATGCTCTTGGCAACCCTCTGATAAAAGTAATTAATATCAACTATGAAACTGAGGTTAAAGGATGGTGACCTGAACAAGGTTGTCCTACAAGTCAATTAATGGGGTGGAATTGACAGAGACTGATTGCCATTAATGGGCCACACAGAGATCTCAGAATGTATTCTTTCATATAGCTTCAGAAAGAGGAACAAATCACTGCAGATGTACATAATGACCAATGAGCCCAGGACTTAGTTATTATTTTAGTAATAGACATTATAAAATATGTGGCCATGCAATTTAAAGATTTTCACCAGTATTATGTAATTATAAAAGCTTAAAAGGTGGTACACAGATAACAAGAACCTATATACTACTTGCTAAAGTGCTATGATGCAGCAGCAGAATCCAGATATGGTTAGTAACAGACACACATACATCATGCCAAAGGAACTAGTCCTCCAGTATAAGCTTAGATTTTGGCAGCGTACCACAACAGACCTGTTGAGAATACTGAAAAGCATGGTGAAAAGCAGAAAACAGTGAGGAGACAAGCTTCAGATGCTCTCAGATGAGCAACTGTTTATTCAGTATTTTTTTTAAAAAGCCCAACGTGATTTGGCCTCAATAAGAAAAGGGTTTCTTTGGAGAGTGTTTTCAACTCCAGTGATTTCTTTCAAAGGGTATGTGCATTTTTAATATGGAAAATAATGTAATGTTTTTATGGGTTATAGTTAATTGTTATCCTGTCTTTTTACTGCATATAATGTATGTATATTTGTGTTTGTTTCTAGCCCTTGAAGAAGGGTTTTTCTCATTGAGGCCAAAACGTGTTGAGCTTTTTTTTTTTTTAAAAAAAAAAAAAACCGAATCAACAGTTGACCATGTCAGAGAATGTGGCGCTTGCCTCCTCATTGTTCTCTGGTATAATGTCTGAACACCTAATGCTACCACTCTGCCAATAGCAGCTAATACTTGCCAGTAAGGTACATCATCCCAGGACTGATTCTGAGATAAATAGACCTTCCTATGTTGTAAAATGTGACAGATTCCTTAGAGAAAGACATGTTTTAAATTCTCTTTCCAAACTGCCATGTTGCTCAGTTGTGGTTTGAAAACAGGAAGTACAGTTAGTTTCATCATCAGTTCTTCTGTGTAAGTGAAGGCCAGCCCAACACCAACTCTGACCTGTATGTGTACAACAGTATAAGAAAGCTGAATCCCAAAAGATTTTCATGTTCTAACAGATTTTTATTCATTACAATTAGTCTTTGGTTGGTATTGGGGAAGACACAAACATATGTCAAAATATTGTCATTAGTGTAATTAAATCAGTGTTATTAATTTAGGATTCTTGGATGTTAAATTTGAAGTATATCCAATATAAAGGTGTTCAGATCTACTCTTAGGTCTAGACTTTCTAATGGCATCTAAACAGACTAAGGCAACTTATAAGCCACAAAGCACCAGCACTGTACACAACGAAGCATAAATTTATAAAAATCCAAAAAATGGTATCTACATAAAACCTTTCTCATACCTGTTTGCATATCTTAAAGTGTTTAGAGTGTTTTCACAAGATGCCATCCCAGGAGAAATAGTAGCAATCTGGGAACAGAAGACAACAGAGACCTAGAAGTTATTCTCCCAATGGATTTATATTTAAGAGACAGTACTTATTTTGAAAAAAATGGTAAATATTAAAAAATGAAGTTATGTACCAGCAATTACTTGCTGCATATTATGTTCTTAACTTGCCATCAACAGTCAGAGCAGTTTAAAATGAATCCGTATTGCAGAGTACCATATTCAGGACCATTCTAGCCTGCTAGTCTTCCAGTCTACCACAAGTGTCATTAGGGAGAAACACTGCATTTTAGCAGAAATTAATAACAGTAAACATATGTATTTGTCTTTATTTGAAATGTTCTCTCTTCATTTCTTCACCTCTTAGATAATACCTGACAATTCTTCTGAGAGGGAATACACCCCAATTCTAGGAGTTATTCTATAGAATTCATGATAATGCTTCCATATGAGTATCTTCTATTTGAATTATAAGAAGAAGATCAGAAGCTTTGGATAGTGGCAAACAGAGACTCTTTAACTGTTCATGCTGCCATTGCAATGCCATGGGAAACAGGTACAAAACAAATATACCCCTTCAAAATTATTTCAAAGTACAAAGTTCACTCTCAATTTGGAGTCAGTATCATACCCAAAATGAATAAACACAATATACATTTTTCCCCCAAAAGTCAAGTTCCATTGTCCAAGTTGATGCTTCAATATAATTTTCAGAATAATCACCCCACAAATATCCAAGAAAGGATGCATCTTTGGAAATAGGACAGAGTATGTACAGTAAAATGGACAAACAAAGTAACATTGAATAAATGGGTATTCCAGTAGTACCCCCTAAGTTAGCAGATGGCATTTAGTAAAATACATGAAATACTTCCTATAGAGAGAACTGACTGAATTCTGATTAGTAAGTTTTGCAACCATTACCAAACTTCATTGGATATTGGTTATAAAAAGCTGGGTGTCATTGACCAAAAAACAAATCTAATTTTAAATGCAAGTATTTTAACAGATAGCTGAAAGATAAGGAAGTAACCAGGGAAGAACATGTACTATACCTTCCAAGTGTTTTGAACAATAACTCCTGAAAGTTTCAACTAGCAGGGCCAAAAGGAAGAATCATGGGAGTTGTACTTCAAAATGTCTGGAGGACTCCAGGTTTCCTAGACCTGGCTGAAAAATCGATTTGTTCTTTTTGTGGGCCTTCAAGTAGTTTCTGACTTATGGTAATCCTATGGTGAACCTATCAAGCAGTTTTCTTAGCAAAAGATTTATTAGCTGTAGAGAATACAGAAGCTGCTATCCCATTTGAACATGGTCTCCAGTGAATTAAACTTGGTCTATAGCATGTAACAAGATGTCTAAACAGCTGTTTTCACAATGCAATGCTGCAACACACTTACCATACAGGTGCGAGAGTTTTCTCCTATGAATGAATCTCTTAGGACCTGAGTAAGTTTACTTGCTCTGAATGGTGTATGAGGTTTATTTCGGCCTAAGGCTCTGATGCACTCCTGTAACAGTAAGAGTAAGAGTAAATATGTTTATGTTATTTCCTTCTCAAGATCCCTACAAATGTTTTAAATACAACTAGTATCAATAAGCCAAACAAACAAATACATGATGTGAAATTTCACATTTTTTATAAACTACTATTAAGCTATTACCAAAGAACATCTGGTTTTTCTAGATAAGAAAAAATCTGTGTCACATTTAATCTCAAGCTTATAATTTCATTCTGATTATATATTACTCAAACCTGAATTTTAAGTCTGAACTGAATACAAACACTAGATTCTGGTGCAAGTAAGAAGCTGGGGCAAATGTTTTTAATTGCTACTGTCCTGTCCTGACTTCTGGAGATCCTGCCTTGCAAAATGAAACAATTCAAATCAAACCAGGGACTGAGGAAGAGAATGCTGAATATGACCTTACTGCTGGCACTGTTTTTAAAAGCACCTTTAGGTTAGCTTAGAAAACTGCATTTAAAAAGTAAGCTTTAAAAACCTCAGGGCGAATCGCTTTTTTTCTGTCTATAAAATGTAAACCATTAGTATAATATGTGCATATAAAATGTACACATTTTCTTTAGAGAAGGAATTTTGTTTGTAAATTGGTTATTGAGGACACTTCTCTAAGTGTGCATGGCCTATATAGAATCAAATCATATCAAGGGCTGAAATTAACTGATTTTCTTTCTTTACACTGTAATTTGTAATTCTGATTATTTTACTGAACATGGCTTTGAAATAGCAGTAGCAATACCATTTATATTTCTATACCACTTCATACTGAACTAAGCAAACTCTAAGCCGGGGTTGGCAACCTTTCCCCTTTAAGGACCGAGGGACTTCAGCTCCCAGAAGCCTCAGCCATGTTGGCCAGTAGTCCCATGTTGGCCAATAGCTCCTGGGATTCTGGGAGCTGAAGTCCTTTGGCCCTTAAAGGGGAAAGGTTGCCTACCCCTGCTCTAAGCAGTTTACAGTCTGTAAGCCAACTACCCCCAACAAAGTGGATACTCATTTTACCAACCTATGAAAGGATGGAAGGTTGTGTCAACCTGGGAGCCTCTCAGGATAGAACTCACAGCATTGTGGCTGCTGTACTGGCATTTAACCACTACGCCACCAGGGCTCCATAACATGTTACATGTATAAATTTGAATTTCATTCATTTCTAGTAAAGACAGTACTGTAAGCATTCAAAGAATATATATTGTTGCTGCTAAACTCAAATTGAAGTTGTTGTCTTTTGAAATCATCCAGACATAGTTGTTTTAAGAAACAATGCCTGGAATGAATGGAACCCACCAAAGAAGTACAAATGGAACCCACTGAAGAAGTAAAAACAAACATGAGTTAAGCATCTTCTGTTAGGTGCATTCCTAGCCCAGTATAGGTGCTCAGGACAAAGGAGAAGATCAAATCATACAAAGGGGCATTTCTCACATGGCTGAAAAACCAAAGTTGATTTTCAGGGAGTTCTACACCTTTCCTTGTGAACTATATATGCCCACTGCTTAAGTATTTGACTACTGATAACAATAATGACAAGTTTTCAAATATTTTACCTATGGGAAGCATATCACTGGCTATTTCAAACAGGAACAATGCTTTGACAACCAGACCAGAGGTTTTCTAAGTAACCAAATTCCAATCTTTTTTTATTGTGATACAAAAACTGTTAAAGGTTGCTAATTACACCATTCAATTAGAAATGTTCCATTTATTTCTAACAATAGTAATTTGGAACATCTGTGCTGCTTAATTATTCTTAATCCCCTATATAATTAATCACATTGAGAAGATGACAAACAAAGCAGAGCAAGAGCATAAGAGTTCACTGCAGTTAAGAAAACATAAACACTAAATCTTCACTTTTTTCCATGTGCTGAAGTAGTAATTCACACATATCCAAATAAGAAACATGTACATTAGGGATATTTATTGTGGGATTTATATTGCTAGCAAAAGCAAACAGCAAAAATGTGTACTGGCAAAAATAAATATGTACTAGGTTATTTTCCTAAGGAGAAGAGACTAACATTTCAAAGCTTGACTTCGCACAAAAAGCAACTTCCTCCAAGGCCAAATATTAAAGCCTTTGAAATGTAAGCAAGAGATAAAATTGTATTTTGGTACAATGTATTTTGGTACATCTCCAACAGACATGAAGATTATATTCTGCACTGATCATCATCATATTTTATAATGCTATGTCTTTAAAAAAAGTCATGCATAGTAGTTTGTTGTTGTTGTTTGCATAAATTAGTGCAGAACCTGTTTTATTTCCTGGTTAGTTGAGTAGGTATATCTGAATGTACAGTCACCCGTGCACACTTGCAGAGGTTAAGACCAAGGAACCCCACAAAAGTGGAAAAACTGTGAATATGTTAGCCTACCCCTACATAAATGATTAAAGAGTCATCTTCCATCAAGAGAACCACCTATAGTTCTCTTTGTAACCTTGAACCACAGCCTCCCCCACATTTCCCAAGTGCTTCCATTTTCAATCTGATGTTAGCAGCCACGGATGCAAAGGATCCACCTTCTCTTCTCTTCCTCCTCCCACTCCTTCCCAGCCAGACAAAAGCAATACCATATCTTCCCCACTTTGATAAACATTGCATTCTCCTCATTTCTAAAGTCTTTCCACTCTGAATCTGATGTTTGCAGCTATCATCACAAAGGGAAGATACACTGTTGCTTTTGGCTGACTGGGAGGAAGGGTGAAAAGGGGAAGATGAAGAGGCTAACCTTGTTAAGCAGCAGCTACAAAGTCATGGACACTCAAAACCACAAATCTGAAACCTGTGAATGTAGAGAGCCAACTGTAGCTGTATTATGTAATACATTAATCTGCATGTTTTGTAAATATACACTGATGACCAAAACAGGAACAACACACTTCCTCCCTTTCTCCCATGGTCAATTTTGTTTAGTTTTAAACTGTAATTTGTAATTCTGGTTATTTACTGAACAAATATATCAATCTCATATACATGAAGAATCTAGTGAAGCTGTGCAAGGAAAATATATTCCTCAAGTTTTGTTGACTTGGTCAGTGGGTTATCTCATCTGAAAACCATGAAATAATAATACATATTGCCTAAGATATAGGGTAGAAGAGACAGCCTAAATACCATGAAGCCATCAGATCCTCTCTGATTTTGGAAGTTAAACAGGGTCAAGCCTGATTAGCACTTGGATGGTGGACTGCTGAGGAATATCAGGTGAGGTAGGCTATATTTCAGAGGAAGAAAAAGGCAAAGCATTGCTGAGTATTCCTTGCCTAAGAAAACTATGAAATTCATGGGGTCACCATAAATAGATGATTTGAATGTACATAAATACATACATGAAATAGAAGATCAGTTTGCTTCCCCCTTCAAAGCTTCAAATCCCCCCACCATTGAATAATAGGAAATCAGTAAATATCAACCTCCTCAACCCATAATTTTAGTCAGGACTGGATGAACGTTCTAGGTATAGTAGCCATTTCTATGGCAAAGAAGCCTGCTAAATGCAATGCTTAAAAAAGATATTCATTTTAAAATGTATTTAGGGCTTTAAAATATGTATATGTATATTCTCATTCTTTGCCAAAACTCTCTGCCCTATTTTGTTTGTGTTGTATATTATCTCACATACACACAAATGCACAAACATTATCTCACACACAAACACAGACAAATACACAGAGTGCATTACTGATGCCTGTAAAGCCATCAACAGCTGATCCTCATAATTTTTTCAGGCATCCAGAGAGGGAGGGAGGTTGATTCTTTCTCATTTTTTGGTTATAAAATCACGAAGTCTCAACAGTCCAGCTCATCTCTGTGCTTTCATTTTAAGAACAGTTGTTTTTGGAAGAGGAAGAGGTGGCACACAGGCTAGACAGCCTATTCTACTTATACCCACCCTGAAATCTACCAAATGAAGCTGTGGAGACTCAGCAGAATTCCATGGACCTGATGCTCAAGAAACTAAACACATAATAATTTGGTCCCAATGTGGAGGATTATGGTATTGAGTACCTACTAAACCAGGGGTAGGCAACCTTTCCCCTTTAAGAGCCGAGGGACTTCAGCTCCCAGAAACCTCAGCCATGTTGGCCAATAGTCCCATGTTGGCCAAAAGCTCCTGGGATTCTGGGAGCTGAAGTCCATCGGCTCTTAAAGGGAAAAGGTTGCCTACCCCTGTACTAAACATATAGCAATGTAGCAGCAACTCCCAGGTAATTGTGACTCTCAAGCTATTCTTAGATGTGATTGAGATGTTGGGTGTTATCTGCTATTAACACTCACCTACACTAGCAAAGAGTAGAAAAATCACTGAACCAGTTCCTAATGTGTTTCATAGTGAACCTCTCACACAATCACTGTGATTAAAAATAAAAGAAAGTCACTCTCTCTTATCCACTTGCCATTTTCCATTTATGGAGAACCTGGGAGAGGTTCAAATTTGACAGAACTACCTTAAAACATTTTTTTTTATTTTTCTAGGAAAGCATAATGATGCCTTGAGTCTAATCCAGGGGTAGGCAACCTTTCCCCTTTAAGGGCTGAGGGACTTCAGCTCCCAGAATCCCAGGAGCTATTGGCCAACATGGGACTATTGGCCAACATGGCTGAGGCTTCTGGGAGCTGAAGTCCTTCGGCCCTTAAAGGGGAAGGGTTGCCTACCCCTGGTCTAATCCATGCTACCTTTGATCTGAGAAAGTCACTCCAGTTAAACCATAACTCTCACACAAAGATGTTGGCTTCCCAAGATTTCTCACTCTCTAGAATCTGAGATGACTAGGCCTTCCTCTGTGAGGGAAAGGGGAAAGCCCATATGCCATACCTCTCACCTAAGATCTATGTACAGTGACCACGAAAAAGTCAAAAAAGTTTGTAAAATGCAGATCAGTAATTCAAGAGAAAAACAATTTCAAAAATTAATAAAGCAAATTGACATTTACAAGGCTGGAAATATGGAGGAAAAGACTGTGTAAACAACTACTTCCATGGCACTTCCACATATTAGTACAAGCACACTCACATATATAGAAGAGTCAACTACGACTTGAATGAAACATACTTTGTTTTTTACCAGATGGAACAAAAAAGTCCAAGCTAAAATCCTACAGAGATGAGATGCTTAGTTTCTGTCCTTTTAAGAAGTTGATGTCCCAGTATATAACAAGCACATGCTGGTCCATCCAACAACTCCCTTGGCTGCAAATTGGCCTCCTTGCAATTAATTTAATGGTTCTGCCTTACTATTACTTTGGGCAAGACTAGTGAATCTATGTCCAATACTACAATTCCAGTCTGTGCCTAACCACTAACTGCTAAGGACTTCTCTCACCTACTGTGACTTGTCTACAGCCCTCAATAATTACATAAGCCCATCCAAATGAAGATTCAACAACTTTTAAGTGTCATTCAGCACTCTGGATGTGGGACAGCAAATTTACATACTTACTTAGCTTAGATCCAAACTGACTGAATGGATGTAGGTAAATTATGCAGTCTACCCTAACATATATAGGTTTAGCACAATCTTACAATTTTGCTCTGAGTTTCTTGGGAAAAGGGCAGGATACAAACACATATCATTTACTAGTTATATTCTCTATGGGGTTTGCAGACTGCTAGAAATAGTGCAAATGAGTCCACTTTAACTGCCCTGGCTCAGTGCTAGGGAATCATGGGAATTGTATTTTTCTGAGACATTGAGCCTTCTCTGTCAGAGAGCTCTGGTTCCACAATAAGCTACAGTTCTCATGATTCCCTACCACTGAATCAGGGCAGTTAAAGTGGACTCAATTTGCACTATTTCTGGCAGTCTGCAAAGGCCCTATATCACCTATAATAGTGCATTACCTATTACCCACAGGCATGTCAAAGGAAATGTGTGCATCTATACTAAGGAATGTAAATATATCCTCCCATTTTCATTTTCATTTTCCAGTTGTTGCAGTGTAGAAAGCCAGAATGGTTTCATTACATTAAATACAATGGCAGGCATTTATTTACCTTGAGTGCTAAAAGGCTCTTGTTAATTTCAGCACCTTCCAGTCGCGTTTGCCTGTCTGCACTAGAAGTATCTGCTCCTCTTTCGTTTCCAGCCAAGTCAATCAATGAAAATTTACCATGCAGTTTCCCTTTTCTCCTGAGAATGATCTGAAACACTGCATGACTCCGAGATGAGTGTGCATTTGCAGATGTCTGACCAGATGTTCTTTAACAAAGGGTGAGGAGAGGAGGAAATGCCATTTAACCACAAATTATCACCAAGAATAGCATCTTCAACACTGTTTATCACAGCTAAGCTTATCTTTTCTGTTGACAGTTTAAAGCATATTCTAGCTTTTATCAAAACAAAATAACAAGGCGTGTTGTATATGCATGCCAATTATGTTTTCTTGTCAGCTCTGATACAGACTGAGATACAACAGCATCTCTGTTTTCCTTATCCCACTTATTAAATACTTTTTGATTAAATTCTATTAAGAATACTTCTCTTTAGAAGTCAGGGTCACTTAAACTATTTAAGCCCAAACTTGAATATTAAACAATTTTATGTCTAGCCTTTACATCAGAATCTGAAAATATGTCAAAAAACTAGAAACATATTAAGACAGTAAGCTGATTACACAAATATGTTCCTAACACAAAGAAATAGACTGTCTCTCTGAGAATATATTATAGAACAAAAACATATCTTTCAAAATTTAGGCAATTTTAAAATAGTTCTGCAGTTCATGTGCCATAGCAGTTGTATTTTGAAAGGTCAAAATATTTAGAATTATTCACATATAATTTAACTGACATTAAAAAAGGCAAAAAAGAATACCTGCAACTGTTGCCTATCTCAATAAGCTTTAATACATCTTCAACACATTTAACTTCTCGCTCATGTAATCCTACCACCTGGACTTGCTGTTTACCATCTTCTAAAACTCTTAATTTGGTCTTCCTGTTCAATAAGTCAAAAACCTTATGGGGGGGGCAGGGAAAAGAGAGGGAGAAGAGGGGTGTGTGTTAACGAATAACACATTGAACGTTATTTGGAACATTAATTAATCCTTTGTCCTCTGACAGAACAAAAATCAGACAAGAGATAAAAAGATTTTTAAAAATCAGAGATTAAAATTTAGAACACCTGACAAATATGCTCCACTAAAATCGACTACAGATAAAGATATACAATGTTTTAAAATCACATACCTTTCCACTGTAAATCTCAAAAAATGTTGCATATACTTGAAGTTCTAGTTTCTTATAGTTTGGTTTCTTCAACATTAAAAAGACATCTCTAGCTGTGAATAGATTAAAAACACAGGAAGTGAGTGGTAGAGAAACCTTTACAAACAAAATTATTAACATAACAACTTCTTTGTTCTATGGTCTAAATCCAATTGCTCCTATAGGGAACTGAACCAATTATTGAATGGTAAATCAACAGTTATACAAATTCCACTGATTCAAGGGGTGTACTGTAGCTGGAATTAGTAATAGGACTTCAGACATGTATGCAGTCCCTGACTAATAAAAGATAGCAGTTCTATAGCACTTTGGAATGTGGAGGGTACTTTACACACATTTCCTGTATACCATGAAGCCTATCACAACATTGACTAGGTGCAGAAAGAGAAACAAACTCATACATAATGCTAGGCTTGAGTATACCTCCCTACCCTCTTTTTCTCCTGCACAAGTAGAAGAAATAAATCAGCATGCAGTTTCGTTTTGTCCAGTTCTAGGCTTCTCATTCCATGTAAACCAATAATCTTGGCTCAAAATAAACTAGCCCCTATTGCAAAATAATAATGTAAGTTAACAGAAAATGCTAGATTACTTACTGCAGTATTTACCATTCCTTAGCCTTTATTTTAAATCATAACTCTGGTCTTTACATAACAAGAAGACAGGAATCAGACAAAAACTCTATGCAGAGCATGCAGAGGAAAGGGGAGGGATACATCAGGCTTCTTTCTGCTCATGCTTGTATCATTAAACTATAGTTTAACATTATGGGCAGAAACTACACCCTCTCTTTACAACATATGTAAGAAACCTGCAAAACAGATCAACCTTTACATGGAAAGAAACTAGCAAAATATTTTAAAAATACAATGCATGAACACATGGTGGATTTGATACTGAAAATTACAGAGTGGCTGATCATTCACAGAAGAAGGTATTCCCACTCGTATTCCCTACTGCAAATTCTCTAAATTTCATCAAAAAGCCATTCCTGGGGTAGCATTCCAAATGAAGTGGAACACAGTGAAAAGAAAATCAGCCAGAAGGTGGTGCAGGTACTATACATAAAGAGAGCTCTACTTCCATAAAACCTCAGCCTTTCTTCAGCATCTTCCCTAAACCTTCCAAACAAGCCCCTCACCCTGTATCATGCACTGTTTTGGAGACTTCCCAGTCCTCAGAAGAAACTTTTGGGGAACACAGTGAAGAGGGTGGGAAAGTTGCCTGCTGTAGTCTTCCATCTGTCTGCATTTCTCAGGGTGCAATCCAGTGTAATTCAGGGGACCGAAACTGTTATGTTTGGACCTGCAAGAACTTCCAAATAAACCAACTTAACCTAGGACTTCTGCCCTTTCCTAATGTAAGAATCATGTGCTTCAACAAAATGCAAGGTTCACTGTATATGTGTAAGCCCTTGACTACAGAGGCAGAGAGAAGCAATTAACTCTACTTTTCTGAAGTAAAAACCAGATATTACTACACTTTAAACTGTTTCTTCATGATCCTATGACTGGCCAGGATACGTTTTGGATATTTCTATCCCTCCTTCAACTTAAAATGCCACATTTTGTAACACCCAGTCTGATGGGGTGGTTCTGGAGAACTTGAAACCTCATCTCTTTATAATATTGTACTAGTCCAATACCAGGGAAATGCAGACCGAGGGTGGAGTTAGGGCGGGGCAGACACATGCCCAATGCTGTCCTGATGCCACACGCCCATACGCATGGTGTGTGATGTCAGGACGCCCACCCGGCACAGCATGTAGACATGCTGCGTTGAAAGGGTGCAGAAGAGCCGCAGCGCCAGTTCAATGGCCACCCCTAAAAGGAGCGGCATTTTGCTGCTCTTTTAGGGCGGCAAAAGGGAGGATCAGGGCCTCAGCATGCAGTTGCCGCGGCCCCAATCCACAGCTAGCAGGAGCGGCCCAGAGCCACCCTTCTGCATAGCCCCTTACAGTTATTACCAAAAACTGATTTTTGCTTTTGCTCATGGAACACATGGCTGAAGGGATTTTTTACTTTGGTTTTGTTTCGATTCACCATAGGTTCACAAAGTAGTGTAAGACCTCCCAGACTCTGCTCTTCATGTGCAAATTACTGATCTTCATCACATACCATAACAGTGCAGGATACATGATACAAATTATTCTGCAAACAGCCCAAGGAGATATCACTTACCTGCTAGAGCATAAATTCCTTTTGAACAGTCTTGGTTCTTTCCTGAAAAATCCCCACCCATAGTCTGAAGGAAAATATAACAGAGTAAAATTATAACAAATTACATATTCATGAGTAAGAGGCACTGAATAACCATTTTATTGAACAGACTCAATGAAATCAATAGGCATGTACCAAAATAATAATTCAGTTTGCTCCCTTCAAATGCTGAAAAAATATTATCCTTTAACAGTAATGGCAAAAGTAAACATTTTGAAATAATTCCATTAAAATATGAATCAAATCCAAAATTTATATGGGTTTTTGTAACACAAAGCAACTTGGAAGCAAAAAACTTTTAAAATCCTTAACACATACAAATAAGTGGGGCCTGAAACAAAATGTTGTAATACTTTTCATCAGTCCCTAAAAGAGGTCCACATTAGCATGAATAATGCTGTTAATATGTAAAAATCTCTTGTCATTGATTAGTCTTTAAAGCCCTACATGGCTTGGGTCCATCTTATCTTAGGGACCGCCTCTTCCCGTATGATCCCCCCCGTGCCCTTCGTTCAGCAGGGAAAAATCTGCTTTTACAACCAAAAGCAAGACTTATGCAGACTTCCCAAAGGGCATTTTCAGTTACTGCCCCCAAACTGTGGAATGGCCTGCCGGATCAGATACGTCTCATTACATCACTTATTACCTTTAAGAAAGCAGTTAAGACAGAACTTTTCTGGCAGGCCTTCCCAGAATAACTCTTTATAGGGACTGTACATCCGGAGCCACCTTACCCCTGGTCTCTCTACCGAGAGTGGCATCTTGTTGTTGTTTTTATCCTATATTTCATATCAGTTGTATGTTTGATTTTAATTCTATTATGTTTAATACTGTTTTAAGGGGGGGTAGTGGGTGAAGGATATAAGAATTTGTATTTTAACTGTTGTATTTTAACTTGCTGTATGCCGCCCCGATTGCAGCGCAGAGGGGCGGGTTAAAAATAAAATTTATTATTATTATTATTATTATTATTATTATTATTATTATTATTGTTATTGTTATTGTTATTGTTATTGTTATTGTTATTAGTCTTGAATGAAATAACTCATCAAGTTTTACAACAAAGTATTAGAAACACTTACATGGGTTTTTCCACTGCCTGTTTGTCCATATGCAAAACAAGTAGCCATTCCTCTTTCAAATATGGTTTCCACTAGTGGTCTCGCAGTAAACCTTTAGCAAAAAGAACAAAAAGACCACCTATTACATTTAATGCATAGCTGGTGAAAACACAAGAAATAGTGCAATCTTTGTAACTGTCTGCTCAAATTAGACTGGGGTGGGGGAGGCGCAACTGACCCAAAAACAGAGCAATTTGACACAAGATCCATTCAGGTTTGGCTTCAGAAGCACCCAGATCATATTTTCTGCCTTCTGTACACTTTAAAATGAGAGTACAAAGGATTTTTAAAAAGTCTTTCAAAGTCTTTTAAGAACTTTTTTAAAGCAGAATTCAATTTCCACACCTCAGAGATTCAAGATAACTGCTATGGCCAGAAATCAGCCAAAAACACTGCAATGTTCACTCAATCGGATAAGATCAGATCCTGCAACTTTTTAAGTAACTTAAAAGCACAGAAAGCAGTTCAACAGAAGAAAGGACAGCACTCACACATGTGCTCCAAAAGACCACTTAGATGAGTTAACATGGCCACTGAAAAGCCCACAACCAATCTAAGCAA
This sequence comes from Phrynosoma platyrhinos, assembly GCA_020142125.1. Taxonomy (NCBI): domain Eukaryota; kingdom Metazoa; phylum Chordata; class Lepidosauria; order Squamata; family Phrynosomatidae; genus Phrynosoma; species Phrynosoma platyrhinos. Next base: position 34,902,756 of record CM034703.1, on the reverse strand, counting down.
AAAAGAATTATGTGTAGCAAAGGTTACTTCATCCATATTATTCATGCTTATGTTAATACTCTCATTCTATGTTTATAAAAGTTTTTATTTATAATATAAGTTGTATATGTTGTATACATTTGTTGCATTTATATATGGTGTGCTTTCAACTGTTGTTGTTACTTCTCTAGAACTTTTATTTGACCCTCTAGATCTGCTCTGGATTCACTACCTTTAAAGTCTGGACTTAAATCCAGAGCAGATCTAGAGGGTCAAATAAAAGTTCTAGAGGAGTAACAACAACACAGAAACTTTAAAACATGCCACATACCTGTAGACCATTTCATTAGGTGCGCTGTCATCAAAGGCATAGTCAAAGCGAAAAGTTTGGTTTTCTAAGTACCTTGTTAAATCCACTTTTTGTTTGGGTTCATGAACCATTACAACATCTTTGCTAGGGATTGTTATTACATCAAGATCTTTCATTACAGTTTCTAAAATGTAAATGAAATCTGCATTAATTTTCAGGACTTATGACCACAATTATCTCAGAAGATACTCATACGCCCAAAATTCTCATTTTGGATTGAATCAATTTATGATAGAAAATTTGGCATAAGCACATAACTAACAGCACCCATGCATTTTAAAATGTAACTCATACTGTGATAAGAAATACTGCCTCCCTACATTGGAGTAATTCAATATATACTTTATGGAAACTAAAGAAATAGCTAACCATTGACCTTAACTCCAAGCATGAAATTATTTCATAAAGGAAAAATGTATCAAATTATTTTATTAAAAAATCAAAATATTTTGGCATTATTCCACCTGGTAGATATGTTTCAGTTGTCTTATTTTTTATGCAAAAATATATTTATTGGTTTTATTTTTTAAAAAGATTTTATTTTCACATATACTTATTATTATTCCTCTGCGTCTAGTTTTGAAGATTAGTAGAGTTTTCTCTTAATAATATCAAGCATTTGCATTCTAGTCAGTTACCAACAAAACTGGTAAAATTAATTGTACATAAATCATTTGACTGTTAATATGCCTTTTGCACAAGTGTAACTTAATGCTTCTAAATACTACTGCTTTAAATACAATTTCAGTAAAGACAGCTCAGTTTATTACACTTAACAAGCATGTTTAAAAGGCTTGTTGCAAAAACACAAGATATAAAGAATATTAACTATTACTGAAGAGAACTAAAGATTTCCAACTTGATTTCATCACTTTGTGCATTAATTAATATGTATTGTTGATTGTATGAAATGCCTGAATCAGCAACAATATACACAAAGCCCAATGTTTCAAAAGACAGACAAACAAAAGGTACTTTGTATATAGCGTCAAATATATTCATGTGTCCTATTTCTGTGTGGGGGAAATTGCGGTAGGCAAAAGCCTGAATATACTGAAGTTTTTCTCATACAAAGTGCTGTACACTAAATAAGTGTTCCAGTTCCAATTTTCCTTTAATTTCCCATTGCAAGAAAGTAACCAAAATTTAATTTCAAATGATGTGAATATACAGTACTGTGCACTTTACTAAAAGATTAAATAGATAATTCTGTCCTATATTTGAAGTGAAACCTTCAAGAATATTGCTGGAACAAAATATGTGATTATCCTTCTTAAAGCAGATGTTTTACTTGACTTAGAATTTCAGGTGTCATGACACTTGATTGTTGATATCTATTTTTGTTTTGTTTTTAAACCTGAAACCAGACTTTGGAAATAACTTGCTAGAAATATCTAATTACTTCTAACTAGTTCATTTCCCAATAAGCACAGTATAACTAAATCAGAGTTGTAATTTACTGAAGAATAATATACTCCTGTTGAGGAGCAATTGCAACCTTTTAGTTAACTGCATAGCTACCAAGTGTGGCCTCATTAAAAGGTGGAGGTGTTGTGGATACTGAAGAAATTAATAGGTAGACTGAAGGAGTATGTGCATTTTTTACACAAGCCAACAGTTTGCAGAACACAAATTTGGATTTTTAAAAAAGATTAAACTATAACTATTTTAATTACTTTAGAGAAAAGGTTAAGTTATTTTTCAAAAGCTTTTAAAATGACATCCTGTTAAAATGCATACATTCATGCCTTCTTTTCCACATCCTACATAGCACGTCAAAATGCACCAAGAAAACATATCTAAAGCAGCAATCCTATATACATTATCCTAGGAGCAAGTGTCATTGAGTGTGATGATGCTTACCTCTGAGTACACACTCACATGATTGTACTGTAAATTTTCCCCTTTAGTTTTATCTATCTAATTTTTATTACAGAAGCAAGAAATAAGAGGATCTATGTATCCTCTGCCATAAGACTACATTGAGCTTTAATACTTATTACAAGTACAATCACTGAAGATCTCTTAAAAAGGTGTTTTCTAAAACAGCTCCCATTGGCTACTCAGACCTTCAGATTAAGGCTGAAATTGTAGCTCATCCAACTATGGGATGAAACAATTATGGAACATTTTACAAACATTTAGCAACTAAGCTGAGAAAATAAGGCTTAAGATGGAACACTATATGCTTCAGACAATGAATAGCTACATATGACTTTTGAAAAGTTTGGAGAAGTATGGTTTTATCATTAAAATAAATACAATCTTTATACTCTCTAGCAAAGGTTCTGCCAATAAAAATACATAGTAATAATAGTCAAACACAGAAAAGGGAAATATGAAAAACTGAACTTGAGAAATGTGGCTCTAAGATAACATCAGCTCTGTTGGCAATGTCAACAGAACAATGGCAATACTGTTCAGTGAAAATAGTCTTTCTTCTTTTAATTGTCTTTGGTTAGCTACTGAGTATATAACCTCTGCAGAAATGGAAATAATGAAATCCCTATCGAACTGCAAATTGAACGTATATCAGCCTTTCATAAACAGGTTCAAGTGTTTTTTCCTGTCATCTTTTTTGTTTTAAGGCTACAGATCAAAGAGCTCTCTAAAAATGTAAAATGTAAAATACAGGAAAAAGCAAAAGAGAAATGGGAGCAAAAAAGTCCTGGACAATGGCCCCAAATGTAGCAGCTCCTGTCTTTCAGACTCTGTGGCATTCACTTACCATCTTTTAATTTGCTGGTTGCATGCTAAAAGTGAAACTGCATTAAATAACTAATAAGACATATTAACTAATATCACATACAGGGATATGGGAACAGTTTCCAGGCTACTCTGCTCTAGACTCTTCCAAACATGTTTTGGCATAGGCAAATTTCCCATACGTACAACTGATATGGTATGCTCATACCAAGAAGTGGCCACAATTTATGCCTAGCTAGAAGAGATGCAAATCATATGAATTAACAACACTAGGCATTTTGAGGATAGTTTTTTTTATATGGAATGCTTAATATATGAATGTATATAATAATAATATAATATTTTTTAAAAATATGTTCCTAAACAAGAATTCTAAGGAGGGCAAATACATCTAGAACTTAAGCTACAATAAGCACATCCTAAGAGATGTTAGTGGCAGAATATTTAACACATCACTGCTCTTCACAAAGCACTCCTGTGGGATATTATGTAACCAGCACATTACATAATTCCACAGTAATCCTCTCCCTTCCAAAATGCCATTACAAGTTCAACATTTGTCTCTAACAAACTAACAGCTCATTTAGCCAAGTAGCATGGTGACAACAGAAGCCTCTGAATAACCAGATGCTTACATGGAAGTGTTGTTTACATCTGAGGTTGGGATACAAAAACTTGCATTTTCCCATGCTACATAATTTAATCCAAACTGTACTTAGAAAATGCTTTTAAAATCTAGAGATCACCTTCTTCTTCACACTTCAAAAGGAGATAACTATTCTGAACTATTCTGAAAGCCTGAAACATAACAGGACAAAGCGTTTCAAGTTATGCAACAAAGGCCCATAGTTTCAATACAGAAACCAATTCAGAAACCTATAAAAGGACAGGTAAGAAAAACAAAATCCACACATCCACAAGAGGATTTAGAAAGAGACTGATGGAGGTAAGACCCGTTCTCTTCAATTACAAAGGCTTAGATGAATACCATTTATGTGTGTAATTTGAACTCGGCCATTCTTGAAGATACACTAATTTCTCTGAATTAACAAAGCTCTTTTCTCTCCCTTATTCAAGTTTCTCTATCCTGTCTTACTACACTCGGCCAGTTCCTAACCCCACAATATAAGCAAAGTGATTAGAAAATAAGAGCATCTGTTTTCTAACACTGTAATGTTGTGCTCAGCTGTTTTGGAGAATGAGGGGCTGAAGTGTCATATGTCCTACCTTTGCCCTGATATAAGATATGTCCTTCCCATTTCGGGAAGAGTGGGAAGTGAAAAGAGTTGTTCAACTCTGTGCTCAGATTTCAAAAGTATCCTTTCTTCAAACAGACTGAGGAACTGTCAAGTGCATTTCTACAGATCCAGTTAAATCACCACTTATTCTACAGTTTTAGAATGCATATATAATATATTCACAATGAATCAGAAACAGATTTTGAGTGGAAACCAGCCTTACTCTTGTATTCAGAAATAATCTTGTTTAAATTTTAGTGAATCTTAAATATTCTTAACATATCTGATTTTTAAACACCGTTCTTAACAATGCATATTATGAACTGACAGAGCTGAAGGAAGAACTTTAACAACTGCAAAATGTTTGGTCACACTAAAAAAAATGTTTATAGAATTACAGACTTCTACAAATATACAATATTAACTAAAACTATCCAGGCAATACAGGTAAGTCTCAATATTAAAAAGAGCCATACCTTTTTTATTGAGTGGTCGTTTTCGAACACATACACATATCCTATGCTCATCAATCTGAAAAAAAGGATATGAAGCCAAAATGTGTAAGTCTAATCCAAATCTGACATTTAACTGGCAGGTTATTCCAGCAATTATAATGCTGTATTCCCTTTTTCAAAAAAATAAATAATAATAAGAATCAAATTTCCAAAGAATAACTGTTTCACGCAATTCTTACATTTAGGAAAGTCTCATGTGATCTACAGACACTTATGCTCCATGGAGCAAATATCTATCGATAGCATCACATGAGGAATATAGAAGATCATGCCCTTTTTTTTTTTTAATTATACATCTTTGGCAAGGATATTTTTATTATTATATTCTTGTACACTGTTATGTACATTGATGGCACTAAATAAATCATAACATTTCTTACAGCTGAAAGAAGAGATAGTGGCCCTCCAGATGTTTTTGGACTGCAGCTTCCATCATTCCTTATTACTGGCTATGCTGGTGAGAGCTGCTATGAGTTCCAATCCAATAACCAATAACATCAGGAGGGCTGCAAGACTCTCATTCATGCTTTACAGGAGTACAGTCGGCCCTCCGTTTTCACAGGGGATCTGTTCTGGACCCCACTACAAAAACAGAGATTCAGGAATATTCAAGCATTATATATAAATTATATAATATATAAACTGTTTCACAGTTGCACTGCTGCACAGTTCCAAAATTAAATTATCCATATGAATTATATCTGCTAAGCTGCAGCCACAAAAGAGTAGAATTGGGATTGGGAAGGTGTTGGTTTGGATCTCTTTTACCAGTAACAGAAGTAGATTTCTAAAAAGAGCAGGATCTTACAGTCTCTAGTCACAAATCTTTTAGTCTCAGAAGTACATTTGGGAGCCTCTGAGATCACAGGTTGCCATGACTGAGATCTCAGAATTCCCAGCTCTGAAAAGCAAACCATACCAATCAGGAAGAAAAGCAACCTAAAGTAACATATGAATCATATCTGAGGCAACATGTTGGAACTAAATGTGACTCCAATGAAATAAAATAACCTGTATTTATCCGGATTAAAATAATGAAAAATTAATAACAGTTAAGGGCAGTGAATTCTGACTATATTTTCCTCAAAGAAAACACTTCAAGAACAAAAACAATATTTACTATATGGTTTGTTAACACATTATCATCCAAAATTTATTTTATAATGCCTCAAGTTTTTACATTTTGATTAAAGCAAAACTTACAGGATCTGCAGTTGTCAGTGGTCTATAATCCAGACTTCCTCTAAAATCTCTGATCATGCACATAATTTCATAGTTTGGATTTGTAGCATCAACATCCTAAAAGAAACAAAAGTGGCTACCAAAATTAAAATACAGTTACTCAGCTTTCAAGCATTATCTTCATCAGCAATCTTAAAAATCTGAAGTAATGAGCATGTAAACTTAATACTTGTAAAATATCCAATTTCTTCTGAAACTTTTATGATAAACTTTAGAAGGGTCATAACCTAAAGAAGACTGCTCCCAATGGCTTCACGCAATCATTGAAAATTAGGAGTAGTGCCCAAAGCACAGAAGTCCAATAACAAGTTAAGAGCTGAACCACTGCAGTGCCATTCCCCCAAAACAGTTTAGAACAGGGGTAGGCAACCTAAGGCCCGCGGGCCGGATGCGGCCCAGCAAGGCCTTTGGACCGGCCCCAAACCGGTCCTGCCGCCGCCGCCGCCCCCACCGCCGCCGCCCCCCCATGATGATATTGATTATTGTTGTTATTACTTGTTCTTGGGGTTTTCTTGGCAAAATCTTCACAGGGGTTTTGCCATGGCTTTTCTGGGGCTGAGAGAGTGTGCATGCATTTTTTTAAATTTTTTAATTCTTTTTTAATTTTAATTTTAATTTTTATTTTTATTTATTTATTTATTTATTTATTTATTTTTGGTGCTTCGGCCCGTCAATTGTCTGAGGGACAGCAACCCGGCCCCCGGCTCAAAAAGGTTGCCTAACCCTGGTTTAGAATAATCCTGTGAGCCAAGAGCTCAAAAGTTGCAGAGAGATAAAAAAAAAAAAACAGGGTTCCATGCCCCTGACTCTCCAAAAAAAGGGAGTAATTTGAAACAATTATGTTTCCAAATAAGGTGTGAATTCACACTAAATCAGATTTTTTTTTTAAAAAAAAAAATCTTTTTCACCCAAGATGCTCATGTGCTATCTCTCTCTCGAGCATCTTAACCAAGAAGATGGTATTTCTGATCAGATGATACTGTAAATCTCAGGGTCAAAGGAAGTCACATAGAATCATACAGAAGGAACCCCATAGGTCATCAAGCCCAATGCTTTAGTCATTACAGGAAGTCCTGTGTGAACATCTCCAGCAGATAGGTGTCCAGGCCCTTTTTGAAGACATCCAGGGAAGGAAACTTCATCACATCTCCATTGTCAAACTGCTCTTACTATCAAGACATTCCTTCTAAGTTTCAATTGAAATTTGCCCCCCAGTAATTTAAAACCATTACACTTGGTCCTACCCTCTGGAGCAGCAGAGACAAACCTGTATCCTCCTCTCTGTGACAGCCCTTTAGCTATTTAGAGTGCAATCATAATACCACCCAATCTTTTCTTCACCAGGTTGAACATGTCCATCTCCCTCAACCCCATGAAATTCATGGAGTCACCATAAGTCAACAGGTGACTTGAAAGGACATATATACACACAAAAAGTATTATTTGCCTTTTTTGCTGCAGCATCACACTGCTAGTTCATGCTCAATTTATAACCAACAATAATCCCAATGTCGTTTTCACATGTAATACTGCTAAGCCAAGTATTCCCTACATCCTATACCTGTATATTTGATTTTGTGGCCTAAATGTAGAATTTTGCATGTATCTCTGTTGAATTTCATTCTATTAATTTCAAAGTCCTTCTGAGTTCTGCTCCTGTCTTCTGAGTGTTAGCTACTCCACCTCGTTTTGTATCATCTACAAACTGGATTCCGCTATCCCATCATATAAGTCACTAAAGATGTCAGTAACAAGACAGAACCCTGCACACAGCACTTCTCTCAAGACTTCCCTCCAGTCTGAAGTGCAGCCACCGATGATGACTGTGAACAAGATTTTCAAATCAATATGGATCCATCTAACATCTATTCCACATTTACCATATTTTCCGGCGTATAAGACAATTGGGCGCATAAGACAACCCCAACTTTTCCAGTTAAAATATAGAGTTTGGGATATA
>CM034703.1:34828689-34842282 GCA_020142125.1 Phrynosoma platyrhinos | reverse complement strand
AGGGAGAAGCAGAAGCATAGTCACAAGGCAGTTCCAGAGATCAGAAAATGAGTCCAGTAGCAGAGAACAGGATACACAGCAACTAGGGAGGCTACAAAACTGATTGTTGGCTGCAGGGAATCATATCATCTGGAGCCTTTTTAAAAGCTTTAGCATGCCTCAGCTGATAACGATTAGCTCTCTTTTTGGCTTCTAGCCTAGAAGAACACCTCAAGGATTCCTTAGCTTGTCTTCGCTCCACAGGTCCTAGCACCAGCAACATACAGTCTGTTTCTCCCTCTGCAGCCTCCCGCATCTCCTCTGAGACTACAGAGCCTCCAGGTAACCCCAGATCTGCCTCAAAAGCAAAGTCAGACCCAGGGCAGCCCATGACAGTATTGGGACATTTTGATTATAAGAAACAATGGCTTCATCAGCCACTCCTCTCAGATTTTCCACTTACAACCTCTTAAGTTTAGCTGAACCCCTTGCAGTAATAGGATAGTGTTGAAAGGGAGGTTCTGTATCCTGACTGCTACTGTTTGTTTTTAGGAAAGTGTGCCTTAGCTTTCTTCAAATTGATGCTCATCAGAGGTTTTAGACTTCAGCTCCCAGCAGGCCCAGCCAATGTGGCCAATGGTTAGGAATTGCAGGAGTTATAGTCCAACACTACAAGGAGACCACCAGGGCGAAGAAGATTGGTTTGTACATGCTTGTCATGTACACATTCCTGTCCTCAAAAATAATACCCCTTCATCTAAGGCAGCCCAAATTTTATAGTAGCAGAAGACCTGCAGAAATAATCCAATTTGACACCACTTAAATCACCATGACTCAATGCTATGGAATTCTGGGAACTGTAGTTTTGTGAGACATTTAGTTTTCTCTATCAGAGAGCTCTGGTGACACAACAAATTACTGTTCCCAAAATTCCATAGCACTGAGTCATGGCAGTTAAAGTGATGTCAAACTGGATTGTTTCTGCAGTGTAGATGTTACCTAGCTTGTTTTTATTTTAGCATGAGTTTCTGTGAATATAAACCCAATTCTTCAGATGCAGTATCAAACAACATCAGAGTGTAGTTAAGATGGCAAAAATTCTTAATGAGAAAGAACACAAGCTGGGAGATGCTGCAGCAGTTTGTTTTTGTCTGAGTCTACAGGGAACTACAGGACTCTGCCTCCTCCTCTCCTCTCCCCTGCTGAGCTGAGTGCAAAGTATATTTGCACTTTGAACTCAGTTTGCAACTACTGAAATAAGCTGAGAACAATGGGAGAAAGTGGGAAGAGGAGAAAAACTAGAATACTTTAAAAGCAGTGGGAAAAGTAGAATGACAATTGGGGTTGTCCCTGCCAAGTCAGGACAGTTGGAGGATTTGGTGTGACTATGGCCACCATGAGAGCCAGTACTCCAAAATATACTAATGCACTACTACTAGTTGCTTGGTATAATGTGAGAGGCCCCTGTTCTTACCAGAGCTTTCTATGTGTTGCAGAATGCTTAGAGACAGCCATCATTTTTCCTCCCCCCCTTTTTTTTGGGGGGTTGTGTGTGGGATGGGATGGATAGATGAAACTCATCTTTTAAATATTCTGTGCACAGAAAGCTCAGCAAAAAGGGTGAACTATTTTCTTTCTTCACATTATGTTTTGAAGCTGTATAGGCTGATATGAGAGAGATTCTCTATAAAACTTTGTATAAACTTGTATAAAGAATAAATAAAAAGAAAGAAAGAGTGACTATATCTGAGTGAGCTTACTGGAAAGGGACTGTACTTATCAGAATATTTATGTGAGATCATCTGTTTATACTGTGATGAATCTTGTAATGTTAATCTTTTCTTGTAAGTATTTGTGTTTATTAAAACTTAAAGAAGAAATGGAACTGAACCTTACTTAGTGCTAAGTACAAGAAAAATAAATCCAATTTAAGCCAAAAGAAATAACAGAACAATAGAATGTTATATAAATGATCAGTGCTTACTTAATTGAACATACAAGATATGTCAAATATATATTTTATTGCACTATACACAATGCCCCCCCTTTTCAGTTAATTGTGTTCAGATGTCCAGATATTGGGCATTATAAAGCTCTTCCTGATTTTGGAAAGATTTCTGTCCCATAAATAGCTTTCACTCTGATGTGACCTAAAATGTTAACTGGAATTTAGTATTCAAGTTTGGTTCCTTTTGCTTTGCAGAAGGCCCACCTACTTCCAGGACTTTTCCCAATGATAAATAATTTACTGTCTCAGTTACTGCTTCAAAGAAACTAATATTTCCTTCATTACTTCCTTCCTTAATGGAGCATTAGAAAGGATCAGCTAAGTAATGTTTAAATTGACTTGCAGTCCAGTCCGGTCCTAAATTAATCCCAGTGAGACAAGTTGAGATTGCTACTAAATCCCTTACATTGGTGTAGTTAGAGATATGCTGTTGGCACAAGTGATCTTGTAATGCCTTTGTAACCTTAATATTTCAGACCACACGTCGCTCTTAGTCATTGCAGAACTAAGAGGAGAAATGTGCCCATCCTTTTCATTACATGGATTGAAAGTTTGTCCAGTTACTGAACAAAAACTGTCACTACAGTAAGTGGTCTCACCTTAAGAAATAGACAGTGGTTATATGTGATGGACAATTCCACGTAGAAGTTATGAGATCTAGAGGGGGTGTTTATGTCTTTGTGTTGTGGGGGGAATCTGCTATCTAAGAGAGGCTAGTGAATGTTTATAGGATACTGACATCAAGGATGAAAGATAAAAGCAACTGCCAACAGATTAATGTCAGGCATCAACAGAATAGGTGATATGGGAATGTGATTAAGCAAGAGATTACTGGGTAGATGATCTGCTTGATCCCAGGATGTGACTAGTAAATTAAACAAAACAAATAAACTGTGCATTATGTATTACTGGCTAGCATTTAAATCCTACTGTTGGTTCTTACTAGTCAAGTAGATAATTGAATCAACAGAACTCAAGTGCTTACTTACCAAGCTCACATTGATTCAATGGGTCTACTCCAGTCAGCATTAACAATTGGATTTTGTCCTAGAGTTGTACCAATTGACAAAGCCAATTTCTTAGCCATTTCACTGAGCTTGAAATCAGCTGTTCATTTCAGCTATGATTCTGAAGTTAATGAGATTATGTTGTTGGAGAGAGAATTCTAACAGATGCATTTTGTTGTCTTTTTTTTTCTCAGAAAACACTGTTCTGAGGTTCCTATTAACCTGAGAGATACAAAATTGGCTGCTGCCATTAAATAAACCACTTTCTCCTTTTCTATTCACTCTGGGCCACTATTATAGGCAGTTGCTGCAGGCATTTGAATATTCATCATCCTACATGTAGGCAGATGATCCCCCGGTGCTTCATTTCATTTGTGACGTGCAATGTGTTAAGACTCTTCTCCTCAGGAATGGACAGTGATGGTTAACAATCTCATTCCATGTGATTCTATTTTAAACTTGAACTACTAGGGAATTTTTTTTTACATTTAGATTTATTTCCTTTTCTGATTCTTCTTTCTTTTACAAGAATACCTTGCAAACAGTCAAAAGATTCTTTATCTGAAAGCAGACTTAATGGTTTAAAAGATGTCCCATGATTGCAAGCATAGAATACACAGATAGTAACATGTAGGAGTATGGAAGCATGCATTTTAGTGGGGGAAAAATCCAGTACACTGTCATCAATTGGTTCCTGGGAATGAGAAAAGTGGCTATGAAAGAACTAGATAAGATCCTAACAAGAAAAGATATACATTAAAGTTAGAATCATCAAAGCCATTGTATTCCCCATCACTATGTATGGATGTGAGAGCTGGACAGTGAAACAATGAATAAGAATAAAATTAACTCATTTGATATGTGGTGCTGGAGAAGAGTTCTGAGGATACCATGGATAGCCAAAACAACAAACAAATAGATCCTTGAACAGATCAGGCCTGAAGTCTCCCTGGAAGTTAAGATGATGAAATTGAGGCTGTAGTACTTTGGCCACATCATGAGAGGTCATGAATCACTGGAAAAGACAATACTGCTAGGAAAGGTTGAGGGTAGTAGAAAGAGAGGAAGACCACACACCAGATGGACAGACTCAGTCAGGGAGGTCATGGATCTGAATTTGCAGAACATAAGCAGAGCAGTGGAGGGTAGAGATTCTTGGAGATGTCTCATCTACAGGGTTGCCATGAGTCAGAGTCAAGTTGAGGGCAGTTAACAACGGCAATATGGGATACATGTTTTTAAAGTTATAAACATAAACATCATACTTTTCACAACTCTAGCTATTGTATTTTATATTACACACACATGGACCCAAGATGCAGATAATATTCCATATTCAATAAGGTTCCTGCTTCTGCGTTGATGGCTGCGCCTATGCCTTTAACAGCAGCATGCCATATAGAAATAATTCTGCATGGAATAGAGATAAGCAATGGAGAGGAATCTACTTGTTCAACTTGTGTATTTCATCTGCTTTTAAAATGCCAGCAGGGTCAGTTAAAAAAAAAAGCCAGTTCCAATCCAGAAACAGTTATCGTAATTGTATAAAGGAAGAATTGTTGATAATACTGTATTGCGTTTCATAGCTTACCAGCGTAAATCCAAAGGAGTTACAATGTTGCATTTGTGATCTAATTTTGCAGTTCAGAGTTGGCAGACCATTAATAGAGCCAAGGTGGCCAAGAATCTAGCTTTTCCTAATTGAAGAGCTAATAAGGATGGACACTGATGGTGCCCAGCTTAAAGCTCTTAAATCTTTGAAGTGTGGTATTATAGTGTTTCAAACTGTTACAATTTTTCTGAAGGAAATTTTCCTTATAAGAAAACTACAGAATACAAGTTATCAATTGAAGAGAGACTATAGGCTTTAGTGAACCAAAATGTTTGTCATTCCAGAAAATTATTTATGGTTTCTCTCATCAGTTCTGCAATCAGAAGCACTTTTGCAAGTAGAATAAGAACCTGGATTCTCACACTCATTTGTAAGACAAGCCACAAAAGGTGCTTTGATGTTTGAGTGCAAAGCAAGATCATAGCTGATGATTAGACAGATGTGACAAATCTTCGGTATACAGCTCTATAAGCTTGCTTTATTCCACGAATCTATTTCTGTTGGAGTAAATCTCATTTATTTTTAATATTTTGAAGACAAATCTTCAAAGGCGAGTTTGAAGAATATTTAGGTCACTACCCTTTCCTTTCCTTGAAACATTATTTAGCCTATTCATTATTAGCAAATGTGGAGGTTACAATAAGTTACTTAAAAGTAAATGTGATTTTATCACTGTAATTATGTTTGTTTTAAAGATAAAACCCCTTATGAGATATTTAGCCTATAGGAAAAGGATCAAAAATAAAAAGGATGAATAGTGATTATAGTTGCCAGCTTACCAGAAAAAAATACCTTGTGCATAACAGCAAGTTGTCAAAAATTGAGTTCAGGACTATGGTAAACAGAAGCTGAAACACAACTTTTTATAAAACGCAATGATGCTATATTAATATTAATTACACTTAAAGTCTGTAAAACATTGTGTTGATAACAACTCCCAGAATCTCCCAGCTAATATAGTCCATTGTGGCTCTGGAACTATGGGAAGTGTAACCCAAAACAGTATTTTTCTTGCATTTTGATTACTTTTGACCCTCTTTTTCATAAATAAAAGTATTTAAATCTAGATTCAACAATTTAATTTGATCTTTAGAATGTACCCTAAGATTCTGATCCTGTTAATATTCCCCCTATGCAATTCATTCATTACTTCAGAATATTTATACCCCGCTCTTCTGCCAGAGCGGTATGCAAATTGTTAATTAGACAGCTTGCAGTCTAAAAAGACATGACACAAAAGGAGAAAGGAATGTCAGTGTCATTCAGATCAAGTCCAGCAGATACTGCTGGTTCTTCTTTCCCTCTGAGGCCAGGGTGATTGGCAGTTGAAATGGAGGGGGGGCCTTTAATCTGTCTCTGGGGCTAGACATAGTGGAGCTGTGCATACCTCCTCTCCCTTTGAGGCCAGGGCAATGGCAGCAGGAATTGAGGGTGGATCCTTCATCTGTCTCTGGGCTAGGCATATCCTATGAATGGAAGGAGAAACACATATTGTGGGGGTGTCCTCTGAAAAAATATAGAATTAATTGCTGCAAGTCCAAAGACAGAAGAAGATGGAACCTTGAAAAATTAACATCTTTCAAACTGATGCACTTATTGAAGGCTCCAGTGTTCATTTATAGTATAAATATGGAAAGCAAGTTGGTGTCTGTGTATGTGTTCAAACCCTTAAGAGCCCTCCAGAAAGTTCTGCAAAGTCTTGTGGGACATGGATTTTCCAGATTGCTGCTGGAGCACAATGTTGTCTTAGGGATTCCAAATATCTTTCAGATGGAATACAAGACAGTTGTCCAATCAAGGCTGGGGATTACCAACTAAGAACTGGTATACATACAGCAAAATAGCCAAAGGAATCCATCTGGTCATCCTTTTTCTATAGGTTTCTTTTCAGAATGAACAGCAAATAGCAAGTAGATATGGAACAGATCAGAGGATGGCAATGATAAATACCATCTAAAAAAACTTGCCAAGAAAACCCTAGGAGAGATTCACTTTAGGATTGCCATAAGTAAAGAATGACTTGGAGGCACACAACAACAATGGGACAGATTGCTGACCCCGTGGGTGTGACAGCCAGTTGTTCCATCACACCCAGCTCTTGATAATTTATTCTGCAGATTCTGAGGCCCACAAATTCTTTCTTCCTCAGTGGTTCAGTTCTTCATTGTACAAGTTCATTATTTGATTGCTTTGAGTACTATGTATGGAGATTTTCTGAACAATTTTTGGGAATGCACCAGTTATTGATTTTTTATTTTTTATTTTTGATCCAGGAAGTTATCTGAAGAAGGTAAAGCAAAGTTTTAGAATCCTCACTGATCCTTTTACCTGCTATGGAACAGCTGTCCAGATTACATAAATTAGGGTCAAGGCTGTCATGTCACCTGGATAGCCAGTCTTTATTTGGATTCTAGGCATTCTACCAGTGCCCATTTGACCATAATTTGGTCTGGATTCCAAGCTTTCCTTAAAAAGGTACGTTTCTAGCCTTTGAAGCCAAGATATGGGGCAAAAGTGTGGAGACACTCTTCTGTCAAACTGTTCTCCAAGAAACAAGTCCAACTGGGAATTTCAGGCATGAAGGAAGAGAGAATGAGTGCTGAAAGTGGTGGAGCACAAGAAGGAAGCAAAGGATGTACTGCAAGGGGGTGAAGTGAGGAAGGATTAGGGAAAATAGGAGAGCAAGCAATGTGAGTGGCAGAGCACAAGAAGAATGGGACGTGAGGCAAGGGAGGGATTGGAAGAGATGGAAGAGTGAGCAGTGCAAGTGGCAGAATGCAAGAAGCAAGGGAGTGAAAGAAGTTGAGGAAAGGGAGGGGGAAGAGAAAATGGAGAGCAAATGGTACAAGTGGCACAGAGAGTGGATGGCTTACTGTGAGGGTGTGAGATGAAGGAAGTGAGAGAGTAAGATCAGCAGAAGAGTGAGCGTTGCAGAAAGCTGAGTGCAGCGGGGTGCACTGTGAGGGTAGGAGATGAGGTAATGGAGGAAGAAGGAGAGACAGAAGAGTGAGCAATGCAATCAGTTGAAGGCAAAAGCAGGGGTGCACTGCAAGGGTAGGAGGTGGCGTGAGGGAGTTAATAGGAGGGAAGGGGAGGGAAGCAAGGGGTGGAGTAGAAAAAAGGAAATAGAGATTGATAAGTGCAGTGGCAGAGTTCAAAGAGTAAGGCACAAAGAGAGGCAGGGTGCAAGGAAGGAAGGAAGGGATATCTGCAAGGTGCAAGAAAGGGACCTGTAAATGGTTGTGAGTCAGGATATTTGAAAAACCACCTCACCCCATATAAGCCTGCCCCAGATTAAGATCCTCAGCATATGCTCTGTTTTGTATCTCACCACTCTGTGAGGTTTGGCTGATGATTGTAGGAGACAGGTCTTTCTCTATAGCAGCTTCTTGATTGTGAAATGGCCCCTCAAAGGAGGCCAGACTGGCTCCAATCCTTCTGAGTTTCCAGCAGGCAGCTAAATAGGAATAGGACTCCTGCAGATTTAAAAGTTAGGAGATCCTAGATCCAAAAGACATACAGTGAAACTACAACATGATTCTACCCCTGCTACAAACCCACATTTTAGTTGATGCTGAGATTTATAACTGGTAGAGAGCTGGTTGGCTGTAGTTAGGAGATCCTGGATCCAAAAGACATACAGTGAAACTACAACACGATTCTACCCCTGCTACAAATCCACATTTTAGTTGATATTGTGATTTACAGCTGGTAGAGAGATGGCTGCCTGTAGCTGGATGCCCAGCACCTTCAATCTCATATTGGAGTAAGAACGTTCCTGGAACAGGATGCTTCTCCACTGCCATCTCCACCCTTTTCAACTGTCAGAAAATATGACGTGGGGAGCAGGGAGGAGGGCTGCATCACCTAAATGGACTTCAGCTCCCCAAAGCCCTAGCCAGCTTGGCTTGCAGTCAGGAATTCTGGGAGATGTAGTACAAAACATCTGGAGGACCAAAGTTTTGGAACCACTGTGCTAAAATATGGGGTTTGTGGAAGAGAGGTTTGAGAGATTAGTGTATGTTACTATCACTGCTTCTTAATACTTGCCACCTGCAGGTGTTGTCTCTCTGCCTAATGGTCAGGCCAATGTTGTTTGTACAGTGGAGCCTTCATATCAGCAGGCTGGCAATCTTCAGATTTGATTGCCCATGGATCTCCATGCACCAATTATTCAGTAGGACTCATGCACACAGATGTACTGATGCATCTGCACACACTTTGCTGGCATTTTATGTGGTGTGACTACCTTCTTTGCCATATGCAAGAACCAAACTCCCACAAACAGGAAGGTTCTATTGCAGTTCTTTTATGATAGGAATGAGAATTATGTTGCCCTCCAGATGTTGGACTTCAGACCCCAGCATTTCTTACTTCTGGGACTTGCAGTCCAATGACTTATGGAAGGTCACGTGAGTGATTCTCACCCTTATTTTAAGAGGTACCATTAGTCAAGGCTTCCTTTCAGCCAATAACACACACTGGCTGCTGGTGGCTCTGCACAGACAGGAGTCAGCTCACAAGACTAGCTCAAAGAGCTACCTATTCATAATGGGAAATCTGATTTCTGCAAACTGGGTGTGATTGCGACAACAGCTATCCTTCAATGACTCTTTCTTACAAAATTTGACCTGTCCTTTTGCAAGCATGAACATTGAGCAATGAGATGAAATTGAGAATTAACTCCTTTTCACACCAACAGGACCACTGGAGAAGATCATGTAACCAACCAGAACTATTCATAAATGCATACATCTCGACTTTTTAGTTTTATTTATTCAAAATAGTTTAGCATTGAGAGGAACTATTGTGGTTTTCTTTGGACCATTTCCTGGATGTGAGCGGTTCAGTGACAATCAATCTGTAATATTGTTAATGCTATAGTCCTTACTATGTTATGTTGACAGTGTGAGAGTTGCCATAGCATCATGCCACTTAATATACAGGAGGAGCTTGTGAACTCACTCCAACACAAATCAGCATGTCTTTTTATGAGAACTCGCCTGAAAGCCTGGGCCCTGGTATCACTAACATACAATAGACCAGCATGGTAACCAAAGTGTGGACGTTTTCACACGGGGCTTTAAACGGAGTCATTCCTACCTCCGTCCGGCCCCACTCCGGCTCTGTGCAGGATAAGTTCACACGACGTCGCAGCAAGCCCCGCCCCATCCTGCGCCATCCCTGCGCCATCCCTGCCTCACTCCGGGGTCTTGCTGCGCGTATTCACACGACGTCGCAGCAAGCCCCGCCCCATCTTGCGCAATCCCTGCGCCATCCCTGCCGCTAGCCGGCTTTAGCCCCGTTTTTGTAATTCCTTTTTTAAAAAGGAATTACAGGGGCTGCTGCCGGAGGCAATCAGGAGCCATTCCGGCGGCTGCTGTTTTCGCTGCCGGAATGGCTCTTGATTGCTTCCAGGGGGCTTCCAGGCGGCTTTAGAGCCGCCTGTGTGAAAACGTCCTGTGTGTTGGGAGGAGGATAGATGCAAGAGGATGTGGGCCCAATCAAAACATGGTGAAGCCATAATACTATGCATACATATCTGTGAGAAGATTCAGCTGAACTCAGTGGGTCTAGCTTCTGAGTAGAAAAAAGGTGGGAGTGTATTGCTGGTCTTATATGCATCATTCTTCATTCTAATCTATGAGCAGGCTATAAACCAAGGTTAGGGAACACAAAGGCCTACTGGGCTGCAACTCCCACCAGCCCTGGCCAGCATAGCTAAACTAATAGTGAGGGATAATGGGATTTACAATCCAAAAATGTATGGAGGGCTATATTTCCACCACCACTCAGAGTTCATTAATGTGATCATGCTGAAGGTGTGAGAGGATGGTGTGTAGCAGTATTTATTAGATGACATCCCACTTAATAAACTGCCATGGAACTCAAGGCATCATGTGTAGAGTTCCCTTTCAGTCTCACATCCAGATGCTAATCAGAAAGGGCAGCCACCAAGGGGCCCATTTGCACATACACCTTGATTTAAGTGGGCCTCACCCATACTGTTTTTTGGAACTGGAAGTGACCCAAAATTGATTTTTTTAAAAAACAGGCTGCTTTAGACCTAGGTCCAAAACACACTGCAGACACAGTCCAGTTTGAGACTGCTTTAACTGCCCTGGCTCAATGCTAGGGAATTCTGGGAACTGTAGTTTTGTGAGACATTTGGCCTTTTCTGTCAGAGACCTCTGGTGCCACAATAAACTACAATTCCCAGGATTCCCTACCATTGAGCCAGGGCAGTTAAAGTGGTCTCAAACTGGATTATGTCTGCAGTGTGTTTTGGACCCTAGTTGCCTAAATACCTTGAAGGCACCAGGTCCCATCTGAGCTTGGTGGCTAAGCAGTGTCAGTACTTGGAAGACCACCAGGGAATATGAGGTGCTATACACTATATTCAGAGGAAGGAAATGGTAGACCACCTCTGAATATTTCTTGCCTAAGAAAATAGTACAAAATTCATGGGGTTGCCATCAGTTGACAGGTGACTTGAACACACATACCTTTTTTCTTCTTCTTTACTTCAGGCCAAAAACAGACTAGGAGTATGTGAACTTTAAATGGACAGTTACACCCTTGCCAGGCTTATGAGGCTATGACTGGCATAGGAAGGTCCAGACATGGGATCCAGAGGATGCTGGGACCCACACTTAGGTGTTTGTGGGTCATATAGAAGCCATGTGTTGTATATTTTTACAAGCTGAACATGAGTCAAGACTGCGAAGCAATTCTAGGCTGTGCCCAGAGTGGCACAATATCCATACTGAGCAAAGTAATAGTACCACTCCATTCTGCTTTGGGCAGATTTCCCCTGGAATACTGTGTTCAGTTATAGTTACCAGAAGTTTATTGACAAACTAGAATGTGTCCAGAGGAGGGCAAGTGAGTTCTGGAAACCTATGAGGAATAGATAAGGGGGTGGGGAATATTTTGCTTGGAGAACAAAAGACAGAGGTGATAAGATAGCCATCTTTAAATATCTGAAGGGATATCATGGAGAAAATGAAGCTTATTTTGTGCAGTTAGAGAGGACCTGAACCAATGGATTTGAATTACAAGAAAAGATACTCCACCTAAATATTAGGAAAAACTTCATGATGGTAAGAGCTGTTCAGCTATGAAATATATTATATTTGGAGGTTTTTAGACAGAGATTGCATGGTTTTCAGTCAGAAGTGCTTTAACTGTGGTTTTCTGCATGGCAGAGGGTTGGATTAGATGGTCCTTGGAGTCTCTTCCAACTCTATATATGAGTCTTAAACTAGTGTGAAGTTAATCACCCATGAGAGTAGACTAACAGACTTCTCTGTAGGAATCATTAGAACAAAAACGCTCCTAGGCCATTACATTTTGTCTTGTGGTAATTGCACCTTGCTCCCCTTTTCAAAGAGTCTTGCCTGAATGATTTGCCAATTTTAGTTTTTCATCTTACTGTGAAAGACTAGATTTGCAGGGTTTGCGGTGGCTTGACAAATACCAGCTGTTTCTCTTAATGATTCAGATGTAGAGCAATGGCTGCCAAATAATTCTACCTGCCCCAGCGATAAGCAGCCTTCCATTGCTTTGGACTATGCCTTCTGGGTCTTTATCACCTGTCTGCTGTCCTGCCACAATCACACTGGTTTAAGAATAGAAGCCTATCCATTTGGCATAATTTCTTATCATACTTTCCCCCATAATAATACTATCCATGGTCATATGATTTCTTTTCTGCACTGTCAAACACTGCTTTCCAGGAGGAAGTTGTGGAACAAACTATCAAAGCTGCCAACTTTGCAGGTTGCTGTGTGGATGTGCACCAGCCAGCTTTGGGAAGGTGTTGGCAGCTGTGATCACTGCTTCCCTCTCTTCTGGCAACAGCACAGAGCTGTTGTATGCTCATATACACAGCAGCCCCATGCTTTGGGAAGAAAGGGGTGGGGAAAACAAGCAATTGTGGCTGCCAACTGCCTCCTGAAGCCAGCTGTTGTGTGAATGTGTACAAAGCAGCTGGTTTTGGGAAGCTATTTGCAGCTGTGATCACTGTAAGAGGGAGCGGAGAGAGGGGGAGGAGCAGTTTCATGCTCACAGATCCCACATGACTGCCTGAGAAGCAGAATTGCCACAGAAAAGAGCTATCACACAAGGGCAATAATGGAATAGCTGTGAAATTGAGAGCCTATTGATGGGTTTTGCATCACAGTAACAAACAAAATGCAAAGTAGCAGGATGGACACAATGTCATGAGATCGATGCTTGTATTCTGTTAATATACCACTTTTATAACTTTGTGTGCTAACATCCTTATAATCCCTGCCTTTTGGTCATACTGGCTGGAGCTTGTGGGAACTGTAGTCTAAAACATCCAAAGAACCAAGAGCCCTACCATCCTAGAGGCACCTCTATCATAAGGCAGAGTGGCAGGGGGCTAGAAGTGGTGATTTGTGCTGCTTCTCCCAGGGAGAAGGCTTCAGTGCTACAGCCTTGTGTCCCTTCCCAGACTCTACAATTTTGCCACATTTCCCACTCCATCTCCCATCTCCTCCTCCTCACCATTACTGCATGGCAGTCCTCTTTCCCTCCCTCCTTGTATGTGTTTGTGTGTACTACTTCTGACCCAGATCTCTTCCTAGCCCTTACTGCAGCTTGTTGCCACAATATCCTTTCCATCCAAAGGTGTTCCCTGCACTTGGTGGGGATGGGGCTTCTGGTGATGACATACACAGCCTCCTTCGGTGCCGCCCCATCATTCTTGTCATGAGGAAAAGGATGGGATGGCATGGGGGGAAGAGAGCATGCACAGCTTTCCTTGGTGTCTCCCTGTTCTTTTCCTCATGAGAAAAAGGATGGGACAACATGGGGGGAGGGAGGCCTGACTAGGTGTTACCAATCTTCTGGGGTGTCACCCAGTGCAGACCACACCACCGCACCCCCTAGTGCACCACTGTTTCCATCTCCCTCCCTTCCCCAGTCTCTCACTTAGGACCTTCTCACACGCGGGGCTC
>CM034703.1:34765104-34780396 GCA_020142125.1 Phrynosoma platyrhinos | reverse complement strand
CCCAATAGGAATCAAAATGTTTCCTTTGGTGAGTTCTGTCAGATGAGAGTCGAGTCTTCCGCCATTCGCGCTCTAGTTGTTGTCCAGCCCACTTCATCTTCCTAAACCCTTCTGTATACCAGGGCTTATGGTTCGGTGAGATTGTTGTTCCACGTCTCAACCAGGGCTTCAACAGAATTACCGGCATCACCAACCATTAAACCCTCTAAGACTTTCTGGAATCCAATTGGTTCCATTAGCCTTCGAGGGCGGACCATTCTAAACAAGATTTTATTCAAGCTTTGTTGGGTATCATTCTTACAATAATTTCTTTCCTAATTTTGTTAATAGGTGGGTGGCTAGATTTTTTAATTCTGTTACTGTTATTTATTATTTATTAGAATATTTATATCCCACTCTTCAGCCACAAAGGCTCTAAGAGCAGTTTACATATTGTTATTTTGACAATTCCATGCCCTCAGGCTTACAATCTATTTATTGTTCAATAAATATTGCTGTAAATATTTGGAAAACAAGAATATGCATTTTTCCCCCTTCAAATTTTAAGGAAAATATATGTATAGTAAAGCACAACAAGGGCCTGCCTGAACTTCATTCCCTTTAATCTTGTGACTCCTACCCATGTTCCTTTAGACAAATATTGATTAGTTATATGAATGGCTAACCAGATAACACGTCCTTCTCTGTCTTCTATACTGCTATGGTATTCAACTATTTGACTTTTTAACATTTCCTTTCATGTTTTATGTTGCTTTTGTGCTTATAGAATCAAACATTTCCATGTAGCTTGCCCTTATCAAACAAGTCTTTTTTATGGAAGTCTGTTTAATGGCAGTCAGACATAATTTCCATCCTTTAAGGTCATGCCGATCTCTTCAAAGGTTAGGAGATATGCTAGTGTAAGGCTGACTTTTGTGAGTAGTTATGCGATGGCTTTTAAAACTAATCCTTGCAGGGAGCAGAATACACCAGAGAAGTATTATCCAATAGTTTCTAAATACACTCAGCACCAAAATATCTTCCCAGTGCATGCAACATACACAATATATGCTTACTTATTCAAATTTGTGAAAACAGTCTGTCAGACAGAAAAACCATGTCTGCCACCAGGCAGATTACAACAGTTTTAAGATTATTTTGCAGAAAATATTATCCTGCATGTTTATTATACCCCCAAAACAAAACACTGAGTCTTGTATGTTTGGCACTTTGAATGCCCAAACTAAGGCCAAGTTAAGGCCATGATGGGCCCTAGACTACAGGGGTATAGTCAGCTCCCTCTACTCTAGCCCAGCTATGTGAATTAAATGCATGAAACACACAAGGAAAGCTACATCGACCAATAATGTAGAGGAAATATTAACTAAATATACGTAGAATGTATGTCCCAGCTACTATGGCTTTATATTCTTTGATCTATCGTTACTGCTTATCTTCTCTGTATAATTTGTTACTCTATTTTTGGTGTTCAGATATATTGTTACTATTCATAGAATCATAAGAGTTGGAAGAGGCCACAAGGACTATCTAGTTCAATGCCCACTATGCAGGAAGACACAATTAAAGCACTCCTGACAGATGGCCATCCAGACTCTGTTGAAAAACCTCCAAACAAGGAGACTCCACCACACTGGGAGGCATTGTGTTTCACTGTCAAACAGCTCTTACCAACAGGAGGTGCTTCCTAATGTTTAGGTGGAATCTCTTTTCTTGTAGTTGTATCCATTGTGCCATGTCCTAGGCTTCATCTGCTAAATGAAATGGAATTCTGGAATTTGTAGTTTGTTGTAGAGAAGGCTAATTATCTCACAAAACTACAAATCCCAGAAATCCATAGCATTGAGCCATGTCAGTTAAAGTAATGTCAAACTGCA
Source organism: Phrynosoma platyrhinos (assembly GCA_020142125.1). Classification (NCBI taxonomy): domain Eukaryota; kingdom Metazoa; phylum Chordata; class Lepidosauria; order Squamata; family Phrynosomatidae; genus Phrynosoma; species Phrynosoma platyrhinos. The sequence goes on along the minus strand of CM034703.1, from coordinate 34,778,522 downwards.
TTATTTCTGTGGTGCAGATAACAGCTTAGCCTCTTCAGTAGCAGAAAACAAGCTTTCTTTTGATATGCCAACTTAAATTTTTCCATGTATGTTAGTTACAGCAGAACTAAACAGAATATTTTTTAAAATATGGGGGGGAGGAAGAATCTCCACTGCATACTGAAAATGATGTGCCCCTCCCTCTATTTTGCTCAGGATCTTTGCCATTTGCCAGCTAATCTGTATCTGTTTGAAGTTTTTCTCATCCCTCTTCAGGTCACCTAAGCTTCCAACATCAGGAATAATGGTATTGTCCTGATAGGCAGATGAGCATCAAAACTCCCCCTAAGCCCTGGATTCAGAAAAATCATCATGTGAGAATAAACATGCAGATTTGTGATCTTTTTTTATAATTTATTGCTAGCAAACTTTTTCTCTGCAAAAAACCAAACACAATTCTAATTCTCTTAACCCTATAAATGCACCATTCCGTAACCCTGTATACTGCTATTTTTGTTTATTTTAACTTATTTTACTTTTGATAACTTAATTTAGGGCTGGATATTTGCAAATTATATCATATAGTCCCTGTCAATATCATAGGGGAACATCCTTCTCCATGATTTCTAAGAAGCAAAAGACTCTAAAGACCACTTTAACTACATGGCTGAGTCTCTCTGAGCATGAAGGGCTGTATTGCTGGCCCCATACATGGCTTCCCCAGCTCAGTTACTAATGCTTATGTTCAGTATTGACATCAGCACCAGGAAAGTGTTGATTTTACCTATGCAGACATTCATACTCGATGTATGGAAACTGAGAGAAGAACTGTAGTGGCAGGGTGGAGGCCCGTATTGTGGCCATTCTGGAACACATGCACACACCCTGTGAATATTAAAAATAGTGAGACTTCAAATCCCATTTCCCTAATGGTGATCTGACACATGTGCATGCCACCATTAGGGACAATGTGGGCTTCCCATCTGTAGATGATGAAATCCACGAGTGGCAAGTCCACAGATATGGAGGTTCCACTGTATAATAGCTCTCTTTAAATGTCTGAAGGGAAGTAGAAGATAGCTGTTGGGGTGCAATTTGAGTTTCCCAGGTTATTAACTCTTTTAAAGGGAAATAAAAATACATAAGTTAAACTTGTTAGAGTCTAGCTTTTATTAGCAGAACAGAAGTGTGAGCCTGACTAAATTATTCTTAATATACTTTCCTAAAGAATAAATACTAACTCAAAGAAACAACAAATATGCAGCTTCTAGTTTAAAAACAATCAATAATGGCTTTAATAAATATATACATAAAATAACTAAAACCTAATCTAACTGGAGATGGTTTGGGTAAAGAGAAATAAATCTCACCATCTTATAGAGAGCAGGAAGAGGGGGCAACATCTGACTGCTTGAAGCAGTTTAGAATCTTGGGAAAGAGCTGTTAAACTGTCCCCAAGAGTCAGTAACCAAAGTCACATGATATAATGATGATAGAGGGGGGAGGAAGGAATTCCCTGTCTAACTAAGAAGGGACAGCAGAATGCAAACATATTCCAACAATCCCCTTCTCATTGTCTTGGATCGACATCAAGGATCTTTACTCCTTTGCATAGCCTCTGGAATCGATCTTTTGGTAGAGGTTTACCCCCTCTGCAGACCAGGGCGTTTGGGACGCCCTGGTCCGGAGCGCCGCGGGGCTATGGCAGCCCCACCGCGGCGCTCCTAGAGCGACCCTGAAAGGAGCGCCAAAAAGGCACTCCTTTCATAAGTCAGAGAAAGGGCGCCCTAAAAGCGGCGGGCGCCCTTTCTCTGACTTATCCCCCGCAGCGCGTCCGGACGCTGCGGGAGGAGGTCGCCCTGAACGCGCCGGACGTCCGGTGGCCCGGAAGCGTTCAGGGCGACCTCAGGAAGAGGAAGGGCCGCTGCGCGTGCGGTGGCCCCTCCTCTTCCTGGCCTCGGAGATGGCTCAATTAAGCCATCTGCCGAGGCCCTTAGTGAGGATGTCTGAAATCATCACCTCAGTGTTGCAGTATTCCAATTGGACAAGTCCATTCTGACACATTTCTTTTACTTTATGAAAAGCAATGTCAATGTTCTTGAGTGGCTTTTCACTCTGAGAAATCTTGATGATTATCTTGCATCAAAATGGTTGATTTGGGTTCTGTAATCCCAAAGTCCAGAAGTAAGTTGTGCAGCCACTTGATTTCATCACATGCTGATTTTGCTAAGATACACTTATCACCTGTAGAAGAATCTGTGGTTGTAGATTGCTTCTTACTTGTCCAACCTACAGCTCCTCCACCATAGAAATCAGGTTTCCAGTGGTTGATTTTTTGTCTGCCAGATCTGCAGCCCAGTTTGCATCCACATAAATGATCAGATGTAGTTGGTTAGAGGCTGGCAGCAACAGTTTGTGACCTGCTGTTCCTTTTAAGTATCTGGCAACTCACTCCACTGCAATGAAATATTTTCTGTAGGAGAGTTGATCATTCTCCATAAGATGCCAACAGCATTTGCTATGTCAGGTCTGGTGAAGTTGGCAGTGTATAGACATTTTCCAACTGCAGTCCTATACTTGTCTCCATTTTGCAAAGGTTCAGATTTCTTACTGTTGCTTAAGAATCCTACTTCCATTGGAGTTGGCATAGCATTTGCATTGTTCAGACCAAGACAGTCCAGAAGATCCAGTATCTTCTGCTTTTGTTTCAGGAAGAAACTTCCACCACTGCCTCTTTGTATTTACACTACAAGATAGTATGATATGTCTCCCAAATTCTTGATATCAATTTCTTTCTTGAGATTCTGGATTATCTCTTCACTATCTGCTTTGTCCTCACGGCACAGGATCAAATCATCCACATAACTTATGATGTAAGTCCATTTATTATTTCTGAATCTCTTGTATACACATTTGTCAACAGTGCCTGGAGTGAACCCCTCTTTAATAAGAAGCTGGTTCTGTTTTTCACTCCATGCTCTGGCAGCCTGTTTTAAACCATAAATGCTCATTTGTAATTTGCATACAAGATGTTTCTTACCAGATACTTGGAATCCTAGAGGTTGTTCCTTATAAAGTTGTTCAGTGAGATTGCCATACAGAAAACCTGTGCGAATGTCCAGATGTTGAACTTTCATTTTCTTGTAAGCTGCAATAGCTAGGAGAGTTCTGATGGTTGTATGAGTGACTAGTCCAGCAAAAGTTTTGCTGTAGTCCTCACCATACTTTTGAATGTAGCCTTTAGCAACAGGTCTTGCTTTACATCTTTGAATCTCCCCTTCTGTATCTAGCTTTGTGGTAAAGACCCATCTACAGCCAATTGCTCTTTTTCCTTGGGGCAATTCTGACAAAGTCCATGTCTTGTTTTTATGTAAAGATTACATTTCCTCACTAGCATCTTGCACCCACTTCTCAAAATCTGTCTTTGGAATTCCCTTTATCTTTTTCCAGTCAGAGGGTTTTGGAATTAATTCCTCTGTGGCTTGATAAGAGTCAGATGGCATACTCTTAGTGGAGCATTCTGACCTTCTCACCTGGATTTGGATAGCTGGCTCTGCTTCTTGCATACTGTCTGGTTCCTCATTGTCAGGTTGGTCCACTGCAGGTGTATCCCTTTCTGAATGCAAGACCTCAGGAGGATGAAAGAACTCCACATGCTCTGGTTGCTGGTGGGAGTCTTCTTCCACTGCAAATAAATCTTGATAAACATCTTGATTTTGATTAGATTTGGGCTGTGGTCTTTCATCAATATAAACAGCACTTGTTAATTTTATTGTTGCATCCATCTAGAATTTTGTAACCATTTCTAGCATAACCAACAAAAATTCCCTCTTCACTTCTGTCAAGTTTACCTCTTTTCTGCTTGGTAATGTAGGTAAATGCTTTGCTTCCAAAAACCTTCAAATGGTTTAATTTTGGTTGACTCCATACCATAACTGGAATGGGGTTATGTCTTTTGATTTAGTTGACAATCAGTTACACAGGTATGTTGCAGTCAGACCAATAGTGTTTAGGCATATTAGCTTCTAAAAGCATAGTGACTGCCATCTCTTTGAAAGTTCTGTTCATTCTTTCTGCCACACCATTTTGTTCTGGAGAATAAGCCTGTGTAGTCTGATGTGCAATGCCATGTTCTTTTAAAAATTCATCAAATTCAGCACGGACAAACATCCCACCTAAGATGCTGATAGGCCTCCTGAGACATTCAGTGATGGATGTCAGTCCAGTTTACCTATGACTTAAGCAGCAATCCTATTGGCTAATGTAAGCAAGCCAGCAGAGGTGATGGCAGTTCTGTAGCAGTGTCAGTTGTGGGGGTGTGTGTCTTAAAATGATGACAACAGGGAAGAAAGCAACAAAAATCAACTCAGCTAGGGGAGAAAACTGTCCTGCACATTCCCATGTTTCTCAGGAACCAGCAGGGCAGCTTTTTTTGCTGACAAAGATAGCTTTGTCCATATTCTCACACACTGCTTCAAAATGTTCCTTACTGGAATAGGTCAGCAGCAGGATCTAGGACCATATATGTCCCAAACTTTATCCTATATAATTAGGAAATCTGAATGTAGCCTATACAACTGTTTAGGATGCATGTAATAACTACCCTGGGCTGGGCAAATCATGGCCTATGTGGCCCTTGGACCTGAATTCAGGGGTCATGAAGCCCCTCACTGTTCCTCAGAGCCCCACAGCCTCTAATTTTTAAAGGTGCAATTTTCACAAAATTTTTCACCCTAGACCATGGAGAAAGCTTCCAAAATATATGAAAATGTGCAAAATTATCCCTGTTCTACCCTACAAACACTCCAGAACCCTGTAGTGCCCCCAAATGCTGCTGTTTTTCTCTGCAGCCCATCTCAATATGAGGTCAGGAAGTAATGCAATGTGACTTCATGTTGCCATTTTGAGAAGGACTGCAGAGGAAAATGGAGGTATATGGACTTGATCTATATGGGGTGTTTGTGTGTGACCTGCAGTGGCTCTGGACATGAATTGGTCCTTCATTCCCATACGATTAGTTGCATGTCCCTGAACTATGTTATGTCTTTATAACTCTTTATCTATGATCGAGGATACTACATGTATGCGGATTAAGGGTGAACCTGAAAGCTAGTGAAATGTAGCACTTTTCAAGTTAAGAGAACCAGGTTTTGCTCCTGTACACATTAATTTCATTTGGAGATCCACAACATGTTTTCTTCATCCCAAAGTATTTCTTGGGAAGTTCCAGTATTATCAAGGACTTTTCATTCCTCCCACTCAGGTCAGTTTAAATTAACCCAGCATTTTCCTAAATGAAATGTATCTCTACTTCACAATCTTGTCTGTGTTATTCTGGAACTAGCTAAAATGGCTGCTACCAGTCAGTGGTGTCCCTGAGGATGGTGTCACCTGGTGTGTGTGTGTGTGGGGGGGTAGGGTGAACTGCCTTGCTCTTACCCCATTGCCTGCCTGCCCAGACTGCTGCACTCCCTCCCCCCCAAAGTCACTGCCCCCCAAGGCCTTCAGGGTTTAATGTGACGGCTGCTGCATGTGGACTCTGAAGGCAGCGCTCCCCCACCAGCAGCTGTTGCTAGTGGTAGGGGTGGTGCTTCAGCTTCCAGAGGGCATTTTAGGGCCCTGTATGACTGATGGATGAATGGGAAAGTGGCCTTTCTTTCTCATCCTGTAGCTGTGCCAGTCCCTCTGGGGGTGCCGCCCCATTAGGTGACACCCCACTCTAGAGTGTCACCCAGTGTAGTCCACACACATAAAGAAATTAAATCTACAGAATATAGTGAAATAATCCTGGTTGGTGGCTTTAATGCTGTGATCTATCCGGAATTGGATAGATACTCCATACAAAAATCAATAAGGAAGAATCAGGGAAAGCTCCCAAAAACCTATTTTAAATTTCAAGAGGAATATAACTTAACTGATGTTTGGAGACAAAAATACAAAGAGGCTAGAGAATATACCTTCTTTTCAGAAACTCATAATTCTTTTTCAAGGATAGATGTTTATAACATCCCAAACACTACTTCTGTTAGTTCATTCAATTGAAATAGAATCTAGATATATCTCAGATCATAATCCAATTATACTAAAGATGAGAGAAAAGAATAAGGAATACACTTGGAGATTACTGGAAACACTGCTTAATGAAAAAGAAACATTAAATAAAATTCAAACAGAACTAAGATTATATTTTAAAGAAAATAATAAAGAAGGAATGTCAAGTAATATTTTATGGGAAGCAAGCAAAGCAGTAATTAGAGGCGTCAGTATAAAAATACAATTGGAATTTATATATTTTAAAAATATTTTCAAGCTGTGGATGCTTGAATCTGTGGATAAAAAAATCCGTGGATATGGAGAGCTGACTGTATTACTAATGCATTTTAACGTTTTGACTCTAACTTCTTAATAAATAAAGTGTAGTGGAAATTGCATGTTGCCTGAATCTAAATGTGACATATGATCAGTGGGAGATGGTTGATTGGAAAAAAACAGGTTTTTAAAATTATAAAACCCCAAACCCAGTTGTTTTGGTTTTAACTCTTTTTTGTTGTTTAAACCAGGTTTTTTTTTTTGCATTAATGTGTAGGACTATAGCAATATAGGACTAAATTGGAAAATTAAGTAGCAAAATGAAGTTCAGATGTTGTGGCCACACACTTAAATAATAATTGTTCTTTAAAAGTGCTTTTTTAAAGGAAGTTGTATGGACTGAATGTATGTTAATTGAATGTAATTTCTTGCACTATAAAAGTGATTAAAAAGAAGTGACTGACACTGGATACTGATCTAACAATAAACAAGTGCCAATAAATTGTCAAAGTGAAAATGTGTATATCCAGATAGTCATTATTGTTCTAGTAAAAGGGCTGGAAAATAATAGTAATAGCTAGACATTTTAAAAAAAGAAATAAAGAATGATTTTTAAAAACAGGAATGGTTTAATTTTGTTTTTGTTTTGTTTTTGTTTTAAAAAAAAAACAGTTATTTGGTTTAAACCAAGGGTTCAACCAGCCAACCCTGAACACAACATAGGGCGGAAGGGTGGAAACTTGGGATATTCCAAGAGACTTTGGAAGCAAACCTGGAAATATGCAGGTAAAATCAAATTAAAAAGAACTGGAAGGTCTTGATAATCCAGGGACTTTCTTCCTTTCCTTAATTAGCATGTCCATTTCTACTGAAATCAATGAAAAGCTCCCACTCCTTTAGAAGAGATCTGATATGGCATCTGAACTGTGACCTTACTGACATTTGTATTCTAATACCATGATTGCCTTTTTCCCAGAGTGAGCATGTTACCTAGCAGGCAAAACCATTTTGTAGTTGATCAGAATGTACAACTTGTGATTCTGTTTTATGGCAGCAAAGCAAATGTGCAACAACATGTCTGGGAACTAAATTCCCCTAATTTCAGTAGCTGTTTTAATTTAGAACCCGTAGGATTGACTTTATCACATGGAAGGCAAGTTCCCGTGAATGGAAAGCAGTGTGATTTTGCCGCTTTATGCACATGGTAATGCCGGTATAATGGAGACATCACACGACATCATCTGAAAACAATCTCGTTGTTGCAGGATATTCATGGGATTTAATCATCATTTATTCATGGGATGTGGGTGCTTTGCCTCTCATGTGATAAAGTCTGAAATTAGCTACACCAATTGGAAACTCTGCTAGATTAAAGGTATCTTGAGCCATTATGATATGACTCTTAACTATATCAACAGCAACCATCTCAGATGAACACAAGCAACTGAAAAAGAAAAAGCTAATAGAATGCACGGAAAGGAGATTTTAACATTCCCTTGTTTCAGTGAATTTACCACCACTACACACCTGCCATTAGTCTGAGGAGGGACATCTTCATGGATGTTGGTGGAAATTCCCCCTTCCCTGGTTTACTCAAGGAATAAGGAAGGGTAGGAGCCCTGGTGGCGCAGTGGTTAAATGCCTGTACTGCAGCCACTCACTCATAGACCACAAGGTTGCGAGTTCAATACTAGCCAGGGCTCAGGCTAGACTCAGGCCTGCATCCTTCTGAGGTTGCTAAAATGAGTACCCAACTGTTGGGGGGCAATGAGCTTACAGTTGTAAACTGCTTAGACATCCCATAGCGTGATATGAAGTGGTATATAAATGAAGCTGCTTTAGGTTTTCATGGGTTTGCACTGCAATGAAAGGGAGGAGTTAAACCTGCCGCATATATTGTGATTGCAAAGAAGATAATTCACCTCCTGTTTCCTTCTTTCTCCTTTAATTCACTATGCTTAAACAACACATCTAATGATTTGTCCCTGAAAGGACAGGAAGTTCTCATTGGTGTCTTTGGGGAGGTGTGGGGGAATATGGAACACACTGGGTCACACCTCAGAAGAGGTGATAACTGGGCAGGCCCTCCACCTGCTGTGGGGTGAGAAGGGCCAAGCGCAGCCCTCCTGGCTTTGCCATGGATGATGATGATGATAATAATAATAATAATAATACTTTTTATTTAATATCCCATCCCTCTGAGGTCAATCGGGGCGGCTTACATAATAAAATCATAATACAACATTTAAGAGCTATTTCCCCCCCCCACCCCTTAAAAAGTTATTAAATCCAAACAAATTTAAAAAAAAAAAACAACATATAAAAGAGGATATGTACCTCTATACAAAACATCAGAAAACAATGGAGGTGCCTTCCACCTCAGGAGGAGGCTGCCATCATGGCAAATGAAAAGGGCAAGTGTGCTCCTACAGGTTTTGCCATGGTGGTGCCTCCCTCCTCAGGAAGAAGCTGCCACCACAGTGAAGGAGAAGGGTGAATGCATCCCTCCAGGCTTCACCATGATGGTGGCTCCAGGTGAAGCTGCCACCATGGCAAAGAAGAAGGATGAGTACACCCTTTTGGCTGCACCCAACCACCTTGGCAGCCCTCCTTACATTGGATGACTCCAGGTGTGGAGGTACCACTGGCTGGTCTAACTCTTTTCTCCAGTCCCAAAGGCTGGGAGGCTGCAGGACTGACAAGGAGCATTGTACACTCTATCCCAGATGCAATTGTGCATAGCTTTGGTTATGTTAGCTGTGCACACCTACATAGTGGTAAAGATGGTCAGTTTACAGATCACAATGGAGCACTTTTTGGTCCCTTGTCCTTGGTTAAAACATTTACAACTAACTGCTCCCACAGCTTTAATGTTCTTGCAGTTCCCATCTTAATGGCAAGAGCAGAGCTGATATAAGATAAAACAACAACCCAAACCTACAATTCCCAGAATTTTCTTGCCAGCATGAGCCATATTCTGAGCACTTTTCTAAGCACTTTTCATTAGGTGAATGGCAGCCTCTATCTGTATGCATATTTCTCAGCAAGAACTGTATGTTGATTTTTTTTTTTTTACAAAAGCAAGGCAGCCAACCCAGGGCTAAAATATTTTAAGTGCATAGAAATTATATCAGTCTTCCCCAACTTAAATGTGTCAACAACTCCCATCATCGCAGCTAGCATGGCAATGAATATAGAATCCAACACACATGGAGAGTAATAAGCAGATGAAGGCTGAACTATCCAGAGAAAAGAAAGGTTTGTAAATATTCTTAATGTCCACCATTTCCTCCAGGGTTTTGTAGCTGTAGATGAGGAATAAAATAATTGATTAAAAAATTAAACTTTTCACCCTGGTCCCTTGAACATAAACTTTTACATTGGGAAGGACTATAGACAGTTTAATTCCTATTTAGTTTGCAAGGATATTGCAGGTGGAAGAAGCAATTTCTCCATGACTCCATCACAGGAGCCAGTGAGCTCAGCTCTGACAACTGCTAACAAAAATAGCATCTTCCCAACAGGAAGTAATTTCACCATTGATTGAGTTGCAATGCACACTACGAATACAGTTCCAGAGTCAGTGGCGCAATGGAAAGCAAGAAAGACCTGGATAAATTACTCTTGGCCTTGGCAAGCTACACAGCTGTAAGGTAGACATGCTGTCATAGGGCCAACCTCTCAGGTTCAAGATCTCAACTTTTGCTGCATCATATCCTTACACCATTAGCCATTACACTGTTGTAGGCCTAGGAGTTATTCTTGTACTTAAGTGCTCATATTGCATTGGTTCTCTGCCTTCCCAGGTGATCCACGGCACATACTTAAAGCAGCCATATAATCTGCTTCATAGACTTCTGTTTGAAAGACTGTCTAGTCCAAGTCTAATTTAGAGCTAAAGAATCATAAGGAAAGCAAGAGGCTATGAAGTTACCCACCAGCACTCAGCATTCAGTCAACAGACAGAGCAGGCACAGAACAAGTCAAAGTCTTCCCTATTATGGTGAGATGCATTGTATTTCTGAGAGCCAGCATGGTGTAGTGGTTTCAACATTGGACTACGGGTGTATCTACACTGAAGAAATAATGCAGTTTGACACCACTTTACATGCTGTAGCACCATCCTATGGAATCCTGGGATTTGTCATTTTACAATGTCTTTAGCCTTCCATGCCAAAGAATTCTGGGGCCTCACAAAACTACAAATCCCAAGATTCTGAAGGATGAGCCATGGCACTTAAAGTGGTGTCAAACTGCATTGTTTCTACAGTATAGATGCATCCTATGACTCTGGAGACCATGATTCAAGTCCCTGCTTAGCCATGGAACCCCTCTGGATGACCTTGACCAAGTCACACTTTTTCAGCCTTAAAGGAAGGCAAAGGCAAATCCCCTCTGAATAATTCTTGCCAAGAAAATTAAGTTCACCTTAGGTTCTACATAATTTGAAAGTGACTTGAAGTAACACAGCAACATTGTACTTCTACTGGTATGTGCATATACCTTCAACTCACCTGTCAACTTACAGCATCCTCATGGATTTCATGGTGTTTTCTTTCGGGGTGATTTGCTACTGCTTTCCTCTGAAATATAGCCTATATATAGCCTATAGCTATATTTCATATAATCCATATGCATCTGAGGAAGTAGACTTTAGTCTACAAAAGCTCATGCTGCCAACTCCTTTTTTTCAGTTAGGGCCTTTGCAGACTGCCAGAAATAGTGCAATCTGAGTCCACTTTAAGGGTTAGGGTTAGTGCTAGGGAATCATGGGAATTGTTTTTTTTTTTTTCTGAGACATTAAGCCTTCTCTGTCAGAGAGCTCTGGTGCCACAATAAAATACAGCTCCATGATTCCCTAACCCTTAAAGTGGACTCAATGTGCACTATTTCTGGTAGTCTGCAAAAGCCCTTAGTCTCAAAGGTGATACAAGATCTCTCTACATACTGATTCTACAGACTAACATGGCTATAACTTTGAATAGACTATAGCATTTGGTATTCCTTATGGGTCTCCTATTCAAGTAACTAATGCTGCGTATTTTCCAAGATCAGACAGGGTTGAGCTTCTCCAGAGTATTTAAAGTATCATATTCATATTTAAATTGTAGCAATTATTCCACTATTTAGTCCTGTAGTTAGCCATATGATAATTTTATGCCAATTTTCCTTCCTTTACTTTCCTTTTTAGTGATTTCCCTTTTTGGAGGTAATGGGCAAGTGGCAATAATAAAATACATCGAGTAAAACAATGTCAATCCCTCCTCCCCCCTGTGTGCCCTGACTAGTGGCTGATCAGTCTATCAAGATCCTTGGAATGAAAACCCCAAGGAAAACTACTTTCCAAACACAGAAAAGAACCACTATTTCCTGCACTTTTAGGACAGTATTCATGTTTTGAACTAAGAATTCAGACATAGGAAGCAGGACCAGCAGTGGGTAGATGTAGAGAATGAAATGCCCTTTGATACGAATTTTTTTTTGCTACAGTAATGATATACAATTGTCTTGATTCAATGTCTTTCAAAGGTTTTTTTAGAGGTTTTCCCTTTGGTCACAACCGAACCTTAATTTCTTCCTCACAGAAACCCATATGAGCTCTTATTACTGGTGCTGTGACTCTTATTGCTGGTGCTGGTGCTATTCGACATTTGAGTCTTGAAGAGACTGGTAAAATCCCAGTGGCACTTGCTTTGTCAAGAATTGTAGCCACGGCTGCTTTAAACTTCTAGAGCTGAACATCTTTGAACTGATTGTCTGTAATACAACATAAAATCCCAAGGAAGTTTTCATATTTCATGGACAGATAAGAGGAGTTAGTTTCTATAACAATGATCAGCATTGGCAGGGCAGGCTTCCAGTTGAGGAAGGCCAACAGTGATATAGTTTTTCATCGCCACCAGCTGAGGGATCATTCTTTGTATTGGCAAAGAAAAGCAACAGAGAAAAGAAAAGATTCTGAAGGGATTGTCTGAAGAAGGGGTATCAAAGCTAGTATATTCCTGCCATTGTTAAAGAACAACCTATGACTCCCAGTACATTCCCAGTAAAGATGCAATTCCTTCAAAATGTTATTACTTATAGCCATAGACCATTGCAAACATGTAAAACAGAATACTATACAGTAATAATAATAATAATAATAATAATAATAATAAATTATTTGTATCCCGCCTCTCTGAGAACAATCGGGGCAGCTAACAATGTTAAAAATACACAATACAATTAAACCCCCAATACTCTCTCCCTTTTAAAAAAGCATTAAATCCAGTAAAGATTAAAAAACATACAAATTAAAACTGACCAAATGGTCAACAACATTATACGGTTATACAAACCTCATCATACAGCAGCATTAATCAATGAAAAATGGCAGTATCCAGTACATAGCTACTAAAGAGGTTCCTGGAGGGTTCTCCTAGGAAGATTTCTGGTTTCTGAGGCCAGGATATCTATTCTGGGAAGGCCTGCCGGAAGAGATCTGCCTTAACAGCCTTTTTAAAGCTGTCTAAGGATGTAAGCAGACAGATCACATCTGGCAGGCCATTCCACAATCTGGGGGCGATGATGGAAAATGCCTTCTGGGAGGTAGTCGAGAGCCTAGATCTTTGTGGCTGAAGTAGGTTCCTCCCAGAGGACCAGAGTGCGCGGGAAGGATTATAGGGGAGAAGGCAGTCCCAAAGACAGTTTGGACCCAAGCCATTTAGGGCTTTAAAGGTGATAACCAACACCTTGTTGGTGGGCTTGAAAACTAGTAGGCAGCCAGTGGAAGGACTTTAGAACCGGAATAATATGGTCCCTCCTAGATGTTCCGGAAATTACTCTGGCTGCCATATTCTGTACTAATTGCAGTTTCTGGACCAAGCACAAGGGTAGCCCCATGTAGGGCACATTACAGAAATCTAAACATGAGGTTACCAGCGCATGCACAACAGTCTTAAGGTCCCTTACTTCCAGAAAAGGGCGCAGCTGGCGTATCAGTTGAAGCTGATAACAGGCGCTCTTGACTGTCGCATTTACCTGATTCGTCATCAGGAGCGATGAGTCAAGGAGCACCCCCAGACTGCGAATGCAGTCCTTGGCAGAGAGTGTGACCCCTTCCAGGACCAGAGGTTGCAACCCAATTCTTG
>CM034703.1:34669054-34690934 GCA_020142125.1 Phrynosoma platyrhinos | reverse complement strand
TTTTCTCCCTCCTTCTGAGTTAATGAAGTACAAACTACTTTTGCACATTGAACTCTGCAGCACCTGATGTGAGCTGCAGATAAAGGAGGAAAGTGGGAGGAGGTGAAAGAAACCAGGACATTTTAAAAGCAGTTGAAAAAATGAGACAACAGAGGATTAACTGGGAGTGTCCCTGCCAAACAGGGATAGTTACTGAATGTGTTATTTCCAGACATCTGTGCAGAGGGTTCCTTAGTTCCAAGAAAATGTCCATTCAACTACCACTTTAGACAAGAAAATTAAATTCTGGGTAAAAGTGTTTAGATCAAGCTGTCAAGAAGAGGCAACAAACAATTTCTCATTGAAAAACATACTTTTCAGAAGAATTCTTCAAAGTGATTTATGTGTCTTTTAAGTTATTTTAAGAAAGTAAGGAAGTGAGTAGGGGAGTATCAACCAATTAAATATTTTAAGGGGGATGCAGACTGATGGCCGTGGGCTGCCCTGGGAAGCAGAGGATTGGGGCCAAGGCTGCTCCACACCTCCCTTCTGCCAGCCCTGGAAGGAGTGCTAAAGTGCCGGTCCTTCCAGAGATGGCAGAAGGGGTGCATCATGAGCCGCCTCTTCTGTGCCTCTTCTGGTGCAGCGTATGATGATGCTGCATCAGGAGGACATCCTCAGGGAGGGGTTAAGGTGGCCGCCGTATGGCTGCCCCTCCCTTTCTGTGCCTCCAAGACAGCGCCATCTGCAGAGGCCCTACATTGAATAATCATTTGCCTTTCAACTGATTAATCAGTTACCTAACTGATTATTTTTAAATAAATTTGCAAAATACAAATGTACTCTTTAGGATTTCTTTTTTCTTTTTAAAACATGACATGATAAAGCAGCCAAGCTTCATATATGGGTAGTGAACAAACAGAGTCTATTTCCATTTGACAAATGCATCTATTCACTCAGAGAGGTTTTCCTTTCTATCTTTTTTCCTCCAGCCTGGGGAGCAAAAATGCCCATTACTGTGTATTCCTCTTGTCCCCAAGCCCTAATAGATCTTCCGGCGGCCTTCCTCAGCACTTCACATTATAAAATCAATCTCTATTTAGGTAAAAGGGAGAAGATATTTATTTCTTAATTTTTTAATAATGTAGTTTGTGAGTTGTTACTGCTCTTTGTATTGTATTATTTATTTATTGTGCCTGTGGGGTGCCCTGCCACATGGTAATAAGAAAAGCTCTAGAAATGAGAGACCTAAGCAAAACCACAGTTGGCAATATTGCAGCACTGCAGGACCTATTGAAAAATTAACTGGAGAGAAAAACTGCAAGGCAATGACAATGAAGCAAAGCTTTTCCCTACAGAACATTTGCTACAGAAAGCAAATTAAAACAAAATAAGATAGTTAATCATAGACACTGATAAGAAAAAACTTTCTTGTAAACATAAATATGTTTTTTTCATAACTTCTCACAATCTTACCCTCTGCCTCCAAACATATTCTCAAAGGTCATAATCCATAGTGGCCCCTTAGATCTTGTCCTCAAATATCTCCCAAAAAGTTCAATTCTAGACTACAATTCCAAGCATCCTCCATCCATTATGGCTATTGACTGGAACTTCTGGAAGTTGTAAAAAAAAAAAAAAAGGGGGGGGTATTTTCAAATATGTGTATAGGGTAGTGTGTAGAAGCACACATTCATTACAGATTTACAAAATATACCTGCACTCAGCCAGCATGGGGTAGTGATTTGAGTGTTGGACTACCACTCTGGAGATCAGGGTGTGAATCCCGGCTTGGCCATGAAAGTTTTTTTTTCCTTTTCAAACTCTCTTTTACTTATTTATTATTCCTCACTATAAATATAATATTAGCATACCTCCAGAATTATGAGGAAAAAAAAACAAAATTAAAAAAAAACACCCTGAAAGGCATGGTGGATGGAGCATAGGGCAGGGAGGTCAGGCCAGGCTGTAGTGTAGAAGAGTGCAGAAGAGAGTGTGAGGCCCCATTTGCACTATTATGTGATAAGGAATACTTTAACATGAGTATGTATCCGGTTCCTCTTACTAGTGCATTTGTGATGAGGAAGGGGCTTGTATGATTAGTCTCCCATGATTCTGTAAATGAAATCCTGTACATTGTTATCTGGTTCCTAGCTGTATATCTCACTGAACACAATGGGCCTTACTTAAGAGTGCACCGCAAGCCTATTTTCTTTCCCAGGTATGGAGGTGATCACAGTTAACTTGTCTCACAAAGGTTGCAGTATGAATTAATCAGTGTTTGCAAGGGGCCTTGTGATGAAAATGCCATCGAAGATGTAAGTGTTAGTACTATTATCTTTCCCAGGTAGTCATTCTGGGAATAGAGCCAGAGTGTAGCTGGTGTGTGAAATACTTCTGGTCTGCTAAAGCACTCAAGACAATATTCTTCCTTTCTGAAATTTGTTGTTGTCTGCCCCTGTGGCTTAATTTTATTTTTATTGTTGGCAAACAACATTGCCGCTGTCTCTAATTCAGCATTTTTTTTTATTTTGGATTTCAAAACACAACACCAGATAAAACTGACTTTTGGCAAAGAAAATAAACTTGAAAACAGCTTTCTTTGACTGTTCCCTTTTAAAGGGAGTGTTAACTACACATTGAGAGTCGGTGATAGTGTTTCAAGAGCATGGATGCACCCCTTATCAGTCTCCCTTCTATTTAAAAACCTTCAAAAATCTAGGGTTTCTCTGCATTGCACAATTATTACAATTTGGTTCCACTTCAACACCTATGGATCCATCCTATGGAATCTTTGGATTTGGTGTTTTGTGAGAAAGTTAAAATTCTCATCTTGGTAACTCCACTGCTGAAGTTCAGGGGAAGGCTCTGCAGAATTCAAACTCTCTCACAAAACTACAAATCCCAGGATTCTATGTGATGGAGCCATGACAATTTAATTGGGATTATACTGCTATAACCATGCATTGTGAATACACCTATAAATGCCAGAGTACTGAGTAAGTTAAGGTTCAACTAGGCATTATTTAAATTAATTAGCCTTACATGGTATGTTTGTCCATAACCCATGATTAAATTGCAGATAAGTGTGCCAAGGGCCACACATGTGTAACCTTCTCCTATATGTGTTTACTCAGAACTATGCCCAATAGGATTCATTCCCTTCTCATGTGCTTATGTTTAAGACTGCGTCTTTCTTGTTCTTATTGAAAAAGGTCATTCCTAAGTTTTCTCTCAAAGCTAAGGCCGTTGCTATTACATTGCTACATATTTTAGAGAAGGTAGGGACTTAAGACTGTGACTTTTAAGAAAGAGGTGATGTTATGCTGATCATGCATTATTTCTGATGGGATTTACTGTCAGCCAGACCATTGAGCTGCAGCAGTAATTTGGAAGTTCTTTCTGAATCTGGAAGAGTCAGATTTTGGAGCCTCTTCACAGGTTAGGTTCACTATTAGTAATTTTTCTTAATTAAAAAAATCATTATTTTACAGAGCATTATGTATATATGCAAATCTAAAGACAATTAATGAGTGAAAATGCTATTAATTAGAATGGCCACACTGGATACAGAATGGGGCTCCTGTGACTTCAACCTTTAACACATTGTGGAACAAGACATGGTACTGTAAAGTTCCATCAAATGGGATAAAATTACCTGTCCTCCCTCACCTTTCAAACCCCCTAATCCTAAGGATTAAAGTTAGAGCTGTGTCTCATATCCAGTTTGGCAATGCTATAGTCATGATGGTGCAGTGGTTAAATGCCAGTACTGCAGGCATCAGGTTGTGAATTCAATCCCAGAGGGCTCCAAGGTTGACTCAGCTTTCTATCTTTTTGCAGGTAGGTAAAATGATTACCCAGCTTGTTGGGGGCAATTGGCTAACACATTGTAAACCACTTAGAGAGTGCTGAGTTCACTAATAAGCAATATAGAAATGTAAATGTTATTGTTAATGCTATTAACAATAAAAACTCTTTAGGTAGTGGTGTGTGTGTGTGTGCACATGCTCAAAATCACATACATCTCTGTGTTGTTATATGATTACTACCTCCCCAAGCACTGAGAACCAGAGCATAGAAAATGCCATGCTGACTGGGAGACTGAGGAAAGTGTAGTGCAAAAACCAACTTGTCCAAAATCTGCTGAGAGGTTGCAGGGACAGCAACTACCTAGGTTTGCCTTCTGCTTGGAACAAGAGATCACTAGAGGCTTATGGAACACTGTAACCAGTGTTTTGTCCCTGAATTCAGAAGCTGAACACAAAGAGATGGAAAACATAGGCTTGCTTAACCGTTAAGACTAGCCAATTTACTTCAACAGAAACTTTCATGTGGAACAGGTAGGACTGCCGTATTCCAAGCCTTCAAACTTGGGTGGGTATCTAATTTGCATATTATATATTATGAATTTGCATTTTTATTGTGCAGATTTAGCACATGCATAGTTCTTTTTCCCACCACCACTATGTTTCATCAATATCATTTTTAGAATAGCTACTCTTCTAAGAGAAGTAGTATGAAGTAATTTTTAAAGTGATGGACTTGACACAAAAACCAAGTTCAAATCTCTGCCAAGGAATTTAGCAAGAGATCTTGGGCCATCACTCCCTCTCAGGAAATCTATCTCAAAGAGTTCTCATGAGAACTGATAGCAAAGGAGGAACCATGTAAAGTGGCCATATGCATTTCGAATGTGCTGATAATAGCGGGACTTACAGTAGTGACAACAACATTGGGTTGCACACAGGCACTTCTAATGTTTCTGTGTTCTCATCAGATTACTATGTGGTTTTTTGCCATCCATTTTATCTAAATAAAATAGAAAAGAGATACAGAAGCCCTGTTCTCTTTTGCATCTGGACATTCTTGTATACAGTTCCTGAGTACATGATGTACATAGCAATAGGGACATCTATAGCAACCATCTGACTGATGTACTCTCTGCCCACACAGCTGCCTCCCAACTACAGTTACCCTGGTGGTCTGGCAGATGATACCACAGCATCTTTTCTCAATAGAATCCTTCAGCTATGCTCCCTTGTAAGCCACTTTCCTGCAGGACTGTCATCCTTTGTTATTTGTTGTTGTGTGCCTTCAAGTCATTTCCGACTTATGGTGACCCTAAGGCAGCCCTATCATGGAGTTTTCTTGCCAAGATTTGTTCAGAGGTGGTTTGCCAGTGCCTTTCCCTGAGGGTGAGAGTATATGACACTAATCCTACAATCAAGTAAATAAACAAATAACATAGGTGTGTACATGTACAGATGCATGTCTCAGGTGCATGTTTAAGCTGTTTGGAGCTCTTGGGTGGGTTATGGATCAAATAAATCACTATTCCTATTTATTGTGATTTACTGCTACTACTGTACATTCACTATATGAATCTGTAGTACTATACTATTGCAAATGAACTGCACATACACTACACTCATACATGTGAAGAAAGTTCTTAATATAAGAAAAGTGCTACAACTGAAGCTCTTGTGGATCTGGAAATTGAAAATAGCAGAGAGCTGTGCCCCAAAAGTCTACATTGGAATGAAAGAATATATATAATTATTAATTCCTGGATTGAAAAATAGATTGCCTGGCAGCTGGGAAACCCCATTAGGAAGAGTAATAGATCAGTGTAAATTTTGTGCAACTTTCTCCTGGTATTCAAATATCCCCAAGTTCTTGTCAATGAATTTTTCTGTGGAGAAAAAAAAGTGTGAGTTTGTGAGAGTGTGTGTCTGTACAAATAACCTCTTTTCTATGCAGAAAATGGGGTTCCATTGCCAAAAATACTGGCTGACATCCTGTTATCTTTTTATGTCATTGTAAACTGATTTATGGTAATGTAAAAGTCAATTGAGATGTTGCAGATTCCCAGGAGGAAGCAGAGCTGTAGCTATGTCTCTGTGATCTTTGTACAAATGGAGCCACATGCATGGTCTTTGCACCATGGGTCTCACAGTGCTATAGGCATGAGAAAGCCATGGGACATGTTGTGCGGTGGGCACCAGAACACTATGGGCCTTTACAGACTGCAAGAAATAATGCAACTTGAGGCCACTTTGTTTGTCCTGGCTCAATGCTAGGGAATAATGGGAATTGTAGTTTTTTCTGAGATATTTAGCCTTCTCTGTCAGAGAGCTCTGGTGCCACAATAAACTACAGTTCCCATGATTCCTTAGCACTGACCCAGGGCAGTTCAAGTGGACTCAAGTTGCATTATTTCTGGCCATCTGTAAAAGCCCTATAGGACTTATTACTCAATAGGATCTCGCATTGCACAACAGGACAATGTGCAGGATTCCCTGATATGCATTGTTGGATCTCATTAGAAGTGTTATGTTTCTTGTCAGGGACATAGCCACACCATCATAAAGTTAATAATTTTATTCTCTGATGCATGGATTTTTTCTTCTTCTTTTTTTAAATGAGATTTGACTGCTGTCAAAGAACATTTTAACAATTTCATCTATTTAATATATTGGATGCAAACCAGACTCATGGCATCTAGAGAAGGGAGAAGAAAATCAATAGATCAGTCTGGAAGGCCCATTGATCCAACAGCTCAACTGGTAGAAAAATTCAAACAAATGAGAAAGGCAGTCTCTTCTAATCTAAGAGATATAAGAAATTCTTTTGGGGGAAAATGACAGGGGAATTGAATCAAGTTTCAGTCACTGTTTCTTGTGCAGGAGATCCATTTACTGCAAAGAAAACAGCAGGTATGCATGCAAAAGCCATATATTTCTCCAAGGAATAATTCTGCTGCAACACTTTGGAACATTTGCATATGGGGAGAATACTATGGAGGAGTATTTCTTTTCCCTCCACAGAGGATAGAAAATTATTGTAATATTCATGGTGGCATATGAGGATGAAATAATCTGGGATTTACATTTCTGTTCCTGTGTACATAATTATTAGAAGTGTTCAATTCTGAATAACAACTACAGATCACAGATGTCTATTACATCTATCACAATTACATCATCAAAAATGATTTTAAAACTTAGATGAAAATAAGAGGGGATGGCTTATTTAACATTTTGGTCTGTCAACAATCCCTCCTGTCAATATGAGCATGGAAATACATTGGAAAATGTTTGATTTCAGAATGTTACTGATATAACATTGTGCACAAATCGTCTTACCCTCACTCAAATCATTGAGTGATGATTAGCAGAAACAAATGAAGAACATCAGCCTCCAGGTGCAATCTTGCTATACATTAGGATCACACCCAGATTACTAATTGGGAACCAGACGACTGTGTGCAAGCCAGCTGCTTTGCAAGCCCACTGGATGAATGAAATATACTCTGGGGCAATTCATGACCTATTGTACACATAGCATGGTGCATGACTGTGAAAAACTACATTTTTGGTGATGCACTGCATATTGCAGGCATACTGAGAAGTAATTTTGCATGGTTGCAACTTGACAGTAAATGGCTTATTCCCAAGTGTGGGATATTAATCAAATTGGCTGTGCAGGCTAGAGAGATAGAGACACACCTTTCAAATGAAATGCGTAAGAGAAAGACAGGACACAAATGAATTAAAAAAAAACACAAGGTCAATGCCATCTGTGCCAATAATGAATAAAATACAGCCTGTGAATCACATGAATCTCCTTCTTTTGGGGCCCATGACCACCCAATATTCTCCATAATCAATTTTTAAAAAGAATTTTTTTTCCTGCTCCTGTGGAGTTTCAGGAGGGAGAGTTCTAGTTCGAAATGGGGTGTAGATCTCCTAAAACCGAGAACATCCTCCAAAAATCTGAAAATAAGAAGTAGACTGGAAGTGACTTCTACTTTATTTATTTACTTGCTTTCAGGCTTTGGACTTTATGTTTAAACAGGCATTATCTGGGGAAAGTGATGGGATTTCCCCGTGAATGATTTGTTGCTGGTTATTCCCTGGTTATCCCCAGGATAAGTTCTCTCCAATTGCAAAGTCATGTGATAATCTTAGCCATGATTGCACAACTTTCCCTGGATAAAGCCTATTTAAACCCCATTTCCTCTGTGTGATAGTCCTTAGTGTGGCCCACAGAAGATAAATGGGAAGGTAGGGGAGAACCTTGTACATCGCCCAGAGCTCTCTGATGGATAGATGAGATAAAAATGAAAGTATACTATGGCTGGCATTCTGTTGGTGAGTTACATGAAAAAGCTGCTCATGCAGGGCAAATTATTTGCCCTAATGCAACAGATGTATTTTGTTGACAGTAGGAGAAGTGGAGTTGCACATACAACAATGTTTCACATTGTGGTTGCAATTGTGCATTGCACAAAAGCATCAGTTGTTCTCATGTACTGCACAATGTTGCTATTCTGCATAGTGGCCCAGTATGGAGATATTTACATTATGCTGAAGGGATGCTGGATTAATGAAAGCTATGCTATTTTCTTACAGATAGAATCCAGGGAAAAGGTCCTATTTTTGGGGTCACAGGCACTGAGACAAAGGGTAGCAGTGGAAACTGTCCTTGTGAGGAGATAAAGCTGCCCTGTCACCTCCTGACCTGGTACACTCCCATTTCTGAGTTTGTTTATTGCTAAAAGCTATTAGCCATCACAATTCAATATAATTATGGTAAAATACAAACAAATAAACTACAACAACAGTAATAAATTTGAAATAGAATACAGATAACAAGCAAGTGATATGAAAATATACAAATGCATAAATTTAAAATCTTCATTAATATAGATTAAATTAAAAGTCCTCTGAATAAGGTACCATGTATCTGCATCACTTCCATGTAATTCTTATAAATTAATTTGATGCCTAGATCTTAACTTATTTGTGGCCAAGGCAAATTTTGCAACCATGGTGGTAATATCTGCATTGTTGCCTGCCAATAAGAAACAAATCTGCTCAAGGGGCATTAAAAAAGTGTTGACATGTGATCCTTATGTGGGCACCAATAGGATTCCAGCATAAAAGACCAGGACTTGCCCCCACCCCCAAAAAATGCAGGGAGAAAGAAGCATGAGAGATGGAGAAAACAAATTAATTTCTCCTTGATTCCATGAGAAGACCCTGATATCTAATCATTCTTCTTCACAGATTTATCTTCTTTCCTTCTCTGTTCCAAAGCCTTGAGATCCTTGACTAACTCAGATTGTCTCTTGCTGACCCCAGTGGCCCATCCTCTGATCCTATTAAGGTCACTCTCCTGTCAAACTGTCTATTCAATTTGAAGATAGGGACGCCTGGCGTTCAGATGTCTGGATGAATCTTGAAGTCTGGATAATCTTATCTGACATTTATCCCTTTGAAGTTAGACTTTTTCTTACCTCCTTCTTGACAACTCAACCAGATTGTTCTACTTGTCCAACTACATTTCCCAAACACCTCATTCTCCTGTTCAATCTCTCAGCTGGTCACATGTTCTACATCAGTTGATTGTCCTTGACTACTGATCAGACTTTGCTCACACATACGAAACTAATAGCCAAGATCCTCATTAATTATAAAGTTTCTTTGGAATTATTTCATTCTTCCTGTAACAAAGATTTAAAACTAAGAGTCCAGTGGAAATACCATAATTCTTCTGTGTTTTTTAAGAAGTGAGCAACTTCAGACATCACAAATCAATGCAGAAACATTTATAATAATCTACCAAAGACTGGAGGCAGAGGGGAGATATTTCCATGATTTGGAAGTGTCATGATAGATACCTTGCTGCACGTGCTGTAATAAATGCACTCCATAAACTCTGGTAAGTGAATGTTCAGGTACTACTCCACCATTATTGAGTAGTGGTTTCTATTTCTTTCTCTGTTTTACTTTCTCATCACTCTTCATCCAAATGGATTTCAGGATGATGTATCACTTTGCTTCCAGAGCAGATGTACTCTCTTCTGCATCTGAAGAAGTAGATTTATATCCATGAAAGCTCATGCTAAAAACAAAAACAAAAACCAAAACCAGTTAATCTTAATGGTGCTGCCACATTTTCTACTTTGCCTCTCTTCCTCCTTTTTATGCTGCAAGGGATTAACACAGCTACCTTTTTGAAGACATACTTTAAAATTCCTAATTTAAAAATAATCTGGATAGGCTTGGGAGAAGAGACTGGTCTTTACTACTCTTTTACACTCAGACAGCATATCTAGCTGACAAATTTAACCCTGATCACATTAATATAAATGCAGTACAGCCAATCATAAATAAAAAATAACTTTTATACTACAATAAATCAATAAAAAATTAACTGAATCGTCAGTTGATGTGTGCAAATATTTCTCAGGTAGAAATTGTTTTATCTTCCCCTGTGGAATCCAAAGAATCCCATATAAAGGAGTCAGGACTTGATCACATGATCCCCATTCTCATCACAATCACACAGATAAATCAAAACACAAAGTGCAGGTTTTTGTGAGCAGCCATTATCACACATTTTTACAATCACATGACTGGGGCTGCCGCCGCCATTACACTCTTCCACACTCCCCCTTAATCCTGCCTCCCTGCCCTATGCCCCACCAAGGATGCCTTTTGTTTTGTTTTATTTTTTACTTTTTTAATGCAATTACACCATTCTGTTAATGGGATTTAAGTTTTTTTAAAAAAAGAAAGAAAAGACATACAAAAAAAATTGGAGCATATTGACAGGAATGGAAGCAGCATCCAAAGAACCAACACCTTTTACAGAGGTTTTAAATGAGAAACGCTGACCAATTAACCACTTGACATGTCATAGTCAGGCAGCTATAAAGATCCCAGCAGCTGCTAGGTATTCTTTTGGTTCACAACTCTTTGCTCTACCAGGCTTTCCATACATTTGATGCTTGTGGATTTATTTTGGATGCCTGACTTCTATACTGGCTTTCATTTTATGTCTCTTTGGCTGCATCTACACTGCAGAATTAATGCTGTTTGATACTGCTTTTAACTGCCATGGTTCAATGCTATGGAATTCTGGGATTTGTAGTTTTGTGAGATATTTAGCCTTCTCTGTCAGAGAACTCTGGAGCTAGAACAAACTACAAATCCCAGAATTCTTTAGCACTGAGCCATGACAGTTAAAGATGCATAAAACTCCATCAGTTCTGCAGTGTGTAACCTTTTGGCTTTGGTTACGGTGATTGCAGGCATCTTATGATGGATTTTGGAATGGCTACAACCATCCTAGTGTTAGTGTGATGTAGTGGTTTCAGCACTGGACTGGGACTCTAGGAGACCAGGGTTGAAATCCACATTCAATTGAGCAAGTCCTTCTGTCTCAGCCTTAGAGGAAGCCAATGGCAAGCCTCTGAACAAATCATGCCAAGGAAACCCCATGGCAGGGTCATTATCAGTCAAGAACAACTTGAAGGCACAGAAGAAAATTATTGCACTATTGCACTTCCCTTTAACTTTGGTGATCTCCATTGAGTGCCTATATCTGATCTGGACTGGCTTCCCCTATTATAGCTTGACCTGGACTGACTTTCTCTATTATAGTTTGCCTTGTCTGACTTCCTTTGGGCACAGGGGAGAAATTTTCACTCAGTTTTGAAGGCCACTAAAGTTATTCGGCAAATCATGCTGGTGGAATTTCTGGCAGTGATATTAGTAGAGGCAGAGGAGGTTCTTCCTTCTGCCCAGCAGCTTCTGTCTATGCACACCTACCGCTGGGGATGGGGGGTTGCCGGCTACAGTACCTCCATCTTAAAAAAACATCATGCTCTCTTTCACTATTTCAGACAGCCCTCCATATCCATGTATTCAGCATGCACAAATTCCATAATCCATGGCTTGAAAATATTCACACACACACTCACTCCAAAGAGCAAACCTGGATTGTGCCTGGATTGGGTACATTTTACTGCGCCATTGTATATAATGGAATTTGAGCATCCATGGATTTTTGCATACACAGAGAGTCCTAGAACCAAACTCTAGTGGATATCAAGGGATCGCTGTATATTATTTTAGTCCCTCCTTCTCTATTCTGTGTAATTAGTTCTCTACATATTCACCTTCTCCAGCCTGTCAGCCTGTCTCTCTTTCTAATCTTTTCCAGTATGCCTGTTCAGCCCTTTTAAGTTTGATATATATTAATATATTTCTGAGTTATTATTTTATTTTCTATATTTTCAATATCAAAATAAGTGACTGTATATCTTGGTTGATTAGCATTCTTCTCCTATCTGAGTGGCAACTATGTGATGGGGAAAAAGGCTGTTTATCTCAATTATGTTTTGATTGCTAATTAGCATCTACCTGTCACTACTAGTCAGTATCCTCCAATGTCCCCCTCAGCTATTTCCTTAGCAATTTGTTCACCTGGTTTCCATGAGAACTGACTCATATGTATATCTCTATTCAGTCAAAACTGCCATCCACTAGGTTGTTATTAGTGATGGGATTAGATCTATTATTCACATCACATTCGTATATGGTTGCTTCTGAAGTTCCATCTTACTCTGACTTCTGAAATGTGTACCTTTTGACTTATATTACAACTTCTGGATTAAAATGAGCCAAGCACCCTTCACACACACCATGCCTTGTATAATGGCATCTCACACTCTTCACTTAACCATAGTTTTACTTCTCTTCTGAAAGTCAATTATCTCCAAGCTCTCTTTATTTTTTTCAGTACTTTTCTGGAACATTTCACAACAACCCATTCACTGCAAGGTTTGTTCAGTGAAATGGATTAGCCGTCAGATTCAAGATACAATAGTAATAATAATAATAATAATGATGATGCAAGGAATTTTAAAGTAATAGTTGTGTGTTCAAATGACCCAATCTAACTTTGGTAAGGATGCATGCAGTGTCATCAATGAACCAAGAACATAGATTCAGACTGGAAACCATATGCATTAATGCTAGGATAGTAATATGTTTACATTTATTTGCAGCCCTGTATTTAATTCATCCTAGATAATGAGAAAATTGAAATAGACAAAGTGATCCTATACCTTGGACCAAATATTGATTGGAACAGTAACTGCAGTCAAGAAATATTAGGATTGGGAAGGTCAGCTATGAAAAAAGTGGATAAGATACTAAATTGTCCAAAGCATTCTATAGATCTGAACACCAAAGTGAGAATTGTCTTCTAAGACATTATATTCCCCATCAGCATGTATGAATGTGAGAGCTGGACAGTGAAGAAAGCCAATAGAAGAAAGATCAACTCATTTGAGTTGACTCATTTGAGATGTTATGCTGGAGAAGAGTACTGAGGATATTGTGGATGGCCAAGAAGTCAAACAAATGGGTTCTAGAACAGATCGAGCCCAAACTCTCCCTGGAAGCCAGGATGACTAAAATGAGGTTGTCGTACAATGGCCACATCATGAGAAGGCATGATTCATTGGGAAAGAATTGGAAAAAAGATTAGATGGCCATATGTAAGGAGGGCTTTAGATATATATTCCTGCATAGCAGGGGGTTGGAGTAGATTACCTTTATAATCCCTTCCAACTCTATGATTCTACGCAAATATACTTTCTACACTTTCAAACACTTTTCTTTATTTTTGTTTTTTGTTTTTGTTTTTGGGGTTTGTTTGTTTGTTTGTTTACATTAGAATCAAAATAAAGTTTAAAGAAGGAAACCTCATCTGAACTGAGAAATCTCTTCTGAAAACACATCTATCATGCAGTACATTTTCTTTTTCCAGTGGTCTGGATATGTGATTGCCAGAAACATATAAATTAAATGTCTTTTTTCCCCAAAAACCTGGAATGAACATACTCAGTACCTCATTAAAAATCATAAAATACTATCATGTTTATCAAGCTACCGTCAGGCCCATTTAATCAAAAACAGTTAGGAACATCCATTTTTATCCATTTGCTCATGTGTGCTATTAGAGTCATTTCCACTTTAATCTATGAAATACTCAGACAATGATGATAAACCAAGCATGATTTAATCAGTTCTGACTGTACCGATCTGACAAATAACTTTGTGAAGATGGCAACTCTTCAGATAT
The DNA here is from genome assembly GCA_020142125.1 of Phrynosoma platyrhinos. NCBI lineage: Eukaryota > Metazoa > Chordata > Lepidosauria > Squamata > Phrynosomatidae > Phrynosoma > Phrynosoma platyrhinos. Next base: position 34,677,008 of record CM034703.1, on the reverse strand, counting down.
ATATGGAACATTTGTGAGTTTCATGGAAACAATTACTGATAATGTTTTCTGCATCCAAAATTATTCCACAGTAACCTAAAAGAACTTAGCAGTATCTCAACAACAATGTGACTGAGGGAGACAACATGGGCATCTCTGTTCTCAGGCTACATCAAGATGGACTTTTTTTGTGTGTGATCTGCTATTGATTAAGAAAGTGAACAATATTCACAGGCTGTATCAAACATCAAGATACTTCACTTCTAGGGGTTTTCACTGAACACTGTGAGCTTCATCAGCTCTTTCTCTCTCACAGGAAGACATCTTTTATAGACCCATCCAGTTCTTAAGAACTTCTGAAGAACAACACATTGAGTGCAGTGGCATCCACTGGCTGCAACCCAACATCCCATCAGCATATCATAATTATCAGCACATGGAGATATGCTACATGAGCACTACACAACCCCATGCAGAATAGCAACACTATACAACACATGTCAATAACTAGGGGCCATTACAAAATGTGTAATGTACAATATATGATGCACAACTGCCATAAACAATATACAGTACACACCTGCAATGCATAATATAGGATGCATGGCAGAGGACTGAACCTTGAGGCCTCTTCTGACTCTAGGATTCTAGGATGCACAACTTCAGTGTAAAATGCACAATGTACAATGCACAATCATAACTTGTAAAGATAAGAGGAAGAGGAACATGCAACCTGTGCAACTCCATTTCTCCTACTATAAGCAAAATATAACCATTGCACAACAGTGACTTTTTGGCCTTGCATGCGTAGCACGGCTTACACATGTGTATGTCCCTAACTGGATCCCAGTCACTGGGTGGAATGCTCTTCCCTTTGATAGCTAAGTATGCTCCAAAATGTTTATTTTTAGGTATATGTTGACACACTGTTCTTGCAATCCTTCCCTTGTAGTTCAATCTATGATTAATTTAACAGACCATGTAAATATTGTATTTGAATTTTGTCAAGTGCTGTATTCTATGTGTTATTGTTTTACATTGCTTTAAAATCTTCAGATCTATGTGGATTTTAAATATATGTAAATAATAATTAAAAGTTTATAAGATTTTATTTGTGTTTTATGTATGTATAATTTCTCCTACAGAAGTGATATGGCCTTTTTGACTAATTATCTATCTATCTATCTACCTATCTATCTATCTATCTGTATCTGCTTTGTAATCACTAACATTATGAGTCACAATCATGGCACTATTGCCATGATCATGAACGCTCTCCCAAAATAATTTTACCAGGTAGCATCTGCTTGCAGAAGTGGCCTTGCAGGTGGATTCACACTGCACATGAATGCACAAAGTACATGGATATGCAGTTCATATCCATGATATACATGGACCTTTGGTTGTGCATTTGGTTGCCTATTTGGTGTCTTGGTTCAGTTGTGCAACATTCTCATTCAACAGAAGGTTCACATAGCACTGTGTAACTCTGCATGTAGAGATTCACCCTACACAACCTTGAAGTAGGGTCCTGGCTCATATCTGGTTCTGTCCCATTTTTAGTGATAGGCATACTAAGATCAGAGTTACATGGGTGAAGCTGATTATGAGTGTCTAAGAACCAGTGTGATGTAGTGCTTTAAGTGATGACTCTGTAGATCAGGGTTTGATTCCTTGTTTGACTATGGAAACCCACTGGGTGACCTTGGCAAGTCACAGAGCCCCAGAAAACCCTGTGATAGGGTCACCATAAGTCAGAAATGACTTCAAAGCACATGACAATAACAACAACAAGGGTTGATTGACACCCTACTGGAAGGTTGATTCTGACTAGATGGAGGAAAACTGGGTGATTGGTGGTCCTGTCCACATGACTGCAGGTGAGTGATTCCTATGCAACTGTGTGTGTAGTGTATGTTGAGGGTTTATCAGTTTTCTATTGTGGTCAGAGAATATGTACTTTGTGTCAAGTGTTGTCTTTCTCCTGACAGAAGAAATGAAAAGGAGAGTTGCCGGTTCTTTCTCCTTCTGCTTAGCAGCCAATGACTCCTGCAAAAATGCTACTTACAGTCATGATTTGAAATGTTATTTCTTTTGAGAAAGTAATGAAAATATACAGAGATTTTCCTCTGTATATAATTTCCATAATAAAGACTGGTTGTGTGGTGAATGTTCGTTTTTGTTCCTTTGGTGTGATATATTATATCTGAAAAGATTTTCATTGGAGAGGAAATTCTTACAGAACCACCACCCCCTTATATTTTGTACCTATATTATCTAAACATGGTAATTTTATGCATGAAAAAATGAAGCAGGCAAAATTATGTGTAAAAGGTGAAATGCTAACAAATTTATTAGGTGCTGCTAAAAGCATTTTTAATTAAAGTGGTTTTGGCATTTCAATGCAAATACTGTAAATAAAACTTGGTGATATATTTTTTTTTCCTTGACAGTAACAGGAGATTTGCAGCACAATCCTAAGCATGTTACTTTAGGATTAATTTATTAACTGTGAAGTGAGCCATATTTAGCTGAATAGAGCTTAAAGGTAAAGGTAAAGGTATTCTCCATTGACAAGGTTGTGAAGTCATGTCTGACCATAGGGGGAGGTGCTCATCTCTGTTACTAAGCCAAAGAGCCAGCGTTGATAGAGACCACTCTGTGATCATGTGGCCAGCATGATTGTACAGAACGCTGTTTACCTTCCCATTGAGAAGTGGTACCTATTTATCTACTTGAATTTGCATGCTTTCAAACTGCTAGGTTGGCAGAAGCTGGGACTAGTGACAAGAGCTCACCCCATCATGCAGCACCCGGGCCTTGAACTGCCAACCTGCCAATCTTGCAATCAACAGAGTCAGCATCTTAACTACTTGAGCCATGCATAGAGCTTACACCTTTCTAAATATGTTCAGGGTTGGAACTGTGTTTAGGGTGTTTTCAAATGGTTCCATTCAATTGCTATTTAATTCAATGTGGTGGGGAGACATGTGTAAGCTACATTTGTACTGTCATGACCATCACAATAAAGAGTTTATATCTACTTGCTTCCTTTATTTTATTCTCATTGTTGTTAACTGCCCTCAAGTGGACCCCAAGTCATGGTGATCCTGTCGAAGAGATATCTCCAAGACCTCCTGTCCTCCACTGCTCTGCTTAACTCCAGGCTTTTAAAGTGTGAATTTTACTTATGTAATATGTGTGTGTGTGTGTGTGTAATTGGTGTGCCATTTTTAAAGCGTTAATGTTTTTAATTTTTTATTGAAATGATTTTAACTGTCTTGAGATTTTAACTACATGTTTTAATACTAGTATAATTTAATTTTTCTTTTAACTTTCTAATTAGTGTTTTAGTTGTATACTTTTTAAATTATTGTAAGCTGCCTTGAATCCCATTTTGGGAGAAAGACAGGATATAAATCCAGTAAGTAAATAAATAAGTAAATAGTGGTTTGACCATTTGGACTATGACTTTGGAAAACTTTCAAAATTTTCACCAAATATGCATGTGGCATGGGCCAAGTAGAATTTACGGATACATATCATTTCTTTATTATATACACATTTGCCATGGAAAATCAGGTATACCCAGGTAACTGCACGAAACATTGCTGTCTTTACAAAACATTAACAAAGCACATCTGAGGCTTTTTCTGTTATTTCTGTCATATATGAATGCTGTTAATTTGGGGGGGGAAAACTCAGATACATAGCCCAGCTAATGCAGAAATTACCTTCACACTCAGAGCAGATTTAAAGCAAAGCCAATTTAAATCTCATACATGAAATAGATCTCTACTTCTCTCATGGATGAAGTTAAGATGCTTGGCTCTTCTAAGGTTTGTTGATGGATGCTCAAGAAGAGAAAGACTCCTAAGAAGAAAAATCTCTGGGGAATGAAGTGGCATCTTTTCCATCAGAGGTGGAGCAGACTGAGATGTAAATGAGCTACAATGTAGGATTCTCCCCCTCCTCAATCATTTCTTTCTTAAGAGTGAAGTGGAGGAGTAGAAGGAGGTTCTGAAAGAATTTTTAAAAGCAAATTTCTGTTTGCCAGCACTCCATCCCATTCTTCCACCCCAAACTTCCTGCAATTTTCAGTAAGGTACAGAGACTGAAGGAATACTTGTCTTCCTCAGTATCCATGTTCTGGGAAAACACTCTTAAGCTTGAATCCTGTTGCTGCTGCTGCTACAACAACATATTGCCTGTCTAAGGGTGATGTCATCCCAGTAACCTGGCCAAAACTTTACTGATAACTGGAGAAAACATGCCCAAAACTTTATTATTACAGCTGAAAATGAGGTTGGCCAGATGCATAGGTCCAGATCCAGGCATTGACCAACCCGCCTATTGATCGATGAACCCAACTCTGGCTGGTGCCTAACCAAAGGGATGACAGGGCAGGATCTATCTGGGCTAGTGCCCATAATGGTCCTCTGTCACCAGGGAGTGCTGGAAATTTGTCCACCCCCACCTGGGTGACACAATTTCTGTCCCACACACCCTGAGTCCCTGGAGGTGACTCCTGTATATTACCAGTGCCACAGGATATTTGTGAACAATGTTGCAGATCCAGGACCCATGTGACATACCCACATAGTCTGGACTGGATATACCCACATAGTCACGAAACCTGGGTGAACACATACAAGAACAAAGAACGTACTGCCCACCAATGAGCAAAAAAGAGGGAGGATGGGTGAGAAGTTGGTCTAAGACTGCTGAGCTCCCAATTACTCCTCACCTGACCAAAGTGAAGACTTCATCCTTCACTTCAGCTGGCTGTTTCAGTCAATCAGTTTTTTCCAGGTTCAATCTCTTTGGCTGAGGTTTTCTGCTTTTTCCAACAAAGAATCATGGGAAGAAGACATCAGCAATCCTCCATGAAGGAGAACTGCCATTTGGCTCTGCCTGCCCCAGACAGCAATTGGCCCATGCAGTAAGTCATGTGATCACTTTATAACTCAACTCTTTTGTTTATATTTCCTTTTCTATTTGTTAAGCTTTCTCAGTTCTGTGCACTCTCCTCTGGGAAGCACATATTTGTTAACCTCCTAAATAAACCTGGTGAAATTATGCTTGAATTGCAAGGCATCCCAGAGAGAGTAATCTAAACATTTTGTCACAATTATACAAAATTGTAACATTTGCTTCAGACCAGTTTACTATCAGCAAAATAGTATGCATATGGGTAACAAATAGTCAAAGCATCATTTTCTGGAAAATGACAGGGTTATTTTAACTGGAGGAGAATTTGCATACAAAGGTACATACCAAGCTGCCAAATGTGGTCTAACAAAAGTCATGTTCCATTTGATAATGATAGCAACATGGTATGTATTCTTTTCTAAAGGTAGCCTCTTGTCCTGAGTACAGATTATGCATCAGGAAAATCAAATGTAGCAGCACACACAATTCTTTAAGAGCAATCCATAGATTTTTGTAATCTATGTAGCTAAAGAATTCTTTGGAATTCTTTGGTGTTCTCTAGTATTGCAGTGTTATCCCTAGTGCCTCTTCCTTACCCAAACACAGCTTGCACCTTTGGAATTTCTTGTTCCATATATAGTATGAGTCTGCTGCAAAATTTTGAGCATGGCTTTGCATGCATGGGAAGTTAATGCAATGATCCTGTAGTTACCGCAATTTTTTGTGTCTCATTTTTGCAGATACGAATGTATATTGATCACTTCCACTCTATGGGCCATTGTGTTTTCAATATTTCTTGGTAGATTTTAGTTAGAACTAAAATTGATTCTCTTTCTGCAGATTGCAGCAGTTCTATTGGTATATCATTTGTTCTTGGTGATTTGCTCCTCCCAATTGCTCTGAATGAAGCTTTGACTTCAAATCCCAAAATTTGGGGTTCATCTTGTGGGGTAATTTAAATTTCCTAAGGCTTCTGCCTTTTCTAAGGAAACAAAAATATTGAATATCAAAAATATCAAAGCCAAGCCTGTTAGGGTCTAGCTTTAAATTAGCACAAAAGTAGAAATGTGCTCTTGCCTAACAATGGGCCTCTACAGATGGGCTCTTTGGGCCATCCTGGAGGCAGGGATGGGGAGGGGCAGCTGCACACCAGCCACCTCAACCCCTCCCTGAAGACGTCCTGATGCCATGCGCTATTACATACAGCGTGCGGCTTCAGGGCGTCCTTCCGGCACAGCCTTTTGATGTGCTACACCAGAAGGGGTGCTAAAGAGCCACATGCCGGCTCTTAGGGCACCCTTTTTGCCACTCCTTTCTGAGGCAGCAAAAGAGAGGATCGGGGCCAAGGCGTCCAGCAGCCTTGGCCTTGATCCTCCACTTCCTGGGGTGGCCCAGCGCCGCCCATCTGCATCCCCCCAATGTTTTCCTCAGAACTGAGACTGACTCCAAAAAACAAAAAACACGTAGTTTATAGTTTAGTTTTTTTTTAAAAATTTATTAATGCAAAGCATTAGCAAAATAAATATTGATCAGGAAAGCTATATAAAATCTTATACACAAAGCCTTTAACAAACCAAAAAAATCTTTTGTCTTCCCATAAATCCCATTATCATCTTTCATTTTGTCTCAATTCATTATTTTGCATTAAATTACCTACGAACTGTTATCACTAGCACCTAACAGCCTATCCTATTCTCTTCTTCCTCTTTATATCTTCCATTCCTAACCCATCATTCTTCTTCCATTCCTTTCACCCTTCTACATATACTCCTTCTATTTCCTTCAACTACTTCTATCTTCTTTCTGTCTACCAATCCTGGTCTTTTCTCATATCCAATCTTCCTTTCATCATCTTCTTTCTCATCCCTCTTTCCATTCAGAACAGTCTACTTATCTACTCATATCCTATTCTCTTCTCATACCTTCTAAATCACCTACTGACATCTTCATCACATTTTTCTCTTTCGCTCTCATTCTACCTTCCTTCCCACCTATCAACAGTTTAGTATTTAATTTTCTTGACTTTCTACAGCTGCTTTTTCTTTTTGAAACTTGATTTTTTTTCTTCTGCTAATTTTTGATCTTCCCATTGCATTCCACTCTAGCTTGCTCTATTCGTTATTTGCTAATATTTTTTCTGCTTTTTCTACTTTTGTTGTCAATAGTTTCCTTTAGATTTTCTACATTTCCTCTTCCTGAACAAACCCATTTCCATACACATATAGTATTTATATCTTACTCCACTGAACATAAAGACACATTTAATTATAGTGTTCACAGAGACAGATCTATCTTCACTGTATCACCCCATTTGTCTTCTAAGTACATCATTACCAGGTTCCATTCTTCTCTCATTTTTTCTAAAGTATTATTTTTTATTTTTTGTGTTAATTTGTCCATTTCTATGGCATCATATAATGTGATTAGCCAATCTTTTTCACTAAGAGTCATGTCTGTTTTCCACTTCTGTGCACATAATATTCTAGCTGTCATGGTCATGTAAAAGCAAATTTTCCCATTTTTTCCCCAATTTCTATATCAAACATACTTAATAAATAAAATTGGGGTTTCATTTGTACTTTCATATTCAATGTTTTACTCATTATTTCATTAATGCATTTCCAATATTTTTTTAACTTTTTACATGTCCAACAACAGTGGAAAAAGGTTCCTGGCTTTTCCTTGCATTTCCAACATATGTTGTTTACATTTTTATATATCTTAGAAATTTTGACTGTGGTGATATACCATCAAAGGTACATTTTGTAAAAATTCTCTCTTAGTATCTTGTAAAACTTTCAATCTGATCCTTGGTTTCTTCCCATTCCATTCTTTAAATGGTATTTCCAATGAAATAATTGGAATCATTTGAAATAGGAATATCATCTTGGGCAGAACTGTCATTTTTATAGTAGAGATTCTCCCTAATAATGATAAATTTAGTTTGTTCCAATTAGTCAAGCCTTTTTTTAATTTCCTTCCAAATTTTACTCTATTTTTTTCATACAAGTCTATTGTTTTCTTGGAGATATTTATTCCTAGA
>CM034703.1:34640747-34656514 GCA_020142125.1 Phrynosoma platyrhinos | reverse complement strand
TTTTGATCCTGTCCTCTGGGGTATTAGCTACTCCTCCTAATTTGGAGTTGTCATAACTGACTGTAGGGGGCGATGCTCATCTCTGTTGCTAAGCTGAAGAGCCAGCATTGTCCAAGGACTACTCTGGTGGTCATGTGGCCAGCATCACTGCACCAAACACTGTTACCTTCCCACTGAAGTGGTACCTATCTATCTACTTGGATTTGAATGCTTTTAAACTGCTAGGCTGGCAGAAGCTAGGACTACTGACAGGAGCTCACCCCATCATGACAGGAAAAGCATGCTACTAAACTATACATATTTACTATACCCTGTGGTTTAGTTCAGAGAACTAGCTGTCCCCCATCTTTGCACAGTACCACCCAGAAAGGTTGTTTTTTCAGCTAATATCAGAGGTGTGATTTACTAAGGATACCTAGGTTTCCACTATTTTTCTGGATATTAGGGAGCAGCCGGCCCTCTGCACGGGCGGCACTCTGACGATGCCTTTCCACTGCAGCATCTGCACACGCTGCAGTGGAAGAGGCACCGAAGGTGCGCCAGCAGCCTTTTGCAGCGCACCTTCAGCGATTCGTGGAAGGAGTGCTATTTTAGCGCTCCTTCCTGGGGTGGCGAAGCTGGACCACAGGGCCAAAGAATGTGGATACCTCGGCCCCGATCCACAGCTTCCCAGGGTGGTCCCGTGCCGCCCGCCTCTGTGTGCAGACTAAAGTCTTGGGGAATTACTTCTGCTCTTTCAGGTCTCCTAGCAGGGAGACAGATCTCTAGGTGAGCAGCACTGGAGGAGAATGTTTGACTTTTGTATGTGAAGGGGCTTCAATGCCTAGCCTCACATCTCCTTCCATACCCAGCTGAGACCAGTACTCTCGGGCTCATCGCTAAGATGTTGGTCTCTGTGTTGTGCTTGTGCCATGTTGGTGCACCAAAATACCAGAAGCAAAATGAGAAGACTAGAAAGAAAGGTAGGGATGTATGCTCTGGAGCCTATTATGCTATTTAGAGCAAGGCAAGGAGTAGAATGTCAACTCATGATTCAAGGTTCTCTTATTCAAACCTTGGTGACAGTGGTGCCCAGCCTGGAGGAGAACCTCCTTGATGGATGTTGCTGGGCTTCAACAAGCTACAAGAAGAATGTAGGGCCTGGAAGCATTCCCCACATATTGTGCATGCTGCAAAAAGGCCATGTATGATGTGAGTTGGGAATGCTAGGAGGAGCAATACCAATTGCTGGAGCTCCTGGACACATTTTGCTACTTGCCACCAAAATAACTTTACTTTGTTTTGCTTTTTCCTCTGTGGCTCTGGGCTGTCATGTTACCTAGTTAGCAAGGTTTTACTTATATTCTGGGTCATTTACCTGGATTGCCCTCAGGTGACTCACAAGCAGTTCTTTACTGCCTCACAACCCTTGTCTGGTTAATCCTATCTGATGTGCTGGATGCATTCATTGTGAGCTGCTTGATATATGGCAGATTCCTAAATGAAAGCATGCATTGCATGTACATTGCCATGCAGGATAAATACACATGCATGTATTTTACTGCATATAGCATGGGACCAAAATTTGGATTTCACCAGAATGTAGGAATTTCATCATGTCAGAAGTGGTCATTAAATGCAAGTTTATCTCCTGAATTTGTCTGTGGACTGCATATGAACGTGCACATACATGTGTGTGTGTGTGCGTATTTCCAACTTCTTGCTGCAGCTTAGAAAAGCAAAATAATTGGTGAAATCACTGAAATCCTGTTCCTCCACTAATGAATTCCCCAATGACAAGAAAGAGGAGATGGAAGAAGTAAATTTCATCCCTCTGAGATCCAGAGGGCTTCAGTAGATTTATACCAGTTTCTCTAGCTTAGATAGTGTAGCATCATTAATTCATACATTGTTTGCCAATAACCCTTAGGAAAAGCAGGGGGGGAATATTATTTTCTGCCAATCATAATATTTGATAGCTTCAGTAAATACTGGCCAGGATAGCACAGCTGTCTCAGGAGGATTCATGGCCATCTTATGCTGGTGTGAACCTGATGCAAGACCACTGCTAGCTGAGAATGTTATATTGCCACAACCTTTGATTAAGCAATATTCAGGATATTGTCAAAACTGTATTTGTCTATCCTCCCAAAGTCAACTATTTTGAGTGACTTTCTGTCCAGATACTAAGGCATTTTTCAGAAGTGACAGCTAGGAAAACCTTTCAGGCAAAAAAACCCAGCATAGGCTTACTTGATAGTAAATGCTATTACAATAGATGGGACAAGCCAAGCAATATGTTTGGGATTTAGGTATTAACCTGGAGTGCACTGTTTCTGACTTCATGTTGCTACTGCTGTAAAAAAAGGGAAAAAAAAAAGAAGACTTCTATTTTGATTGAAAATACATTCCAGTCAATGCTGCCTCCCTCCGCCCCCCCTTTTTTTTCCCTTTTGGCTTCTAGGGGTGAGAAATTGAAATACAGATTTTAGAGTCAAGTTGGTAAGTCCCTCTCACCCTTCGAAAGTCTCTATCTTAGGTCACCACTATTTCACTAGAACGATCAATAAGACAGACTGCATTCTGGCAGTAATAGGGTCTGAGAAGCCAATATGTGTCAGAGATGTCCTGGCAAAGATATCTTGCAGCTGATCCTGCACTCTGACCTTCATGATTCTGTAAGGTGTTACCCCTGATTTGCTCCTCATTCTACCCAATATTTTTTTTAATCAGATGCTACCAACCATATTCTAATCCCTAATTTCTTGGTTATCTCTGTGAATCCAATATAACACACCAATGACATCAGGAAAGGAAATCTTAAAAGAAAACAAAGATTCTTAACAGTATGGGAAAAGAAAGAATGCAAAACATACCACTCCTTTGGCTGGATAAATTATAGACTTACACCATGGGGTGTAATCAATGTATCTTATAGGCAGATAGTCTGAGACTCTTTATAAATAAGAATCTGAATGCAAAATAAGCTTAACAGATGTAGCATTTATTGTTCAGATTCTTTGTCGGCATACAGCCATACACAAAATGATTCTTCCCCTTTCTTCCAGAAACTCCTTTGTCCCTCCAGGTCAGTACAAATCTTAGAATGGGCTCAGCTGTGATCAGATCAGGACATTCTGAAATACTGGTTTGGATCAAGGAATGGATCTGCAATAGATGAGAGGTCTAAATTTGAAAATGAACTGTGAGTCAGTGGAGATATTTAAAAAAAACAACAACCAGGAAAACAAGAAAAATATGGTGCCCAGACAGGTCAGAATCCAAGATTAATGTTTTATGTGAAATACAATAATAATGTAGATTAAATTTGCTACAATATTGTCCAACTGTCCCAATTTGACAGGAAAAAACTCAATCTTCTGTCATCCCACTTTTTCAGCTGCTTTTAAAACATCCAGATTTTAATCTCCTCCTCCCACTTTCCACCTGTCCGATAAAGCAGCCAAGTAACTGATAAGAGCCAGCACACCAATGCAAGTCTGAAACACAAAGGCAGTTCACAAAGTACAATACCAGTCCAAATGTTCCAAGAAGCAAAATCAGGAGCAAGCCAAGGGTTCAAGAGTCCAGAGAGCAAGCCAGTAAGTCCAGTCCAGGGTTCTAGCAAGCAGGTCGTTGAATCCAGTCCAAAGGTCAGGGGTTTCAAGGCAATCCAAGGTCTATGAAGCCAAGGAGTCAGAATTCAATGCTTTTTCCAGAGAACACAGATAAGCTCTGACAGAGGAGCTCAGTGTCTCCCAGCTGTTTATATTGTCCAGCTGCCAATCACAACTGTTTGGATTTAGCAGAGCATTTCTCATATAATCTCAGAGAACGCCAGAGGCACGCCCTTTCTGTCCTTCTCTGTCTAAAGGTAGATACCTCCTCGTCCTGCTCCTCTATATCTCCCAGGCCTGGAACTTCTGCTGGGGGGAGGCTTTCTGCAGGGGGGAAGCTAGGCTGCTGAGGCAGAGGCTGTGCTTCAGTGGGTACAAGAGAGCCAGGTCCAGGCTCAGTCAACTCCACTGGAACTGGCAGAGCAAAGCCAGGACCTGGCTCAGCCTCCTCATCCTCTGAGTCCTCCATGTCCTCAGCCTGGCTGGCCATGACACCACCTTTGTCCTTACTTTACTCTAGTTGCTGCAAACTGAGTTCAAAGTACAAAAGTAGATTGTACTCAATTAACTCAAGGGCTGTGTGTCTGTGCACGTGTGTGTGTGTGTGTGAGCGAGAGAGAGAGAGAGAGAGAGAGCTTGCTTTTCCCAGTAGGCTCAGGCAAAAGCAAATGGCTGCAGGCTGTCCTAGCTTGTGTGCTCTTCTTCATTAATAACTTTTGCCATCTTGACCACACTCTGATGTTACTTGGCCACATATGTCCTGGTTTTCATCTGTGAAATGGAGGGTATGCAACAACAGGAGTAAAAAGGAGAGATAGAACAATAGAAATAATAACAACAATAACAACAATAACAACAATAGGAGAGAGGATAGCATCTTGCTTATATTGTTTCATTAGTTGGTTAAGCTTATTTAATCGCATGTAAGAAACTTTACAATTTTATGTAAATAAACATACATATGTTGTTTGTCTTTTTAGCATGGCTCAGAAATAGTACTCAGTCCCCTGCATGTTTCTCCATATTAAGAGATACCACAGAATTATGACTCTATACTAGGCAGAGAGAGTGACAAGCTACCTCAAGTGGGAGGGTGTTGTTGTTGTACTAAAATCCTGCTTGTAGGCTTTCCGTATGCAACTGATAAAACACTGTGGAAAGAGAATGTTGCACTAGATGAGCCTTTTTTGTCAGTCCAGCATGGCTATTCTTCTGTTCATATCCTCAGTGTGTGTGATGGTACAGTGTAAAGGGGGAAATATCTTAAATGGTGGATGCAGATTTGTAGACCCAATGAATAGAGATACTGCCATCTTTTAATCCAATCTCTGAAGGTTTCAATTGAAGTTATCCACTAAACTACTAGATTTTAATCAAGTTCCATCCCTGAACCACTCCTGCTTCTGCCTAGGGATTTAAAGCATATCCATAGGTTTTCTTGTCTTTTACAAGCTGCATGTTTTCTTGTCTTGGACAAGAAATAATGTCTCAGTTTAAGAAACATTTTAAGAAACCCTACCAAAAACCTGCCAGTCGCTGCAAGATGTTTCACCTCTAGTTGAGAACAAAAAGGCTAGTGCTTTCCCCTAAACTTTTATGGTGAAAAAGATAGCATGCACGTGCTATCTTTGTACAAAACATTGTACATATACAATGAGCAAAAACACTGTATTTTGGATGAAAAGCATTTTTGTGCAAAAAAGTCAGGAAATTTGCACAGAAGTCCATAATCTTTTTTGAAAAACATATTGAAACATATTTTAAAAAAACTCTTGAAAAAATGTAAAAACTGTTAGGATGGAGTCCTTGGGGGGAAATGTCCAATGTGATGGAAAGCAGCAGCCATGATGAGTCAGCATTTGGCCACTGCTGAATCATGCAGACTCATGCTGAGTCACAGGATGTGACAACATGAGGGTAGTCATCTGGTGCTGCAAAACTGCTGCAAAACTGCAGTGTCATTCAGGTAAGTGACAGGTGGCCAGGAGGAAGAGGCAGGGCCAGAATGCCATGTGGAGGTATGGCTATATAAGGCACAAGCCTCTGGACACATGTGTGGGTGTTGATGGTGGTCATTGTATGTATTGATGCTAGTCTTGTTGTCCATAGCCTTGTATATAGAGCAACAAAGATTAAAGCCTCCTTTGAGAGACATCTGTCTGTGGAATCTCTTTGCTCTATCTGGAAGGGGAGAGGAGCTTCTCCAGCTGACAAGCTACCTGCTTCATCAGAGAAAGTCTGCATCCTGGTGCTGCATGTTTACGTGGTCTTCACACACTGTGTAACCATGCTAACAAGGGTTATGGGCCCAGTCTGTGCCAGCAGATGCAAGTCTGTGCCAGACTAGATGCAAGCGTGAGTAGCGGTTTCAGTCAGTCATCCAGAAGAATTGCTTTCTACTGTCTGTGTGCCAGAGGGCAAAGAGTTAAGAAGCCAAGCTGTTCAGCCAGACTTCTTATCACAAGCTGATAGTGAAAGCTGGGAAGGCTGCCAACGCTGAGCATTAGTCTTGTTTATTTGCCAGCATGGAATTTGCAAAGTTTCCAAAACTGAATGACCAGAACTACTCACAGTGGGCAGTGTATGCTGAGGTAGTTCTGGTAAGGGAGGGTCTTTGGGATCCAGTTGAACAGGGACCCTCTTCCAGCAATGCTGAGCTTGACAGAAAAGCATGTGTGGCCATCTGTCTCAGTTTGGACACCAGCCAGCTGGACCAAGTGAGAGATAAAAGGTCGGCTCAGGAGATCTAGCTTGCTTTGAAAAATGTGCACCAGTCTGACTCTGCACTGTCAAAGATGCTGTAGAGAAAAAGGCTGTATGCCTGCAAAATGCAGAAGGAACAGCCCCCAGAGGAGCATCTGGCCACAATGAAGCATTTGTGCCTGGAGGTGGAATCCAGAGGATTCCCAAGAGAACAAAAGGCTTATATCATGTTAGGCAATCTGTCAAGTGACTTTGACCACATATTGTACAGCCTGCAGGGGGTGCCAGAGAATCAGCTTAATATGGAGTTGGTGTCAACATGTGTCCTGGAAGAATGCCAGAGACGGCATTTTGAGACTGGCATTCAGGGACAGATACAGACTGAGACAACAACAAGCACACTGCCAGAGGCAGCTGTCTGCAAGGTGAAGAGATGTTTTGCTTGTGGGCAGCTGGGACATTTTCAGAGGAACTGCACAAGGTTACCTGCTGTGAGAAGGAAACAACAACACCGGTCTCCTGGGAACAGGAAAGGAGTTGTTTCTGCAGTGAAGGACAGTAACTCCCAAGCCCACCTTGCTGTTGCTGCCAAACATCAATGGATGATAGACAGTGGTGCAACTTACCACCTTGTCAACCAGAGGTCCTTGCTGAAGGACAAGAAGCCCTCCAGTGTTGACTCAGTGGGTTTGGCGGATGGGGGTTCCAGCCAAATAAGGGACATGGGGACTGTACATTTCCCAGGGTTTGACAAGGACTTTGAGAATGTACTTTGTGCTCCCCAGTTACAGAACTGTCTGGTCAGTGTGTCAGCACTGACTACAGATGGGTATGCCCTGCATTTTGATGGGGGATGAGTATCTGATCACCAGAGGGAGGCAGGTTTGTGCTAAAGCCCATAAGCACAATAGGCTTTATTACCTGGATGCCCAGGCAGAGTGTGCCACAGTTGGCAACATGCCGCTCCATTCAAACTGTGCACACTACCTCTACAGGGTGCTGGGACACACTGGGTTCACATCTTTGGAAAAGCTGAAGGGTGTGTGTCCAGGGCTAAAGCGGAAGGACTGCAACAACTACTTGGAATGCTCTGTGTGTAGCAGGATCAAACTGAGGGCTTATCCTGTTGCGAAGAAGAGCGAGTGCGCCACCCAGAAGCCATTCCAAGTAGTGCATGCAGATATTGCAGGCCCTTTTAGTAAACCAGTAGGGGGCAGCAGATATCTGATGGTGGTGGTTGATCACCACATGAGGTTCACATATACCTTCAACCTGAAGGAGAAAAATCAGGTGGCTGCCACATTCAAAGCCTGGGTGGAGACAGCTGAGAGGGAGTTTGAATATAAGGTGGACTTCTTGGTGACAGACCATGGCAGTGAATTTTTGTCTACCAGTCTGGGTAACTGATTGAAGCAGAAGGACATTCGCCACAAGACCACCAACCCAGCCACCCCACAGGAAGATAGCCTGGTGGAGAGGAAGATTGGGGTGTTGACACAGATCAAACACTGCTTGATGCTGGATGCAGGGGCCCCAGAGAGTCTTTGGGGGGAGGCAATCCTGACTGCATGCCACATCAGCAACAGGGTATGGAACTCAGCAGTCAAGCAGACCCCGTATTACATGTTGTGTGGGAGATCACCCAACCTAAGCTATCTGAAGGTGTTTGGGCAGTATGCCAATGTGTTGGTTCCCTAAAATGTCAGGAGGAAAGGAGACCCCAAGTGGCACAGGCTGATGTTTGTGGGGTATGAGGGGAACAGCTACAGGTTCTACATGGGAAATGGACACATCCTGATATCCAGGAGTGCTAATTTTGAAAAACACTCTGGGTGGGAGAAGATGCACTCAAACCACAAGGTGCTCATGAGGTTGGGACAACAGAGTGGTAATACTGGGACTGGAGGGGTGGAAACACCTGAGGTCAAAACACCAGCCCAGCACATCCAGTGAGTCTTCTGGTACTCATATCTCATCCATCACCACACAAAAGTTTGTTACCCCTTCATCCACAGAGATGGGGGTACAAACAAGTAGTGATAGTGAGGATAAGAGGGGCAGGACCAAGGTAATCATTCCTCAGAGGACTCAGAGAGTCAGGAGGCCATCTGAGTGCTTTGTAGTCCAAAATGCTAGAGTGTGTGCCATAACAGCAGAGGACCCAGAAAGCTACCAAGAACTTCTCACTTTTCCCAGGGAAAAACAGGAGAATGGTTTCAGGCATGGAAAGTGAGTTTTCTTCTCTGGTAAAGAGAGAGGTTTTTGAGGTGGTAAGCAGGCCAGGTGACCGGAAGGTCATAGGATGTAAGTGGGTCTTCAAGAAAAAGGAGATGCTAGATGGGACCCACAAATACAAAGCAAGGTTGGTGGCAAGAGGCTTCTTGCTACAGCAGTTTGAGAGCTTCGATAAAACATTCTCTCCCACAGCAAAGCCTGAGAGCCTTAGGCTGGTGCTTGCTTTGGCTACCAGGAAGGGTCAGATAGTCAGGCACTTTGATTTTGAGATGGCTTACCTGAACGCCAAGCTAGAGGAGGAGGTCTTCATGGAACAGGCACCAGAGTTTGATGAGGCCAAGGAGGGCAAAGTCTACAGACTTAAGAAAGCCCTTTATGGATTAAAGCAGAGTGTGTGCTCCTGGAATTTGTGTATCCATGAAGAGCTGGTGCGACTTGGATACACAGACAGTGTCACTGATGCCTGTGTGGAGTCAATATGATGATGAGGAGTCACTATGATGATCTACGTAGATGACCTCTATGTGGCTGCTCAGACTGAGCAGGAGGTGAAGGCTGTGGAGGCAGAGTTGGCCAAGAAATTTGTGTTAAAGGATTTAGGAAACCTCAAGGCCTACCTTGGGATTGAGGTTGAGAGGACTGCAGATGGCAAGGTGTTACTAAGTCAGTTGAAGAAGACTGAGAAATTGCTGGAGAAATGTGGCTTGGACAACACCAAAGTGGTTAGGAGCCCCAAACTCCAGGGTTCACCAGCAGTTCAGAGTCTGACAAAGTGTTTGAGCATCCAGACTTGTACAGATTAGTCATTGGCAGTCTGATGTTCATCACCAACAACACCAGGCCATATATAGCATTTGCAGTGGGCGTGCTGAGTCAAAGGGTGAGCAGTCCTAAGGTGGAGAACTAGACAGCAGTTAAAAGGCTTTTAAGATACTTGAAGGGCAATAAGGAGCGAAAGCTGATGTTGCAGGGATCTGAAGCCGAGCTGGATTGTTATATAGATAGCTCATTTGCATCAGAGATGCATGACAGGAAGTCAGTTATAGATCTGTTAATCAGGTATGCTGACAGTCCAGTGGTTTGGAGGAGCAGGAAACAGAGCTGTGTAGCCCTCAGCACTTCAGAGGCAGAGTTTGCAGCCTTGTCAGAGATGGCAGGGGAAGTGCAGTGGGTGAAGCAGCTTCTGTTGGACCTTGGTGAGGAGTGCACAGGTCCAACAGTTGTGCATGAGGATTCACAGGCCTGCATAGCAATGTCCAAGGTGGAGAACCTGAAGAACAGAACCAAGTATATCAGTGTCCACTACCAGAATGTGAGGAAGTTGGTTCAGAACGGTGTTCTGAGTCTGTCGTACATTAGCACTTAGGACAATGTGGCAGACATCCTCGCAAAGGCTCTGCAGATAGAGAGGCAGGAGTGGATGGTCTGAGAGCTAGGCTTGGCACCAGGAGAGACAGCAGAAGCTCAAGGTTCTGGTGGATGGTAGGTTCAGCCAAGGGCAGATGAAGAGTGGGAGAACATCTGGGCCACAGTGGCAGAACATCTAGGCCAGAGTGCAAAAGCACTAGAAGAGATGTGCCTGGAATTGTGAGCAGATTTCCAGGAGGTGTGCATATCAGGAGGAGTTCTGCTGGAGGTAATAGAACAGGATTCTGAAATCTAGAATGGGGTTCTGAGGTCTGGGGCACACAGGTCAGGGTGACAATGGCATAAACAGAGCATTAGGAGCCAGCGGGAGGACATGGGTAATGCCAGGCTGGCAAGATATGGCACACAAGGGAAACTAGTAAGTTCATGCACAAACACTCCATGTGAAACCAGTCAAGATAGGTGCACACATTGAACATTTTGGAGGGGATTGTTAGGATGGAGTTCCTGAGGGAAAATGTCCAATATGGTGGAAAGCAGCAACCATGATGAGTCAACATTTGGTCACTGCTGAGTCATGCAGACTCATGCTGAGTCACAGGATGTGACAACATGAGGGTAGTCATCTAGTGCTGGAAAGCACAACAAGCTGCTGCAAAACTGCAGTGTCACTCAGGTAAGTGGCAGGTGGCCAGCAGGAAGAGGCAGGGACAGAATGCCATGTAGAGGCATGGCTATATAAGGCACAAGCCTCTGGACACATGTGTGGGTGTTGATGGTGTTGATCATGTTGATCATGGTTGTATGTATTGCTGCAAGTCTCATTGTACATAGCCTTGTACATAGAGCAACAAAGTTTAAAGCCTCCTTTGAAAGACATCTGTCTGTGGAGTCTCTTTGCTCTGTTTCGAAGGAGAGAGGAGCTTCTCTAGCTGACAAGTTGCCTGCTTCATCAGAGAAAGTCTGGATCCTGGTGCTGCATGTTTACATGGTCTTAATGCGCTGCGTAACCACGCTAACAAAAACACCCAGTAGAAAAAAGATGTTGGTAGTTTTACTGTAACTTTGTGCTGACCGAATGGTCGTAATAAATAAATAAATAAATAAATAAATAAATAGATGTTGGTAGCATTTCATTTCCACATGCACAAAAATAATAAGCAAAGATTTACAATTCTGCACTTCCATAGTTGAAATTCTTTGCTACAGCACTGAAGCTTTCATTTTCAGTACAGAAAAGAGAGGGAAAGGCTGCGATGATTTATATTTACCTGTTTAAGTGATATGCAATGTGATAATTTAATAGCTGGCATGAACAAGCTATTGGAGTATTTGACCAGTACTGCAATATGTTTTCTAAGTTTGTGTCTATTGAATAAGGTTTGTTTTCTTAATATGCATGTTGTGAGTGAGGGACTGCCTCTTTTGGTGGAAAAAAACCCTTGGCTCTTCTACTTGAGGACAGATTCTTTCTGATTCTGATTCCTTTTACAAGCTGCAAGGATGGGGTATGGACTCTGGTTAATGTACCTTCACACAAAACTGACCAGGTTACCAGGCCAACAGTGTGTGCATGCACACACAAACATGCACGCACATATGCACGCAACCATAGTTTGGAGAAAAGTCTGACAGTGGGCAGGTTGTGGGCTGCATAGACACCCACATAGTCAACTTATAAGGTGATGCTATTACAATAAGGCAAAGATTGCGCAATGCAGTTGTGGAAAGATGCTTTTTAAGTTTCAGGTAAATGCAAATTTTGGCATTAATATGCCAGTGTAGAGATGTAAGCAGTGGAGTAACATAGTCCTGGTGTCAGGAGAGACTGCTAAGTTTAGCTGAGGCTTTCTAAATTGACAGGACTGAAACTAGGAAGGAAGAGCAGCCAAAAGCAAACTACAGTCAACAGCAGATCATGGGTATAAGCAGCAGTGGGTATAGAGGTCAAATCATGGAGAAATCCTAGAAGAAAATGCAGGTGGATTTGCAATGCCGTTCAAATAGAACCTCTGTTGTAATTGTGAATGATAGTTTTGTAGTTGCAAGTGACAAACCTGTCGAAAAAAATTGAGCCAATGTGTCAGCATTGCATCATTTTGGCCAGATTTGCTTCAAGTAGATAATTTTATTTTTATTTGTAGGGACGGAAGGGATTGAGGGACAACTTATGTGTGCAAATTATTTGCAAGCATGCAAGTAGACTTATAAAATGATTGTCCTCCTCAAAGGTCAAACAAACAACCACAGTCAAAGTCTTGCATCTCTAACACATAATACATATTAAAGGTAATAAGCAAGCAGTTTGCACTGGTTTGGGCAAAGTGTTCAGGCATTTCCAGGAATGATTGCACAGCACTAAAATATATTCTGTATTCTAAGATTGCAATGCCCAGGCATTGAAAATGGAGAATGTCAGCCCAGAAATTTATTGGGGATACTCTATTTCCTTGCATTTGTGGTTTTTGAAATAAATCAGACTGAACAAATGTGCCCCTTAATGTTCCTATAACACAGTTTTTGTGCACTAATTCCTTTCAGGTCCAGTCATTGTCATTAATATTGTCTGCTGGCAAACAAAGAAAAATTTCTTCCTGGGAAGTCTTGCCAGCTAAGGAAAATGTTTGAATTGCTGCGGCATTGTCTGGCTGTCTCGTTTGCATTTTCCAAGGACACTCGAGAAAACAAAACTATATTGCTGCATGTTTAATATCATATGCAGCCCCACTGCTTTGCTTTCTTGCAGCCAGCTTTCCAGGATATCCACCACTTTCTGTCCCCCCTCTGTAATTAAAAATTAGAAGTGAAAATTTTATGGGATTAACTAGTCCTAATTTTCATTGACAAGCTTTAAGCACTTATCAATAATGGGATCAGAGAATCGGCTTGCGCTAAGCTTTATTTTGCCATCGTGTCAGGTTTTGATGAAGAATCGCACTCAGCTTATTAAACACACCAGCCCTGCTCCATAGCAGGGGCAACTGCAGAAGGCTGAGAGACTGAGGCAACATTCCTGTATGCTGACATGTTATGTTGCTGCATTGCATCAGTGAGAATAATGTTGGTCCCTTATACAGATCTCAGGGCTTGGGCTCGTGGGAGCTGATTACAGGAAGAGATTAAAAAGCCTGTCTCTCACACACATGTTCAGAGGTGATGGATGACATCTGCAAGGCTCAAGCAGCATACATCCATGTCGAAAGGAGAAAATATCCCCAATTAGGATATTGTTTCCAAGTGATCAACTTTAAAAGTATAGGACTGCTCAAACTGGGCTTTGCACTTTTCTGCACATGAAATACCCCAGGCAGAATTTAACTATACAAAGGCTGACCAAGAGCAAATCCAAGGTAGTATCTACTTCAACTGGTGGCCCAAACCTAAAAATTTTAGTCTCTTAAGAACATGTCATAAGTACACCATGAACAAGAGATCAATTACTCCTGATTTGCTCAATTGTTACATACGTTGGAGACATTCATTTGGTGGAAGTGAAAAAAAGGAACTAGATTCCAGTAAGAACATCATATACATTGTTGTAGTGCTATTATTCCGCTTTACCTGCTATGACAGCCTCCTGTGGAATTCTGGGATCAGTGGCAACACTGGGGGTGTGGTGTGTGGACCACACTGGGTGACAACCTAAGGGATGTGTGTGACAGCACTTCTCCTCAAATACCTACTTTTTGGCAGAAACAGGCTGTGGTATTCACCTGCTTCCTTTTAAAATGTTTTAAGAGATGGTGGAAGTGGGGTGAAGCTCAGTGGGAGGGAAAAGGAGAGGCCCCAGAATTTTTTAAAAATAAAATTTCAAAATTGTAATTTTCATTTTTTTTTGTTTTGAATTTTTTAAAAAATATATTATTTAATTTTTTTTAAAAAAAATCACATTTTAACTAAATCTTCACTATGTATATGTAAATACATTTAGGGTGTGCATATGATATTGTAATTTGAATGTATAATTTTTAATTTTGTTAGTTGTTTAATCACAACTATTCGCATTACATATGAAATTATGATTTAACAGTAACATTAGTGCCAAAAGGCATTTCTAAGGATTCTGTATGGGGTGAAATGGGAGGAGGTCAATGGGGGAGGGTGATGCCATGAGTTACTCCACTGGGTGACACCAACGCTAGGGATACCACTACCTGGGATTTGCAGTTTAAGGAAGAACATTTAGAATTCTCAGCCAGAGAAGTCTTAGGCCTCACTAAAATACAGATTCCAGAATTCCACAGGAGGTAGCCATAGCAGTTAAAGTGGAGTAATAATGCTATAACCATGTAGTGTGATATTGGTCTGAACCAATTCTGCCAGGATTGCTGAATTTAAAATATTAAAATATTTATTTTATTTAAAAAATAAAACTGGAGTAACAAAGGAATCCCACAGTCTGCAAAAAAGTGAACTGTGTCTGTGGCACATGTGGCCTTCAAATGCAATGTTACTCAGTCATACCTTAGTAGCAGGATGGAACACACCATACTGCATATATCCATAGGATCCATGTTTCTATTTAATGAACTAAGTGCAAAAAAATCCTAATAAACTAGGATTCATTTCTCTAACCATTTTAATTACTATTGACTGCAAATATTTGACCCCTTTTCTGAGCTGATAGAAATTGTAGTCTAAAAACATTTGCAGGGCTGTAGGCTACCTATATAAGATCCTGCAAAAAGTTTCTTTTGGACTAAAATTTCCAGAATCCCCTAGACAGAATATAGTCCAAAAAGTAACTTTTCTAAATACTGTCCCACCCCATGTCTAGATGAATCTTTGCTCTGATCTACTAAGTAGAGTTTCTCCTATGTCTTTATATTATGAATGCTTCAAAATAATTACAGGGCTATGCACTTGTCATACTTTTTGTTGTTAACATGTCGTCAAGTTGATTCAAACTTATGGCAACCCTATCTAAGGCAAGATTTATTCATAAAAGATTTGTCATTGCCTTCTTCTAAGGTTGAGAGAGTATAACTTGCCCAAGGTACATTTCCATAGCTCAGCAGGGATTCAAACCCTAGTTTCCCAGAGTCCTGGTACAACATTCAAATCACACTCACCTTCCACACTGGCTCTAATCGTCATAGTCTACCTATAAATATTGCAAGGTAATTTTTAGTATATTTTATTGTATAAAAGGCATAATGCTGTTATTGTAACCTAAATGAAGTTAATTTGTTTTGATTAAAGTAAAATTGCTCCAGGAAAATAGAAATAAGGAGGCAAGACACAGGTTGACAGGCTGAACTGAGAGTTGCAAAGTCCCAGGATAGTGGAACTATTAGTTTTCAACTTTTCTTTAACTTACCTTCATTAGAGTGTTTTTTTTAAAGCTGTACATAGTTTTGATTGATCCTCTAAGTTACCTAGGGTTCCATGTAGGGAAAAAAGTGGGGTATAAATCAGATAAATAAACAATCTAAAGTCATCTTGGTCCTGTGTAATGTTGTTGTGTGCCTTCAAGTCATTTCTGATTTATGATGACCCTAAGGCTAACCTATCATAGACCTTTCTTGGAAGAATTTGTTCAGGGGTGGGGAGAGGTTGACCTTGCCTTCCTCTGAGGCTGAGAAAATGTGACTTGCCCATGGTCACCCAGTGGCTTTCCATAACAGAGCAAGGATTCGAACCCTGGTCTCCCAGTGTCCTAAACCAATATTCAAATCACTAAATCACACAGGCTTTGTCAGTGGTGTCTCTAGGAGTGTGTGGACCATGCCAGGTGACACCATCAGAAGAGGAGCCAAGCTGGCCCCTGCAGGGGTTCTGTATGGTCTGGTATGGGAGGAGTTCCATGGTGGTAACACCATGGACCTTATCAAACGCTGGCCAGTAATGCGCAAGACACGCGAA
>CM034703.1:34588002-34610824 GCA_020142125.1 Phrynosoma platyrhinos | reverse complement strand
GTAATTTGTTCCTGTTCCTTGATATGGTTTTTGAAGAGTAAGTTTTTGCCATTTCTTATTAGGGTATAACAACAGCAACTCATTGCACTACTTGTTCCTTTTTATTACTTTTCGTTGCTTCATGGCTGAAGAAACCCTAGGGATTGATATGGCACTAACTGTGGAAAGCATCAAATCAAAATGCCTCCAAAAATGTCTGATAGTGCCCTTTAAATGTAGCTGGAAAACATTGTCCATTACATTAATAAAAATAACTTCATCCACACCTATGAAGGAGGACGAAGAGGAGGACAAGGACAACAACAATAACAACCCATCATAGACAAATAATACATTCCTTGTTAACTAGTTACTTTCAGGCTCTGGGTGTGATCCTGGTGTGGATTTGGAAATTTTTCTTATTGCCAAAACAATTATTCAGGGGTGTAGCATTGCACCTCAAAGTATTCTTCCTCCACAAATGAAATTTTCCTTCAGTTCCCAATTTTCCAGCATTGCAGAGAAATATTTGTTGGATTTGCATGGTCTTGGTAACTTTGCCTGCTCCTTTTCTTTGGACACATAAACTGTATTTCTAAATGCTCAATAGGACCTTTAAGTTACTGCATGCTAAAAATTTGGAGACTGAATGAAAATTTCATGTGGGTAGCAGAATTCATATCTGGGGGTGGGCAATGTCTTTATACACACACCCAGCTATACCCCTGCAACTACCTGAACTTTCCCCTGAAGTTTCCATTTGGCTCATCTTTTTAGCATGCCACGACTTGGAAATCATAGTGTAAGAGCTAACCTAAAAGACTAAACTTTGCCTTTACCTTTCTCTTACATTAGGAATAATACACTAGGAACAATAGTGTGATATCACAAGGATCACTGTTTGCCCATGTTCCATATTTCTCCACATAGTACCCCATGCAGAAGAGTAGATGGCTACAACATTTTAGATGGTGTCACTGGATACATTGGCAGAAGAAGCAGCAGAAGTGTTGGCCCTTCAGACAATTCCTCATATATGTTGGGCTGGCAGTGCCATTCTTAAAAACTGATTGATTTTTGGACAGTGGGCCCTTGTTATCCACTGGAGTTTGGTTCCAGGACCCCCATGGATAACAAAATCTGTGGATGCTCAGGTTCCATTAAATACAGTGGCATAGCAAAATGGTGTCACTTATAATGAAAATCAAGGCTTGCTATTTGGAATTTAATTTTTTTTGGAATATTTTCAAAGTCACATTTTCTTGATGGATGCCCAGATGTAGGGGCATATGTTGAGGAATTATGGTATTGTTCCATACATCACATCATGAGTTTCACCTATTCAAGCTAGTTTCAACAATGAGCAAATATGTGTAAACCATCTGCCAACACAGCATCTGCCTTTGGGAGCACCAGTTCTGAGGAACAATCCTCTGCAGAGGCATGGGATTAACAATATAAAATGAGCTAAAATAAGTTAAAATAAGCATGTACACTCTCAATAGTCCCAATTAAAATTGCAGTCAGAAGAACATGAAATCCATTTCAATGTTGCAAGGTAAGTTAATCCAAATTCAACCCAGATAGTCTTGAACTTTGATGGCATTGCTATCCGCTCCATTTAACTTCATTCACCTAAATTCAACAAGAGATCCATAAGAAGAAATCTGTTTCCACATGGGAGTCTCAACTATCACATATCCAAAGTGCTAGATGTTGAGCCGCTCCCTGCCTATTTGGTGAGTGGAACTATCTATTTTGACAGCACCAATCCCCTTTTGGAGGGCAAATGAAGTGCCAACCTAGAATAACAAGAGCAATAATCTGATACGCAAAAGGGCTCCATGAGGGATGTAATATGTCAGTAATATAGTAATCAAGACACATGAAAGTAACTGTGAACAATGCTGCTCCAGACCCCAATGATGGTTAATATTTGTATAAAATAGAGGCAAAATGGATCTTTAATTTAATTTGCAAAATAGAGGCAAAATGGAACTTTAGTTGGCAGACAGATACAGTTAGCAATCAATGTCAATAACACTAATACTAATTCTGTTGCTAATGGAGTTGAAATTTTATTACATGTCTTTCATTGCCCATTGTCCCCAGTCCCCACATGGCCAAAAGGGGGAGTTGCTGTGCCCACATTGATATTCCTGTACCTAGGCCAGCCTAACAGACAACAGAAGTAACATCTGAGAAAAATGTAGGCCTCTGACTCTAACATCATCACTTTTCTTTTCTGTGTATGCTTTTAACATCTTTGCAAGATGAAGAAGTCAGTGAAGCGTTGAACACTTGCATAACATATTTTGTGCATTTTGGTTGGCAAATAAAGTTATTGCCCTTTTATTCTTATTATTCTTATTATTTTCTTTTCTTATATCTCATCTTTCTCCCAATATAGGGACTCAATACAGTGACAGCAGATTTAAAACAGTACAATTTAAAAACAGTACATTAAAATGTATAAATATAAAATTTAAAAAACAAACCATTTAAAAAGTTAAAACAGTTATGAGTTAAAATTGATTGTTACAATGCAAACCTTAAAATTTAATCAACACAACTTTCTCTGACCTTATCAATTTACAAAGGCCTGCCTGCACAAGAATGTCTTTACCTGCTGCCTGGATTCAGCACTAAGCTTGGAAGCACAAGTATCAGCAATAACCAGGAGTGATTTTGCGCAGCTAAAACTCATGCAGCAACTGCACCCATTCCTTTAGAAGTCAGATCTGGCCACAGTGGTACGTGCCTTGGTTACATTCCATTTGGATTATTGTAATGTGCTTTATGTGGGGTTGCCTTTGAAAAGTGCTCAGAAACTTCAGCAGGTCCAAAGAGCTGCAGGCAGGCTGTTAACTGGAGCTGGCTACAGGGAGCATACAACTCCCTTGTTGCAACAGCTCCATTGGCTGCCAGTCCATTTCCAGGCACAATTCAAAGTGCTAGTTTTTGACCTATAAAGGCCTGTAAGACTTGGGTCCAGGCTATCTGGAGGACCGTATCTCCCTGTACGATCTGCCCAGAGTATTAAGATCATCCAGAGAGGACCTTCTCTCTGTTCCACCACCTTCTCAGGTGTGTTTGGTGGCAACAAGAGAAAGGGTCTTCTCAGTGGTTGTTCCCAAGCTTTAAAACTCCCTCCGTAGGGAGGCCAGGATGGCTCCATCCCTGCTAACTTTCTAGTGGCAGGTAAAGACATTGTATTTTGTTGTATTTTACTAATACACATATTGGAACATGCATTCCTTTGATGTTTCTTCTTAATGACTAGAAACCTATTAGCCTCATTAAAAAAAACCATACAAGCAATAAAATTGAAGAATGCTGCCACTTTTTGACATTCAAATGGAGGTAAATAGCATGTGACTATATAGAATACAACTGAACCATCAAACAAATGGTAACACAACCAATTTCCGTGAAACAGTTTCAATACATGAATTGTATAAATTTTGTTTTATACTACTGTGAGAGAGTGCGATCATTGGGGTTTTCAGCTGACAGCCATCTACCAGTCAATGCAAGCTGATTGATATCATATAGAAATAAAATTATCATGGATCAAACATCAAACCATTTGTGGGGGTCTAGGGATGGCAGAAAAGGAAGTTCATTCATTCATTTGAAATAAATGTATAAAATATTTAAATAATGAAGATGTTTGTTGATATAAGAGGGAATGGCTTGTAGATCCTATGCACTTATTCTTATTTGGTGATCCTCTTCCTACCAGAAGACAGGTATTCAATGCCATTGATCAAAGCAAGTAAATAGTGTCTGTGCAGTAGAATTGTAGAAATTTGACTTGATGTGCACCTGTAATAAGGAATCCTGTGTGATTTGGGAGGACAGACCAACAATTTGGTTCCCACTGACTCAAGCAGCTACACATGGGGAAGTGTCATGCAATGACGAACGTATTTCAATATCTGGATGCTAGTGTTAATGCACATCTGTATACAAAAGTGGGACAGAGTTCAAATTTCACCAACAAGAGGAACCCAGAATGAGGGATGGGTGATTTGACCTCCTTATTTATCATGATATTGTGAAATACTTGGGAAGTTTTGGGCTATATTGAATTAGGATAGGCTTGTCCTCTCTTTTTTCTGGTAGGTTTTTTCTGTATGGTATTGTTAGGCATATGTGGTATATGTAGCTATATGATAGGCAGATGTAACAAGTACAGGTGCAACAACAACTTTTTCATGCTAGGAATAGCTATACCAATAAAATTTGCTGGGTACAAATGGTTGAGAATTTTGTTTCAGTTTCTTTTTGAATAATAGATTGAAATTAACAATATATAGAATAAAAAATATGAGAAAACTTTAAAATATGAAAAAAATAAAAAAAATGGAATCAATAGATTTTCCTGTCCTTAAGAAGAAGAACAATGAACAAAGGCTAGTATCCTGTTGGCTTCTTACACAAGTGTAAGTTCCCCAATGGCAGCAATTGGACATTTCTATCCTATAAGGAACAGCCATATTCTATTTAAAGTTGGGAAATAGAGGTACACATGTGACATCACTGAACACAGTTGTGCATTATGCATGGATTGCATTCATGTTACTCATGGTTGTGCATATGTGCATAGGCAAATTGTGTATCAGTGTACATTGCACATGTGTATTTGCATGTATTCCTCCATGGGAATAAAGTATGGATGAGATGAAGAAAATCAATTAATTAATTAATTAATTGTGAAAGTGAAAAAGAGATAGGACATATTCATGGACGAAGAAACTGATAGCTGTAGCCATCTAAACCTATGACTATAACCATACATTGCGGCTATGAACTTCACTGATTAATTATACATTGGATGATGAAGCAATTAATTTTGTCTACTTTGAATCTCTATTGGGTGGCCTGAAATTCCAGTATCATCAGAGTGGGAAGGAGCGGGGAGATTATTTTAATCCATGTTCCATGCTGCACACAATTCTGCAAAACTCTACCTTCCAACCACTCTTTTTCTGAAATTTCACACACACACACACACAAAATGGAGCTCAGAATGGTTTCCTTCATACTTAGATATTTCACAGTGCAACCCTATCCATGTCTAGTCAAAACATGGTCCCAGTGAGCTCAAAGAGATTTACTTCTATGTAAGGAAACACAGGATTGCAACCTCAATCTTTTTATTTCCATTTTTGACATCTACAGAAATATTCATCATCACCAATGGGGCTTTGTGATTAGGTTTTCTTCACCCTAACCAACCAACTATTGCTCACATGATCTGATATGCAGAAGGAGTGGGAGGGAAAAGATGAGTGAGAAATCATTCAAATTTCTTGGATTTTATTAAATGGTAGCAAAAGGTCAAACTCTGCTAAATGGTCTTATTACGTTTCAATTTGTGCATCAACTTAAATTTAGGCTTTATGTTAGCTAAACAGTCTGTTACTGGGAATATCTCCATGGACCCATACTGCATGTGCATAAACATCTGCCTTCTTTTAATATAAGTGCTTTGGGACAGAATTTGCTGTTCTATGCACACACAAAAAGCAACAGCAGTAGCAGCAGCAGCAAAACCACACACACACACACAGAGACAAATGTCTACATATACATCTAATTTATTCTTCTACCTATAGGAGGATGCACCATCCTCTAATGTAGTCTGATTTTTATGCTTATTTTACTGAAAATTATATTACAGTAGGTGCTTAGTAACCACTGCAATAGACAGTGTGTAAGTCAATGAATAAAATAATTGTGCCAGTTTTTAATTTTGTTAACATTTTTGAATACATACTTTAATTAAGAAGGGAATAACAAGCACAGATGCAATAGCATAATCAGAGAGGAACTTTGTCACAAATCTAGGAAGCATTGCAATGAACCACTACAAAAAATTCAGAGAGGGAGAGGAGATAATGTGAGCTGTACACAATTGGCCACAAACCAATAGGATGGAGTAGCATAGCTATGCATTGCACTACAGCTATTGTGTTACTTGCTAGCAGTATATGCTCACAGTTAATATTCAGGCATTTATAATAAAATGAATGTATACAGAGGGGGAGGGAGAGAGGGAGAGAGAGAGAGAGTCAACCAGAATTAAATATTGGAAAGAATCTATTGGGTCTTGTGTTTATAACTATTGATTGTTTATGTTAAATTATGGTCCTTTAAAACTGAGCAATGGTTTTAAATAACAGGCTGTTTAAAACAATATGTCTAATTAGAGAAGGACCACTCTAAAGATTGCTTTCTCTTTGCACTTGGTAAAGGATTAAATAGCCAAGCCTAAATTCTTTATTGCTGATTTCTAATATTAAACCAGCGACACATAAGCAGTGCTGATTGCAATATAAAGAATTATTCTCTTGGGCCCTACTTATATTCATTCTCATTCTACACTTTAAAAACCCATTCATCAATTACTCTGCAGTGGCACTGAAGCTTAGCATGCACATATTATCTTCTCATATTCCAATGCAGTCTTCTGAAGAGAGATGGAAAAGGCAGCTATTGGGGGTGGGGTGGGGGGCAAGAGAAAGAGCCAGGATGTGAATGTAGGTTTTGTGTGCTGGTGCACATATTTCTATCTGATTATATGCTCAGACTTCATTGCACACACTAAATGCAGGGAATGTGGTTTTTTCCTTCCTTCCTAAAACATAAGGTAGGGATAAACATCTTCATGCATGTTCTTAAAAAGAAAGATGTTCTAATCTTAGAAACAGCAAGGTGACTGGTAGTAGCCTTTTGATATGCAGCAGAAATGAGTTGCTGCATAATATAAAATGATGGTACTATTAATCTGGTACCACTGGTGATATACCCAGCCCCCCTCTGCTACTGATATCCAGACCATTGTCTCAGGCTTTAAAATTCATCAGTATGCAAACAGAGTGTCAGTATGATGGGTGGTAACTTGCTTGGATGCACTTTCTACATTTCTGGCAAATGAGTATAATTATTTTCAGAGCTGCGGGCAACTCATGCATGTTTTATCCTCCATCTGGACCTACACGGTACACAATAGTGATAAAAGATGATTTCCCCCCCTTGGATGTTCATAGGCCATCATCGACACAGTCCTGATGAAATGGTCATGTATCCCCTAGCACTTCTATATCTGCCACAGCTTGACAACAAAATTATTTCCCTATAGCACTAAAACACTTCAAATATTCAAGCCCTCTGTGCATATATTTGTGTTTTGAAGCATTCAGCGTTAACATAATGTGGTAATTTATAAACTGACAAATTAAGTATGCAGAAATCTCTGAGTACAAGGCATTCTAAGGTCTGGAAAGCAATGGAAAAGGGGCTGAGGAAAGAAAGAAAGCAAATTATTTTTGCATTCTGAAATAACAACAATATAATCTGGTAAAGTTTTTTTTTTAAGCCTTCCAGATTAATTAAGCAGAATTTCTGTATAGGGGAACCAATAGGCAAATGGTTGTGGCAAAATGTAAAGCTTCTGGAAGAATAGTTTAAACAGAAGTCTCAAATAAAAATTTTAAAAATTAAATATTAAAATTCATGAGGAGAAATACACTGTCAGAGTAAGTAAAATCAATATTGTTTAAAAGAGGGTTATTCATGAGACTCGGGCTGCTGAGGTGGGGAAAGACAATCATCCTTTGTTTCTTTGTTATAAAATCATTTCACTGATTAAAATTCATCTCTGCGAGAGCCCTCCTTAGTTAAAGCACACTACCCTTATAGGGTTCATTATTGATCTCTAAACAGTTAAGAGGATGGGATATGGGCAGCTCTTGGCAAATGAAGCAACAAAGAGTCATAGTACTTTTAGCCTGGGAGCTGAATGCTGCTCCAAATATATGAAGCATTCATTTCTTGGGCGCCGACCTCATATCTTCTACTGCCCCCGCCTGTTTCATGTGGATATTTTTTTACTACTGTTGACTCCTGCTTTCATTTTGGTGGGGTGAAGGATGTTATTTATAATTCACAGTAAGGTTTCACATTCCTTCGTGGTAGTCGTAACCGAGCCCCCTCCCGCTCTGACACATGGCCACATATTTTGTGTGTGAATCTTTCTTTCCTTCTCCCCCACCCCTTTTAAATGGTATGTACCATGCTACAGGGGCCTACCAAACATCAGACAGTCTTTATCAGCAGTTGTGCCAGGGTCTCCATGGCAACAGTATAATAGATTTGCCCTTATTCAATCCCAGAGGCCACATTGAAGTGCAATGCAAAATTTGCTGGAGCCTGAATTCCTTTCAAGTCATGGCTCATGTGTCAGGAAACAAGTCAATGCACAGACAGCAGTGAACACAAAGATGGAAAAGAACCTTTACTCTCCAGTGCTGTTTGCTTACAGTGACATTCAAAAAACGGAGGCTCCTTCTAGATCTCATCTGTATTTTTGGTCTCGTTTTGTAGATATTAGTTCACTTCTTTGAGCAAGGGGTGTGTGAGGGGTGGAGGCCATGCTTTTGCAGTAATGAACTGCCACCGAAAGTGCAAAGCAAGCTGTACAGAAGAGAGGAGCATGTGTTTCAGCCTTCCAAGGTTACTGAATTCAACGTGGCTGGGATCCACCATAGCAAAATGTGTTCCAACGCTCGCAGTGAAGCAGCCGGTGCTCTTGATGGAATTCCTGCAAAACAACAACAAACATCCCAGGCAATTGGGAGTGAATTTTCAAAGAGGATCTTCTGTTTTGCTTTTTGTGACAGAGAAATAATATTTATACCTAAAAGAAAGTATTGCCTT
Organism: Phrynosoma platyrhinos; assembly: GCA_020142125.1. Classification (NCBI taxonomy): domain Eukaryota; kingdom Metazoa; phylum Chordata; class Lepidosauria; order Squamata; family Phrynosomatidae; genus Phrynosoma; species Phrynosoma platyrhinos. The sequence goes on along the minus strand of CM034703.1, from coordinate 34,602,118 downwards.
TATGTAGATCCCCTCAAAAGGGACAATAAGAAATGCCCTTCTTGCAGAAGACCACATAAGAAAGAAGAAGAATAAATGTCCTTTGTTACATTCTATATAGATAGAAAGATAACAAAATCAACATGTGCTTTATAGACTACAGGAAAGCGTTTGACTGAATAGATCATGGAACGCTATTGATGGGTCTTAAAGAGATGGAGTGCCACTACTTTTGATAGTCCTGCTGAGAAATCTGTACTTAGGACAAGAGACCACTATTAAAACAGAATATGAAGAAAGAGAAGGGTTTCCAATTGGCAAATGGATCAGACAGGGCTTCATTCTTGTTCAAAAATACAAAGAGAAGTTTTAGACTCTGAAAAGAGGAGTGAAGATAGGAGGAAGGAATAACAATCTAAGATATGCAAATGACTCTATACTAGTAACAAAAAAATTGAAGACTTGGAATAATTATTAAGGAAGGTCAAAGAAGAAAGCGCAAAGGCAGGCTTAATTCTGAACATAAAGAAAACAAAAATAATGACCACAGAAGAAAATCATAAATTCAGCCTAGACAATGAGGAAATCGAAATAAATAATTCCCATACCGAGGATGAAACACTGAACAGAATGGAGACTGCAGTCAAGAAATAAGAAGACTAGGAATAGGAAGGACAGCTATGAAAGAACTAGAAAAGATCCTAAAGAGTAAATATATATAACTGAGCACTAAAGTTAGAATTGTACAAGCCATGGTATTCCCTGTTACAATGTACGGATGCAAGAGCTGAACAGTGAAGAAAGTGGACAAGAAGAAAATCAATTCATTTGAGATGTGGTGCTGGAGAAGAGTGCTGAGGATACTGTAGACATGGGTCCTTGAACAGATCAAGCCTGAAATCTCCCTAGAGGCCAATATGATCAAATTGAGAGTGTTATACTTTGGCCACATCATGAAAAGGCAGGGCTCATTGAAAAAGTCAATGATGCTAGGAAAGAGAGAGGGAAGTAGAAAGAGAGGAAGACCATATACTAGGTGGATAGATTTAATCAGGGTGGTCATAACTCTAATTTGCAGGAATGAAGCAGAACAGTGCAGGATGTCTCATCCACAGCATCTCTATGAGTCAAGGTCAACTTGACAGCAGTTAACAATAACAACAAACGTTCTTTAAATATAAGCTTGTTGAAAAACAGCCACAGCTTTAAAAAGTTTTATCCAATAATAACTTTATTTGTTTAGTCATTGTTAACAAGCAGTGCACAGTACACAGGTATCACCACTAACTGTTAAAATCTTCTGAACCAAAGATCAACATCTGAGTTTTAAGAAATATACAATTTAACTGACTAGGCCCAGGGGTATCCTGAGTTGCATCTACACTGAAGAAATAATGCAGTTTGATACTTTAACTGCCATGGTTCAATGCTATGGAATGCTGGGAATTGTAGTTTTGTGAGATATTTGGTTTTCTCTGTCTGAGAGGTCTGAAATCCCAGGATTTCATAGCATTGAGCCATGACAGTTAAAATGGTGTCAAACTGCATTAATTCTACAGTGCAACAGCCCAGATCTCTGAAGAAGTGGTGTAGGCCTCCATTGCTGCTACACCTTTCCACCTAAAATCTGAAAAGTGGTGTGTCCTGTGAAATGAGGAAAAATGCCACCACTGGAGGAGATATAAAGCTCTTTTCACACTATATAACTGTAGCATTATGATTCCACTTTAACTGCTATGGCAACATCCTCTGGAATCATGGGATTTGCAGTTTAGGGAAGGGTAAGTAGAAATCTCTTCCAAAAAGATCTGGTGCCTCACTAAACCACAAACCCCAAGATTCCATAGCATGAAGCTATGGTATCATGGTAGTGAAAGTAGAAACATAGTGCTATAATTGTATAGTATCAAAGGGCCCTCAAAAGGGGATTCTAGTTGCATTCACCTAAATGTGAGCAGAAGCCTCTGTGTGATAAGGAACCTGGCTTTATCAGATTTCTCAGATCATGCAGAGAAATAAGTCTTCTCATATACAAGACAACAGGAGTAGAAGTCCCCTTGAGACTTCCCTGCAGAAAGGTCACATTCTACAACCAATATGTTGGAGGCAAGGCTGCACATACTCCTCTTCTTTCCCACTTTCACACCTAGCATGAATAGGCATCATATGCTTATGTAGATACATAGTTACATGCTGTACATAACTCTACAAATGGCTGAAGCCAAAGAGGCCTAAGCACTTATGCAAAATATTTCTACATAAATACAGTGGACCCTAGGTATCCACTGGGGTTTGGTTCCAGGACCCCCTGCCCAGATGCCAAAATCCATTGATGGTCAAGTCCTATTAAATACAGTGTCATGATAAACTGGTGTTGCTTAAATAAAATGGCAAAAATCAAGGGTTGCTTTTTGGAATGTATATATTTTTGAACATTTTCAAGCTGTGGATGCTTGAATCCAAGGATAAAGAATCTGTGGATATGGAGAGCTGACTGTAAAGTGTGGGATGTGTTCACCAATTTCTCTCCCATGGAACCAATCCTTTTGCACCTAAAAGAAAATCCACTCATGTAGATGGCCTGATTTTAAAGTGTAGAATTTGGTGAGAAATTGTTGCTGGAATGAATATGCTAAAAGACCCTCAGTGACATATGAAGATTACACACCACTCTTTAGATGTCAGCCAGAATGTGTTTTGTGTATTTACTTTGTTAGTACACTGCTTTGTTGTATGCCTTCAAGTCATTTCTGGCTTATGGTGACCCTAAGGCAAACTTATCACAGGAGTTTTTTGGCAAGATTTGCTCAGAGGGGGTTTGCCTTTGCCTTTCTCTGAAGCTGAGGGAGTGACTTGCTCAAGATCACCCAGTGCATTGCCATAGCTGAGTGGGAGTTTGAACCCAGGTCTCTAGAGTTGCAGTTCAATGCTCAAACAGGTATACCATGCTGGCTGTAGTACTGTTACTTATGATTATTATTTTAGCAGCAGTGGAAAGTTTTTCTGTAACATGGATTCTCTCTCACACACACACATACACACACACAGAGAGAGAGAGAGTGTGTGTGATAGACATGCAGCCAGTCTTCATAAAAAATAAATAATGCTATATGGATGTTATAGATTGGAAGCAGGTGCCAACAGACAGGGCTGCATTAATATGAATCACTGTAGTTATCTCTCAGACCCAAGCACATGTATAAAGAATGTCCGTTGATCAGGTTCTAAAATAAATCTTTATTAACCAGTTGAAACATGTCATGTCATGGAAAATAATGGCATTCTAAATTAATACAGTTTTGATATCTATGAAATCAATGCTATTCATACAGACTGAAGAGCTTAAGGGGAAAATAAAATAAAATAAGAAAAGGCAACTTTAGCATAAGGATTAAAGTCATTCAAGAAATCTAACCAAAGCATTATAGATATAGTGACCCATTGTTATATGTTTATAACCATGTCCTTTTGCCTGATTTTCAGGAATCCCTCATTGGACTGGATCACTTGACCTGTGTAACAGCGGGTGAAGGGACTGCTCTGAGAAGGAAGAATCTGTCCCCCTCAACCCAGATGCACAGACCAACATCCCACTTCAAAGACTCTCTTTGGCCATCATGGGCTAAGCAGCCTGCTTACTGGAAGTCCAGAAGCATATAGCTGTCATGAACAGATAAGAGATGAGACTTTCATGTGTCTTCTGATCCCTTTAAAACAAAGATAGAGAAGCTTTCCCTCCCATACACTTCAAGCTATAGTGTTGGATTCAGATCCTTCAGAGCCCTTTTCCATGAACAAAGCTTGTACATATAGTCGACCCTTGGTATCCACAGGGATCTGTTCTGCCACCCCCAATACTAATATCCATGGATGCTTGAGTCTGTATTGTCCGGAATGGAATTTCAGTGGCAGCACATGCATGTGGCCACATTGCTGTTAGAGACAGCCCTCATTGTCCCAGTGATGGCGTGCACATGCAGCTATGCCACCATTAGGGACAATGGGACTTGTTGTCCCTTATGGTGGTGCAGCTGCATGCATGCACCAGCATTAGGGACAATAAAGATCAGTTCAATCTGTGAGTACTGATGACATGGACAAGCTCCTTGTAGAGTGAGGAAGACAACCTGCCCTCTCGATCCTTGACCATCATGGCTGGCCGTGCGGGGGGGGGATGCATTGAGGAGTTTCCTTATGGACATCATCAATGTATCCCTCAGGTAGGGCTATATTCCATCTTGTTTGAAGGAAATGGCTGTTAAGCCGCTTCTGAAGAAACCCTCCCTGGACCCCCTGGATATGAACAACTATAGGCCAGTCTCTTTGTTACCATTCTTGAGCAAGGTAATTGAGAGAGCAGTTGCTCTTCAACTCCAAGCTGTCTTGGATGAAACTGATTATCTAAACCCATTTCAAACTGGCTTTAGGACAGATTTGGAGCTGAGACTGTCATGGTTGCCTTGACAGACAGCCTGCATCTGAGCATCGACAGGGGTAGTGTGACCCTGTTGGTGCTTCTAGGCCTCTCAGCAGCTTTTGACACAATAGACCCTGGATCACCTAGGTGGGTTGGAAATCAGAGGCACTGTGCTCCAGTGGTTCCATTCCTTCCTCTCAGGCAGATCCCAGAGGGTGCTGCTCGGGGGCAGTCGCTCCAGTAAAAAGAAGCTCACTTGTGGTGTCTCCCAAGGTACCATTCTGTCCCCAATGCTGTTTAACATCTATATGAAGCTGCTGGGTGAGATAATTCGGAGTTATGGAGCTGGGTGTTATCAGTACGCTGATGACACCCAGATCTATTTCTCCATGTCTCGATCGTCAGCCTTGAATTCTGATAGCATCTCCTCACTCAATGAATGTCTTAGGGCAGTAATGGGCTGGATGAGGAAAAACAGATTGAGACTGAATCCAGAAAAAATGGAGGTGCTCACGGTAGCTGCCCCGAAACCAAGAATGGGGTTGCAACCTCCAGTCCTGGATGGGGTCACACTTTCCATAAAGGACTGTATTTGCAGTCTGGGGGTGCTCCTTGACTCGTCGCTCCTGATGACTAATCAGGTAAATGCGACGGTCAGGAGCGCCTGTTATCAGCTTCGGCTGATACACTAGCTGCACCCTCTTCTAGAAATAAGGGATCTTGAGACCATTGTACGCTCACTGGTAACCTCCCGTTTGGATTTCTGTAATGTGCTCTACATGGGGCTACCCTCATGCTTGGTCCAGAAACTTCAGATAGTACAAAATATAGCAGCCAGAGTGGTCTTGGGAACATCTTGCAGAGACCACATAACCCCAGTGTTAAAATCTCTCCACTGGCTGCCTATTAGTTTCCGGGCTCAGTATAAGTTGTTGGTTATCACCTTTAAATCCCTAAGTGGCTTGGGTCCAACCTATACTTCCTCCTCCCATATAATCCTCCCCATGCACTCCAGTCCTCTGGGAGGAATTTGCTTCAGGCACAGAAATCTAGGCTGTCTGCAACCTCCCAGGGGGCATTTTTGGTAGTCGCCCCAGATTATGGAACAGCCTGCCAGACAAGATCCATCTGATTACGAGCCTGAGTAGTTTTAAAAAGGCGGTAATGACGGATCTCTTTCGGCAGGCCTTTCCTGATTAGATCCCGGCCTCAGGAGCTGTGCCCTTGTCTTCACTGAGTTTTTGGCTGCCTGCTGTTTGGTTTGAAATACTTCACATGATTTTTAAGATTTCTGTTGATTTTATTGATGTTTAGTTTAATACTTTTTAATGGGGAGGGTGGGTTTTGGGGTTCTTAACTGTTAATTGATGTATTTTAATTGTTGTAAGCCACCCCAATTGTTTTTAACAGAGGGGCAGGGTATTAATAATAATAATAATAATTGGCTGTCCCTAATGGTGGTGCAGCCAAGTGCATGCAGTGCCATTAGGGACAATGAGGGCTTGCCATCTGTGGATGGTTGAATCCATGGATGGCAAGTCCACAGATATGGAGGGCAGACTGCATAAGCTATTGAACATGAGTATGGTAGAATGGGAAGCACATCATCTTCTGTTGTACATCTTCATTGCAGATCTGTCTCCACCATTCAATAGGTTGAGGCATTTGCCTCAGGTAGCAGTACTGGATGCAATAGAGGAGGCAAAAGTGACTTCCTCCTTTATATTGAAATACTGAACACTGTTTGCAACTAACCCACCCTAATCTAGCCTACTGCCTTCAGATGTGGTAGATGAGGATGCAGTCAGGCCATCATCTTGGAAATAAGATTTGGCTGCCCCACCCACTAGCTTCTGTAATTGGAGTAGGGGGGTGCCAACTGTGTTTTGGGTAGCCCTCAGTTATTGTATGAGTCTCATTGTCTGAACACTACCTAGGACTATTCCCGCTAATAGCATCTGAAGGAGAGATGGGAAACCTGTGACTTTTTAGTTGAACTTGGATTCCAGCTCTCATCAGCATGAGCTAGGATACCAAATGGTCAGGAATTATGGGAGACATAATCCAGAAACATGAAGAGCAGTGCTTCTTAAACTGTTTCATTTGGGGGATCAGCAGTGTCCCGTCCCCCCAATAGGTCAGTGACTGATGCTATATTTGTGCCTATTGGCTACAATTTTTCTTTCCTCAAAAGTGTTCAGGAAATTGTAGCTAATGTCTCAGGAACTGGTGCCAGTCCATGGACCACCACTTGAATAGGATTGATCTAGAGAATTTCTCAAGTTTTCCAACCCGGCTTAAGCTAACCACAGTTTCCCATATTCAAATGTAGTAGACAACTAGGGTTATTGTAAAAGAGGAGTAAGATGCTTATCATTTTTGTGGCCATATTAGAGAAAAAGAAGGAAGCACATTTACCCAAGACCCACACAGATTGAATCATATTACTAAATTACAATTTAGAGTGATATAAAAACCAGCCTATTGTAAGAAAAATCCTTCCTGATGTTTATTTTCCATTAAAGTTTGCTCAAGGCAGAAGCTTGTACTTCTGAGTGGCTTACGCAATGACTGGTGTTTCTAGGGACCAAAGTACCAAGCTCTTGGATTGCTAATATTTCACCAAATGATGAGAAAATTTTAATAGGAAATTACAGTTTTGATTACTATATCACACTAACACAGCCAACTTTACAACCTTTCTCTGGCTGTTACTAACATATAAAGTAGGCAGCAGTATAAAAAATATTTGTTTGGAGAGAAGGAGTTTTTCTATGTGCATGTTTACTGAACCTGGGATTGAATAAGGCTACCCCCATTTCGCTTTGTACATTATGAAAATACTCCTTGCATTTTTGAGGATAAATGATATTATCTAAAGCGCCTTATTCAGACATGCAAGGCAGGTTGCCTTTGCAGCACCATAACTAAATAGGATCAGGCTAATAGTGATTTTTCTGTGAATGAGCTGAATGTAAACTTGAGTATTTTCAGGTTGTTTATCTTGCCTCAGGTTGTGTGTGTGTTTTCTTTGCTTTGTCAGGAGAGCCCTTTCTAGCTTTCATTTCCTTATACAAATGTCTCCCGCAGTGGGTATCCATCTACCTGAAGGGAACGGGTGAAGGTCTAAAGACTGTTGGAGACTGCAGCTTCTCTTAAAAAGAGAAAAAGACTGAAATCAGCCATGGCAAAGTTAAGAAGAAAGAAAATTGATTTCAAGGGGCAGCAGCAGTGTTAAAGGAAAGAGCTCAAATGCTGGCCAAATAGTTTCCTGCTGGCTTTCTTATAAAAAATAATTGTTCTAGATAGCATCATTGGGGAAAACATAGATTTTATTGGCAGCATTCTCATTGATCCACAGCATTTGTATCAAGTCCATTTCCTTTCCTACACGTAGCCTTTCTGCATAATAATCAAAGGAGTAGAAGAAGTGATAACGCTTGCAGTTTCAAAACAGCCACACCAAGATTGACCTTGGATCCAGATGTGCATATTAGCCCTAGAGTAAGAGGCTGGCTCACTTCTGCTCTTAATTTTTTCAGGGCTAAGACAGCACATGTTTCACCATCATATTACCCCTCTGGATATGTCTGAAAGGCTGAAAGGTATAAATAAAATACCAACCCAATCCTATTCTGCTGTATGACAATCCCTCCTGTGCATTTCTTTCAGTGAACATGCTTTCCATTGCAATTCTCTATTAATTACAGTTCTTTCAAATAAAAAGTCAAACACAGTGACTCACGCATACTGTATTTATATTCATATAATGTTTCATGTTGTGTTAAAAATAGGAAGCCTTGCTTAAATCATCGAGGGAATGTACAGTAAGCTCATAAAAAAGAAAAAAGAAAAACTTCCTAATGCAGAAGTGCAGAAGGAAATTATGTAGGGTGTTTTCTTTTTATGCATAGCAGCAATACTGTGAAGTTTATTTCTAACTCATAATAAAAAAATGGAATTGGTGAGCAGTGGTTTGGGACATTACTAGGTCTCAAAGCAGTAGCTAGATTTATACTCAAGGCAGAGATGGTCATTTGCAGGCTAGCTCATAGTTAAACACATAATCAGCTTCAGCTGGTTGAAAAGAAAATTTGAAGGCATAAGAAGCAGGGTAGGATACAGCCAGGGGGTTGGAAACAGATACAGTTTCAGAGACTCTGGAAGATCAAAGGTGAAACAGAACATTGAAGAAAAGCCAATGAAAACCCTGATACCCATGAATAATATTTTACCAAGATCATTTTTAGCCAGGGCATGAAAATGGGCTTACTATAGACAAAAGCAAAACAAGTGGGGAGGGGGAAGCAAAACAACAATTAGAAAAACCAAAAACCTTAAAACATGTTCATTCTCATGAGATAAGAATTTGAGCTGTGATCTTGAAAGCACTAATTAAACCGGGAGAGGAATTGTATGGCCTTCCAAATGCTGCTGCATTCCCAGCATTCACCACCATTGGCTAAGCTATCTGGCTTCTGGGAGTCACAGTTCTAAAACATCTGCAAAGTTGCACTTTGCCCATTCCTAGTCTAAATTATTTCCAGTTCTCCTTTGTTTAAGTGGGAGCAGGGCTTTATGATTTGCTCTGCTTTAATGAATGGAGCCAAGGCAAGCCAACCAGTTCAATAATTTGTTGGTTAAGAATTAGACCCAACTGGGGTTGCCAAATCTCAGGTCCCAGTCTCAGGTCCTCCAGTTTTCATGGGTCATCTGCAGGCAGGAGACAAGTCTGCAAATTCTCCAGTTTTGGTGGACTCATCTTCATGCAACAGGAAAGGGATGTGTGCAAATCTCCAGTTCACATATTAGAGCACCAGTTTCCAAGATTTCACTCATTTGTTGATGTAACTTGCAAGGACTTGTAACTTGTATTTAGTTTCCTTCTTCCCACCTAGTTGTTGTGTCTCCAGGTCTCACCCTCTGTTTTGCTCTGCATCCACCTTCTGACTATAAGGTGAAAAGAGTAATCCCCTCACTTCACCTTTATCTGGGAACCAGCCCTTCACTAGTGGTGTCACAATCAGAGAGTTCATCCTAATGTTTAGGCAGAATTTCTTTTATTGTAGTTTTAATTTGTTGGTTCCAGTCCTATCTTTTGGAGTAGCAGAAAACAAACTTGCCCCATCTTCCACATGACAGATTTTAAAGATGACTATCGTATCACCTCACAGTCTTCTCTTTTCTGGACTGTTGTTTTTGGTTTTATTTTTTCTTGCTTTAATTGTATGAAGGTGACTGGAATAATTTTTAGAAAAAGACCTTCAAAAATTCTCCTTCAGAGTCTGCTACTCTCTCATACTTTAATTTACTTCACATGTTGTGAAGATAAAATGGTAGGCAAACCACATATAGAGTTTTGTGCTCTTTATAGGAAAGATGGGAATGTAAAAGTAATAAGTAAAGAAGTTGGCATAGACTTAAAACTATCTGGGAAGACTATCTCCAAAGCTAGGTTCATCTAGCAAAACCTAAAGTAAGGGGAAAGGAAACAACTAACCTGCAAAGACACATTTGTTAGTCTGCCTTTCATGAAATATAAAATATTATGGGGGGAAACTGAATACATTGAGTGGAATACTGGCCTGCTTTAAATTATGTATCTTTCCACTTATGCAGAATGTTATTAGAGGAGTGTCTTGCTTTTGCTCCACTAACAATAAGCAATCCCTGCAGACTTCACTCAGCAGTCATCCACAATCATGTACATTGTTTTCCACATTCACATATATTTAACATCACCCAATGCTCCATTTCACCGCCTGCATAAAACCATTCACAGGAGAGGAAATGTTGGCTTTCAAAGTATTTGATCAGAACGTTTTGACATCACCTTAATTTATGTTCTATGTCTGTATTCCCCATCATCAGACATGCAGATAACAACAATGTAACCTACAACACAAAATGAAAGGAAACAAACCAAGAGAATCAAGCTCAAAGGTAGGGGGAGGAGAAGCAAAGGAAAAACAAAAAGCGATATTGCAAGCCACACTTTGTCTTGCTTGTAATTAAAGAGAAAAGGTAAGGACAAGAAGTCCAAAGCAACAAAATTCATGCTCAAGTGTTACAAAATATTTTATTATAAGAACTTTAGAAGAACCATGTTAGATCAGACCAAAGGTCTGTCTAGTACAGGAATCTGTTCTCACAGCGGTGAGCCAAATCCCACATAACTGTAACAGCATCCTTCCACCTGTGTTCCCCAGCAACTGACATTGGAGAGCAATATTGCAATACATAGTCATCATACATAGTAATGATTGCTAGCCTTCCCCTTCAAGAACAGAGTTCTCCATTGTTTTAAATGTCTATCCAATATAGATGAACATCATAATACATTACATGCCCAAATGAAAGGCATTCTCATTCCTGGTACTGCCTAGCTATGTTGCATCACTTTGGTATGATTAACACTATACACTTTTGAGGGAACCATGTTCAATCTACTGGCCCTGTTTGCCTCTGTATCCAGTTCCATCTTTCTCCTCAGCAACAAGTCTTCACAAGAGTGTTTCTGCTACATATCAGTGGTGTCTGCATGGACCAGAATACTCCCAGAGCAGCACTTTGTATTCAGGCCTTGAAGCTGCCATGATCTACCCTCATTACCTGGAGCCCTCCATTGTAACATGGACTGTTGTTTCTATGTACATCCCATTGTGCATCTCAGCATGGCCGCCACCATAACAAGTTGCTCACTCTGAGGTCAGAACAAAGCACCCAGTGCTGATGTCTTGGTTGGATGCCTTGTTGTGACCTCAGAGTGATTGATTTGTCATGGCAGCCACTGCACCAGGGCACATTGGAAAGCCTGCCTTTTTGAAAAGAGTTCCCAGTTATTTGGGCACCTATAGTAGAAGTTATATAGAGTCCTCATTCCAAGTGAGGACAGATTCAAAATTGGAAATGTAAGAATGGAGTGAGCACATTTTCCTCTTTCTATGTTGATTCAGCATGCTTAGCAAATAAGTGAATAGAGGTTATGTAATGCAATGCCCTGGAGGACCCAGTATGATGTAGTGATCAGAATATTGGACTAGGGTTCTTAGAACCAGGATTTGAATCCCAGAAAAGCCATGGAAACCCACTGGATGACCTTGGGCAAGTCATACTTTCAGCCTTAAGATGAAGGCAACAGTGACTAAACCTCCTAATAAATTTGCCTTAGAATCACCATAACTAAAAAAAAACCTTGAAGGCACACAACACATACACACAATGCCATACCCTCTATCTCTTTAAGATGAAAAGGGTATGGGGATTGTGACTGATGTACACTGCCTTGCTTAATTCTTGGTTGAAATAATTTTGTGGGAAATAATTTTTGAAATAGATATTCTGGTAGCAATTCCCACAACTCTAACCCTTCACTTGTTTTGATTCTCATTAAGTCACTCATTTTACAATTCACAGTATGACATGCACACTAGATGTTTGGAGAGAGATTCCACTGTGGAGCCCTCTCTAGAACCTCCCAAGAGCCCTCCAAGCTGAATATTTCCAATGGGGTCTTACTGTTTATATAGGAATCATCAAGTAATTTGATACGGTTATGTGAATGTGCAGCTAATCTGAAAACTGCTATAGTGCCTCTTGAACAGGTGACTAACAGCATGTTTGGTGGAGATTTCCTTATGTGCTGTCATCCAATTTTGACCAAAAGAGGGGATTCATGGGAATCTACTGTCATTTCAAGGTAGCCACTTCTCTCCAGTCTTTTCTGCAGAAAACAAGTATTCTCTTAGAGGCAGAAGAGAGGAATCTGTAATCAAGTGTCCACACTGATATTTGTAGGAGGCCTGCATACCTTGTGACCCACAATGCCAAATATAGACCCTTAGTCCATGTAGAATTTGTACAGATTTGTTTTGTACAGTCTTCTAGTTTCAGAACTGGAACCAGTCAAAGAGATACTTTCTGTCCTGCAACAAAGGGAAATAGTTGGAGAGTTCATAAGGAACAGCCAGAGCTTGTAAAAAATCATTTTCTCCTCATTTCTTAAAATTGTCAACAGTGATTTAAAAATTCATTATTTTAACCTTTAAAAACCAACAACAGGGTTTTCTTTTAATAACAATTCACAATTCCTGTTACCTTAACACATTGCTTGTCATCTCTACCAAATTCTAAATATTAATGATTTAAATTTAAACAATGAATGACTCAATCAACAAATTGATTATCAAATTAATTGTATAAAGTTTTCTTTAATTTTCTTTAACAAATTAATTTCCTTTGTTAATTTAACATCAGTATGTCACTGCTAACATTTTCAAGCTCCAGGAACAGGAGGTTGTGACAGCTGTCCCTCACCATCTGCTACCTGAAGCTCTAGCTTCACTTTGCTTAACAGCAGTGCCTGCCCTAACTAACACAGTTTAGAACTCTGATCCTGAACTGTGTCATTTGGACTTCACACCCTTAGATAAATGCTTTTCTCCTCTGGTTATGACTATGACCTCTATGGTCTTCTATAGATAGATTTTTAATATGTGCATCCATATATTGATACCCACCCCAAATCTTTGGAATGATATGTCCAGATGATATATCCAAATTAAATATTAAATTCCTCTGTGTCGTTTGCCCATCTCTTTAGAAATGGGAGTCACTCATGGGAGTCACCCTGTATCTTTAAAATAAAATCTGGGAAGCAGCTGTTAAGCCTGGGTTATGTGAGTAGCTATTGGTAGGCAAAGGTTTTTGACGGGCTAGCAGCTGCCAAATGAGACTTCAGGTGACCCATAGAAAGAGTTGCTTTTCTAAAGCAAAAAGAAAGGAAGTTCATATTTTTAAATTAGTTGGGAGAGAGGGAAGTGTTCTATTAAAAGAGATTGCCACAGTATTTTTACTTATTTATTTTTCACATCTGAAGAAATCTTAGAATTAGTTATCTTGTGTCTAATACATTTTAAATTAAACAAAAAAAAACTTACATGAAAATGTGTGCTAGAATTAATGGCTATTGTATGACAAGGAAGTATCTCACCATTTATAATACAATAATACATTGTATTATAAATGGTGAAATGGCTTCAGCCGGAGTTATCATTGTTTCGTCCGGAGTGACGCCGGACTTAGGGCTCCGTGTGTCTGAACACACGGAGCGAAAAGCCGGCTGGACGCAGGGATGACACCGGAAGGGGCGGGGTTTGCCGCCGCGCGTGTGTGAACACACGGAAAATGGAGCCGGAGTGAGGCCGGCGGGAGGCCGGCTAGCGTCCTCCTTTTGCCCCATGTGAAAACGTCCATAGTGAATATTTCATTAAAATGGGATTTTTTAAAAAAGAAAACAATTCAGAAACTTTTTTAAAAAATTCATTTTTTTTTTAAAGGGAACATTATTAGTGAGTTTCCATTTTTGCAGGGAACAAATGTGTGGACAACTGTGGAAGGCTAGAGGACCACATTAGCCCCACTCAGGATATCTTGAAGAGCCAGAGCTTTCCAACACACCTGCCCTCACATCCCCTATGGAGAGTATGAGGGCATTTTCGCCATGTTTTAGGACTTTCCTGGGCCTTTTTAGACCAGAAAATGCCTTTTTAAAAAAATATAACAGGAAGTAAGTAGAAGTCATTTCATGTTAACTTCCTATCACACAAAAGGCCTCTCCTGGGCCTAAATTTACCCAGTACAAAAATGAGGTGTAAATGTATCTCACACGCAGATGACATTTTGAAGCATTTCAGGCCAAAAAATGGTTTTGATTTTCAT
>CM034703.1:34534517-34558060 GCA_020142125.1 Phrynosoma platyrhinos | reverse complement strand
ATACATCAATAAAATACATAATAGTAAATAGATAGAAATTACCCCCATAGACCATGGTATCCTCCTGGAACGCATGAGAGAGTTGGTATTGGTGGCACTGCTTTGCAGTGGTTCCAGTCCTACCTCTCAGGTAGGTTCCAGATGGTATCGCTTGGAGACAGTTGTTCGGCCAAGAGGAAGCTCAAATTGGGCATCCCTCAAGGTGTGATTCTGTCCCCAATGCTATTCAACATTTACATGAAGCCACTGGGCGAGATCATCTGGAGGCATGGGGTGGAGTGTTATCGGTACGTTGATGACACCCAAATATATTTCTTTATGTTTCAGACTGATGCAGTGACTGAGGATGGCATCTCTCCTCTGAATGCCTGTCTTGGGGCAGTAATGGACTGGATGAGGGAAAACTGACTCAAGCTAAATCCAGGTAAGACAGAGGTACTTGTCATAGAAAACCTGAACCCGGGAATGGAGTTATGTCAGCCAGTTCTGGATGGGGTCACACTTCCCTTGAAGGACTCTGTTCACAGCTTAGGGGTGCTCCTTGACTCGTCGCTTCACTTGACAGCTCAGGTGGATTGACAGTTAGGAGCTCCTGTTATCAGCTTTGGCTGATACACCAGCTGCACCGCTTTCTGGAGCAGGGAGACCTTTAAACAGTAGCACATGCACTGGTAACCTCTCAATTAGACTTCTGTAATGCGCTCTACATGAGGCTATCCTTGTGCCAAGTTTGGAAACTGCAGCTTGTACAAAATATGGCAGCCAGGTTGATTATGGGTACTTCCCATAATGACTATATTACACCAGTCCTGAAGTCCCTTCACTGGCTGCCAATTAGTCTCCGGGCAAGGTACAAGGTGTTCGTTATTACATTTAAAGCCATACATGGCTTGGGGGCAGAATACTTAAACGATCACCTTCTTCCAGATTGTCCATCCCACACACTAGGGTCCTCAGAGAAGAATCTACTACAGCCAAAAAAATCTAGGCTAATATCAGTTAGCCAGAGGGCCTTCTCCACTACTGCTCCAAAGCTGTGGAATGACCTGCTGGAGGAGATCCATCACATCTCTACTCTTACAGCCTTTAAAAAGGCTCTTAAGACAGATCTCTTCTGGCAGGCCTTCCCAACTTAATTCCTTGCCCCGCACAAGATGATTTACATCGCTCTGTCCACCAATCATCTCCTTTTTTAAGCTTTTGTATTTTTGTTTTTAAATTATGTTTGTTTAATTGTAATTTTAGCATTGGGTTGGGGGGGCTTGGGAAGGGACTAATTTGTGAATTTTATTGTATTCTAAGTATTTTTTATTGCTGCAACTAGCCCGGATTATTATTATTATTATTATTATTATTATTATTATTATTATTATTATTATAAAAGCGGCATGTAGTAATCTCCTTAGTCATCCTTAGAGTAAACCCATTGAAACAATGGGATTTACATCTGTAGTGGCTAAATGAAATCCTATTGATTTTAGTGAGTCTACTCAAAGTACAACTAAGATTGTGATCATAAATACAGTTAACAGTGGCATAATCCCCACTGAACAGAATACAGGTTTATATCTGTAGTGGTCAAATGTAGACCTATTGATTTCAATGAGTCTGCTTCAATTATGATTAAGCTTGTGATCCTAAACACAGTTACAGGGCAATAACCTCTGAGGAACAGAGTATGTTTAGATATTAGACCCATAATCTTCAGGTCTGTCATACGATATTGCTAAAATCCTATGAGAGGGTCACCATAAGTCAGAGCTCACTCGAAGGCACATAACAGCTACAGCAACTGCTGGTAAACTGCCCCTCTCTTCTTTCCTATGAAAGGAAGGATGTATTTTCTTCTTCTCTACATTGTTATCAAAATTCCTAAGAATATAAGAACTGCTTCCACGGTTTGCCAAATCATTGTGTTATTTCCAAACAAAACAGTCAATATCCAATACAGGAGCAGAATCCACTTTGCTCCCAGGTAGAAGTCCAGCTTACCGTTTGCTGTATCAGTTACTCAGGAAGGGACTTTTCAATTCTTTGTACTGTACTGTTTGTTTGCACATGTAAAAGCATTTGTATTATCACTTTACATCCAAAGAGTGAAGAGCTACTATATCCTTAAATTCTAAAGCCTGCAATAAAAGAAAAGGTAGCCACATTGGCCAAAGGAAATTTTTCAAAAGAATTACAATTATATTGCAACCCACTTCAATGCAATGCCTTTATCATGCCAATCCTGTAGAACTCTTATCAGGTTGTATGTATTTTTTTTTCTCTAATGTACACATTTTTATGCATTTTTTCTAATGTGCACATTTTCCCTGTCAACTAAAGCATGTGATTGTGTAGAGGGTTTTTTAAAAGCCTTTTTAGTCATGCATATCTTTCAAATGTATAATAATTCTGTAAACATTTTTCTTTACCACAATGCACTGTAAGCCTCAGATATGCACATATTTCTAAAAGCAAGATGTACCATATCCTATTGCCATTCTCAGGAGATGAAAAATGGGCACTTTCATCAGAAAATGGAAGCCCAACAAATTTATTTTCCAACCCCAGCATCTGGGAGATCTGTTTACTATGCTCTAAATAAATGCTCTAAATTTGCAGAGGATATTGCAAATCTGGGGTTACTACCACTGAAAATGTCCTCCACTTAATTAAAAAGATCAAAAACACCTAATTTCCCAAATCTAATGATGTCTGGGGGTTTAAAGCAGTTAAAAAAAACATACTGAGAGCTTTCTTATACTGTCATGGACACCTCTGTACATGATCTGTTAGTAGACAGATAAATGCTCCGAGCCTCTAGGTCTATCTGACATATTTCAGAAGTGATAACATTCAATTTAATAATTAAATATTGTTTTAATGCAGTCTGTGCAAAGGTTAAAAAAGAAACAACTTTGATCTCATTTCTTATGTAGAATTCCTTTGTCTTCTACTTCCATGTTGTCAAATTGGCATATCATGTTAAATCTCACCTAGCGGCTGATATTTGTTTGGAATATACAAAAGAGATAATGGCTAGCGATACAATTGTTGCTTCAGTTTGCACAATGACACATTTACATCCCAAATATAAACCATTGCAGGTTTAGTTTTCAATTCTTTGTTTGTTTCTGCAAACTCACAATCAAATATCCTTGTTCTTCAGCATCTTCAAAGGTATAAAATTGTCACTTGCATAATGTTTCTAACTGGGGGGTGGGAATACAGGCTCAATTTTTGTTACATTCAGGCACTGTGAAGAAAAATCTTGTTTTTGTCATGATGCATGCTGTCCCTGAATGAATGAATATTTTATGCATTTAATGCATTTATCATCTCTACTGTATAAAAAGTACAGCAGATCTTATGCAGAGGTGTCAAAAGCATTTCATGTATTCAAGAAATGCCAAGCAACCTCCGGGTTGCTTTTCACAACTATAAAATTTAACTTTATATCACATCTGCTGAGTAAGTGAGGAGTGACAACAGTTCTCTTATCTTGAAGGGTACCACAAACTAGCGTTTGAGCAGAAATGCAACACAGTTAAAGGGTATGATTTATAAAGAGCTTGTCAATATCAGCTGGTATTCAGAACTGCAGTAACTTTGACAAGCTTGGTCTCTCCAGCCCTGTTTCTCCAGTCCTTCACCACCCTCCCAATGTTGATACTGCTAAATTCTAGCTGGACAAAGGATAGGGAGTTAAGGGGTCTGGTGTAAAAAGCTCATGTGAAATGGAGCATCATTGCCAGAGGCGTCGACGTATTCCTGTACATTCAATGGGGTCACTTACTTCGAACAAAAGGTTATATAGGATTGCAATTGGTTTGCATATATTATTAACACAGTAATCATCACAACCTTTTCATAAACTTTCATAACCTTTCTTCCATCCCAACTAAAGAACAAAAAATAGCAAAAGAAAAAAATTCTGACTGTTTTCAGCCATCCTACACAAAGGTGGGCATTTTACAAAGAATAAAGTTACTTCTGAATCTGAAAGGAATTTTTTAAAAATAATAATAATAATAATGTATACCAATCACTTTCCCTTCCTTGGTGGCAAAAGAAGAGGAAATGAGATAGTGAGAATGAAGCCTTTTCTTCCTCCATCTTGCTTGAAAAAACAGCTAACACCTCGATGCTCTCCCTAAAAATTCACAGGAAAACAACTGGATTAGAATCTGGGAATTCTATCCCAATTGACTGTTTGACTTAGGGCCTTTGCAGACTGCCAGAAATAGTGCACATTAAATTGAGGCACTGTCCTGGCTTTGTGCTAGGGAGTCATTGTATTTTTTTCTGAGACATTGAGCCTTCCCTGTCAGAGAGCTCTGGTGCCACAATAAATTACAGTTCCCATGATTCCCTAGCACTGAGCCTCAATTTAATGTGCACTATTTCTGGCAGTCTCTCTCTGTCTCTGTCCCTGCATGTCTCTCATTAACTTTTTCATATCCCTGCCTAAATGGGTGTCTCCCACTGAGTTGTTGTTGTTTTTTTAAACTCTCTCTGGATTTTACACCACCATAAAATTTGGAAAATAGTGCCTTTGATGATACCTATCCTGTATTGCCATCTCCGTTTCGTTGCTGCCTTACGTTGAAGTGTTGTTAGAGCACACCTTGCCATTGACAAGGAAAACCTGTCAATAAGCTCCCAATTGCACTGGTATCACATTAGTCTTCAGGTGTGATAAATTACTCCCAGGGCAGTTCTGGGATTGGGCAGTGACATAGTGTCAGTGGACAATGTCACCCTATAATGTTATAGCACTATTACTCCACTTTAATTGCAATAGCTGCTACTGTGGAATCCTGGGATTTGTGGTTTAGGTAGAGGCATTTAGAATTTGCAGCCAGAGAGCTCTTAGGCTTCAATAAACTACAAACCCCAAAATTCCACAGCCATAGCAGTTAAAGTCAAATAGTGCTACAACAATGAAGTGTGATATTGTCTATTGTATCCTCCTCTCCCCCCCCCCTTCTTCCTCTTGCTATTCCAGACCAGCCTGGTTTGTGCTTTTTAACTTCCTTTTACTTTTTATTTATTTATTTATTTAAATCTCATTAGCATAATTCCAGAATTGCATTTAAAAAAAAACACACAGAAAACACAGAAAAAAAACCCCGAAAGGCACACTGGGTAGGACACAGGGCAGCAAGGTAGGGTTAAAGACAAGGGCAGAAGACAAAGCATGGGACCAACAACAGCCCAGTCATGCTAATGGGGTTGTGTGTTTTAATACAAATATGTCTTGTTTGTTATTTTAAATTGATGTATGTTTTAACTGAAATTGTATTTTAACTTATGCATATGTGTTGGTCTGCTGTTGTTCCCCATCTCGATTCATGAGAAGAGACAGGTAAGAAATTGTTGTATCGAACAAGGTCGCAATGCATGAAAGGCCACCCACAATGACTAAGTGGAGAGAAAAAAGGCCACAAATTTGTTGTTGTTGTTGTTGTTCTCCTCCCTCTCTCCTGATTCTGCCTCTCACTTTCTTATATCCCTGAGTGAGTAAACAGGGGGGTAGAGACTAACAGTTGAAGAGAAAACAAAGCAACAATAAAGCCTGCAAAATGCAGTGCTGAGAGTAGCAGCAGGGGCTCCAGAATGGACCCATCTGAGTTATTGGACTCTGATGCCTTGCATGAGCTTTATGACAGCTTCAGGTCATCATGCAGGCAATTAAGTGTGAATGCAATGATGGCAATGAAGCCAATTCAGAATGAGGACAATTTATTTTTGGTATGGACATTTCCCTCATTTTAAGCCAGATTTTTCCTCAGTAATGACAACATAAGCACATATCTGAATGGCTACAATAAATTCTGGCTGTGTACAGGCTCACATTGAATGCAGCTCTCTGAATACCTTGTTGTTTTATGCTGCTGCAGACAATGCTGCTGGCTGTATGGGAAGATGGATGTGGATGGTGACAGAGTTGTTGCAATGACCTGCAACATTTGTGGCATGTTTATTTGTTTTTTATACAGAATTTTATATGGATCACCATATACGTACCTGGAGCAAGTGCAAACTTGTTGCCCTGCTGGAAGAAAAGGTGCAGCCCTCCAGATCTTGTTGGATGGTAGTTCCCAGCATTCTTCCCATGGGTGATGTTGGTTTGATCTGCTGGGACTTGCAACAAAGCAATATCTGGAGAGCTGTATGGTTTACACCTCTGTTAAAACATGGAACAAAAAAGACTTGTATTATTAGGAGGTTCTGGAAGAAGCCAATCTAGCTATTGTAACACACTTACTCAACATAAAAGAACCAGCATATGCACAAGTCATCTATATACATGAAAAGGCATTATTCAGCCATTATTGCTCCTTCTGTGCAAGGGGAAAATGGACAAAGCATATATATATATATTTCTTTTTCAAATATGCTTCTGTTATGTAGATTGAGTCCTCATTAGACTGACAACTGTTTCCCATAGATGATGGCAGAGATGCATAGGAACTGGAAAGAAATTCCTATAAATATATATATATATATATATATATATATATATATATATATATATAATCATAGAGTTGGAAGAGACCACAAGGGCCAACCCCCTGCCAGTCCAACCCCCTGCCATGCATATATATATGTCAAAACTGCACTTCTCAACTGCCAGGAAACTCTGGTGCAAAGAATCCTGGACTGATGAGAATCTTTGATGAGAAAATACTTTAGTGCATAGTAAGTCCCAAACTGTAAATAGTCTTTGAAAACTGCCCAGTTTTGTGCAGAGGGAAGAAAATTGCTAAAAATTACTCATCACTTTTTTCAAGAATGAAATAAGTGAAGAATTACATCCCTCAATCAAAAGATATTAAGTAAAAGCATGAATCAAGTTGTTTAGTGCATACAAAACATTGTTGACACAAGGGTGAGGTCACAAGGCAGGAAAGGCCACCCACAATAACTAAGTGGAGGGGGAAAGGCCACAACTTTATTGTTTACAACTGGAAACAGAGTTGACTAAAGGCATGGATCTGGATCCCAGTGATGACCAAAATGACTATTTATTGATGAACCCACTCTGGACCAGTGTCAGACCACAGGCATGATAGGAGAGAACTGGCTGGCCAGTGTTCAGGGTGACCCCTGTCACTGGGGAATGTTGGCAAGGCATCCATCCCCGCTTGGGTGACATCCTATCCATGCCATGCATCCTGCATCCCATAAGGGGACTCCTGTAGATTACCAATGCCTGTGACACACTGTTGAACAATGTATCAAATCCATGATTGATGCTACCACCCCTCCCCAGTTGTGACAAATGACATGCCCAGAGCCACAGAAACCAAACCAGACCAAGGACGTTTTCACACACAGACGTCCAAAGCCACCTGGAGCCATTCAGGAACGGATCCTTCAGCTCATTCTGGAATGGCTCCGGCGGCGGCAACTTACCGTAATTCCTTTTTAAAAAAGGAATTACAACTCCGGCGCTGATGCCGGAGTTAGCGCTAGATGGGGCGGGGCTTGCTGCGACGTCGTGTGATCACACAAGCAAGACCCCAGACTGACACCGGCTAGTGCCGGGGATGGCACTGGATGGGGCGGGGCTTGCTGCGACGTCGTCTGAAAAACTTTGCAAAGGAGCCGGGCTGGGGCCCGACAGAGGTAGGCTAGCATCCGCCTAAAGCCCCGTGTGAAAATGCCCCAAAAGAAAATGGAGTCCCACCTGCCAGACATTCCAGGAGTGAAGCTCATTTGATGTTACTTAGTTCCTGCAAAACTTTAAAAACTTTCCTTGACACTCCAAGGAATTTATAGGTTCCCTGAAGACAGATTATGTTTGGTGGAAAATCTGCATAGTTTGATGTGGATACACAGCAGTCTAGGACATCTGACTGTTCTTTCAGTTGACACTGTCATCCTCTGATTCCACCTCCCAATAATTTCCCTTCACTTGCCCAGCAAACACATCACAGAATCCTAACCAAGGAAAAAAGCAACCAGGACTTGGAAACAGAAATGATAAGTGGAAAAAAGCGTCCCCTTCTCCCCTGCTTGATATCAATGTGGTAGAAACAATTTGGGGCTCTCAGTGTTTACCATGAGTGTGTTATTTTGCACCAGCAACCCTTGTACTTATTATGCTCATAAATGACATTTCTTGATACTTCTCCAGCCTACATCTCCAAATTAACTTTGCATTATTTCCCTTAAAGCTAACTTACATAAACTCTTATTCTGTCATGATAAAGTTTAAGTGGGAAGCACAAGCAATTAATATTTTTTTAAACCAACACACTAGACCTAAGCATTATTTATGCCTCTAATTATCTCATTCTAGTGTGTATTTTAGTCCCTGTCTGGTCAGGACATTAATTATTTTCATAACTACAGCAAAAGTTAAATAATAAGCACTCAGGGCTACAAAACCACTGCAATGCTCCAGCTTAAATGAACGTATAAATTTTATTAATGGATGCTTTATACAACCCCATACATTATAAATCAAACAAGGAACCTATTTCCATCTTTTAAGGATGCTGTGAAAAAGCTGTAAGATTATTGAGGATAATTTTTATTAAATTTAAAATTCCTCTCCTCTTTTTTTGCAGTAATGAGACTGTTATGAGGATAATTTAATCTGGTTTGTCATGAAGCACCTCAGCTTGTTAAATAAGTTAATAAATGACTATGCATTAATCAAAGTGACAAAACTATGAAGAGCTGGGGATGGGAGACAATTCTGATGATAGTATTAATTAGTATTTAATTAGAAACTTAGGGACCATAAATAAAAAAATCACAGTATAGACGTTTATGCAAATTAGTCTGAAGCTGCCGCAGAGTTAAATTTGCTTTTAAAGAAATATCTCTCCCATATTAAAATGTGTGCTTTATATAATAGAGTTTCAGCAGTATCATATAGGTCATAAAAAGCTACAACATATTTGTTCACATTTCCAGAATGCTAAATACAAATTGTACTTTAAAATATGCCAGCTGAAGCAGAGGGATTTTAAATTATTTGTTGGATGTGTGTGTATGTATATGTATGCCTTCAATTTGCCTGTCAACTTATGGCAATGCCATGAATTTCATAGGAATTAAACAAGGAATACTCATAAGTGGCTTTTCCAATTCCTTCCTCTGGAAGGACTTTGTAAAATTTTTAAAAAGGAAAAAATTCAGATTCTGCTCTTTTAATTAATTTTCTGATTTTTAATAGACTGGTTTATTAAACAATGCTGCAGTTTAATTTCTTTATGCACCAACATCTTCCTTCCAAAACAGAATGATGATGTGTTGGAGTTTTTTATACATGCTAAATATTATATAGGGAGCTGACACAAAAATATGCGAGGTTGGGACATTTTCCTAATTATGGTCCATTCTGCCTTTCTGCTTAGTAAGATTCCCATTCTTAACTGGGCAATTTCTGATAGCCAAAGAGATAATACATCATCCTGTTATGTATTTCAGAGAGTTCTTTATAAGGAACACAACCTATTTTCAAGCCTTATTATTGGCTGCATTTCTACAAGGAAAGGTTATCCACAGTAAAACTGGTTTTTCTATTCAACAGTCTATCTCTGTCACTGTTCATTTATGTGTGAACATGACAGACTGAGACCAGCTTTATCCACAACTGACAAGTGTCAGGCCTATGGTTCAATCAGCCTCTTCCTTAAGATAATGCCAAGGGCCTGGTGTTTGAAGTAGATGGACAATAAAGCGAAGAGAGACAATCAGGGTCAAATTGATCCAATTCCCTGTATATAAAAGGGATTCTCCCCAATAACAAGGAGCTTTTTATTGCTCTCCAAACACATTAGCTCTTAAAGAGGGACATGGCCCTCCAGAAAATCAGGGAGAGACACAAATATGTGGACATTTTAAGGTCATTTGTCTAGAAATTTCTTTGTTGAATCTTTATCTTCTCTCCCACCACCACCATATACACAATATCTGCATAGTTTAAAGGTGAGATGTTGAATGGAATGCAGCTTTTGACATGTAGTAATCTTTGTAATAGTTTAATGGTGAAAGAAAATAAAAGAAGTAAACATTGGCACTAAGATTTGTTCTAAGAAGAAGTCAGCACAGTATAGTGGTTTGGGTGTTGAACTAGGACTCTCAGAGACCATGGTTTAAATCACTGCTCAGCTCTGGAAGCCTACTGGGTGATCATAGGCAAGTCACATTCTCTCAGCCTCAAAGGAAGGCAATAGCAACCCCCCTCTGAATAAATCTTACCACAAAAACTGTACAAAATCTTGCCACAGAAACTGTACAACTGTGTCATAAGTTGGAGTTGACTTGAAGATACAATAACAGCAACAACAGTATTCTTTTGTTGTTGTTGTTAACTGCTGTCCAGTTGACTTCAACGTATGGAAACTGTATGAATGAGAGATCTCCAAGTCACCCTGTCTCCAGCAGCCCTGATCAGGTCTTGCAGACTCAGAGCTGGGCTTCCTTGATTGAGTTTATCCACCTGGAATGCGATCTTCCTCTTCTCTTACTGTCTTCCACCTTATCAAGTATTACTGTCTTTTCTAGAGAGTCATGTCTTCTCATGATATGGCTAAATTATGACAGCCTCAATTTAGTCATCTTGGCTTCTCAGGAGAGTTCAAGCCTGATTTGCTTTAGGGACAATTTATTTATCTTTTTAACATTCCATGGAACATCTCACTGAGTGAACCACAGTGTGTGTCCTGAGTTTTGTGTGGGAGCTATCTGGTCCCATGTGGCAAGCCTTGGTATCATTGCACACACTCTAGTATCTGATACTTCATTTTGATTTCTAAAGTTGAACTCAAAGCTGGGATCTTACTGGGACATTTCAGTGGCTTCAGAACAGTTGGATTCAGAATATCTCTACTTGTGTATTTTTATGCAGCATTAAAACTACATAGGATGCTGGCCTTTGATACCAGCTGTCATGGATGTAGACATGAGCATGAAAGGACAGAATTAATCTGTCTACAGTTTTCAGAAGCAGGAGGGGGAAAGATGTCTCCCAAATGTATCGTGTTTGTAAATACGGTTTTCAAGAGCTGTTGGGTATCACCCATCTGGTCATACTACTCAGTTGGGATTTGTCACACTTCCCCATATGCCATAGATTGTTTCCTTAACATGAAATGCCCCAACAGGAATAGAATCAAAGCTTTAAATCTGATGTGGCTTCAGAGATAGAGATAGAGAGAGGCGGTGATGCAGCAATGCTTTGTGCCTGGAATTCTAGTTCTTTCACTTGAGTTCTTACAAAGAATGTAAATACTGTAGAAATATGGCAAATGGGAATTGCAACCAGACTGTAGTATCAACACAGTCACAATGTTAATAAAACTAATGGGCTAAATCCAATGTTAGTATACCTAAAGTAGGCATGTTGAAATTGATAGGGTGTGAAGTAGCTGTAAATTAACATCACAGATTGATAGTTCCACCATACCACCCTGAATATATATGAACATGTCAACCTAAGAATTAGGTATGGGTAAGCCTGATTAGTATCTGCATGAGAGACCACCAAGAAATATGGAGAATCTCCAGAAAATGCTAGGGGAATAAGACCTACCTGAAACCTTTGAGATCTACTGTCAAACAGAATTGACAGGTCTGGACTAGATGAACTAATAGTCTGGCTCACAATAAGATGGCATCCAGTATTCCCCTATGTCATTTTAGTTTCAGTGGGTCTTTTGTAAGTAGGACTAACTTTGGATTTAGTCCAGGAATGGAGAATTTGTACTCTTCAAGTTGGATGGCAAGTCCTATGATCATTCACCATCAGATATATTGGCTAAAACTGCTGCTACTTGAAGTCCAACAACATCCAGAGGGCCACAAATTCCCCAATCCTAATTTAGTTCAGTAATTAAATTTCCTGTTGTTAGTAGGTTAGCTTAGACATTACTCTGTGCCTGTTAACCTGTTAAGTGAAATATACACATGTAAATGCACCTACATATGTCTCTTTTTGGTCATGGCATAAGTTGCTATTCTTTTCCATCATCAACAATGGACAAACCTGTTGGGGTATGCAGACAGCAGGATCTAGCATACACACATGCAGAGTTGAAACACATAGGCAGAAACACCCAGAAGATGGTCTTCTGTGAAGAATCTTGCTCCAGAAGGCACAGGAAAAATCCTCCCACACACAGCTGCTGCTTTAAGCTTGGAGGAATGAATAGCTCGACAGCAAGACTTCACTCAGTGAGGACTTTAATCTTTGTTGCAAATATTTACAAAGATACACAGAGTATCAGACATCCATCTTGAATACTCACAGCTATACAGACCAACAAACTGCTTTGCCAACCAGCAACCAAAACTAACCAACAATGGAGATTCTGACTCTCTCCCATTATAGGTGGTCTTCTTAGGAACATGTGACAGCCATGCACTAATGAAACCTGGCTGGTTTCAGTCCCAGTGCCCGTTGCATCAGACCTACCATGATGCATACCTGGCTGGTCTCACTCACTGTTCATGTTGCATCAGGCTTCCCATGATACACAGCTTGCCAAATGCTGACTCATGCTCATGCCACTTGAACTGTAGTAACCCTGTTATCATTGCTCCAGTTCCTCTCAGTGGCCACATCCATGTCATTTTCCAGACCAGGGTGCCACATGGTCTTGACAAAACCCACCCTCAGACCTCACAATTTAGCTACTGCAGCAACCCCACACAAAGCTATTCAATGACTGGTGAAAAGCAGGGGAAATCAGAGAAATGTATGACTGTGTTGCCATAGCCAGACACAGAGTGACTACATCATCCAGTAAGACCTCCAGAGGATCTGACAGATATCAGCAGATGATGTAATCGCTTTCCATTTGGCTATGTTTGCATAGACAAATGCTTTTCCAACATCCCTTGCTCTCCACCAGCCATTCAATGGTGATGCAGGATCGCAGCCTCGTTTACAAAAAAGCTTTTATGTATCCCAGCTGTAGTGGCAGCTGGTGGTTCCCATGTCAATAGATCACTGAATCCACTCTTGATTTTAATCCAGACTCTAAAGGAATTATCCAAGGTTCTGTACCCTACCCTAAAATAGGTCCAGCATCTTTAAAATTATCCAAAATTCAGAGTGAAATCATCTCATCAGTGACATGGATGTTGAATGGTTGGGGAATGTTAACAAGCTAGAGCATGTCCAAAAATGGTGAAATGTCTGGAAACCATGCCCTATGAGGAGCAACTTAGGGAGCTGGATATGTTTAGCCTGGAAAAGAGAAGGTTAAGAGGTGATATGATAGCCCTATTTAAATATTTGAAGGGATGTCATACTGAAGATGGAGCACGTTTGTTTTCTGTAGTTCTAGAGAATAAGACCCGGAGCAATGGGTTCAAACTACAGGAAAAGATATTCCATCTCAACATTAGAAAGAACTTCCTGACAGTAAGAGCTGTTCAACAGTGAAATATGCTGCCTCAGTGAATGGTGGAGTCTACTTCTTTAGAGGTTTTTAAACAGAGGCTGGATGGCCATCTGTTGATAGTGCTTTGATTATGTATTCCTACAACAACAATGCTGAACTACTACACCACACTGGGTCTCCAACCATTACTTATGGCAATAACTGTTCTGAGGGTTTTGTTGTTGTTGTTGAAAACATTGACTATTCCCACTGGAAGTAAAACAACCACAATATCCTAATGCATGTAATTTCTCATCATAAGTGGTGATGATGATGATGATGATGATGATGATGATGATGTTATAAATCAAGTTAGGGCTCTGTTTGCATTTTACATTGATTTTCAACACAGTTTTGTTCATCGATCTTGCTTTTCTTTCATTAGCAGCTTAATATGCACTCAGTTACCTTCCCCAAGTTATGCTGTGAAAATGATTACTGGTATCACTGTTGGGAATTTGTATTTTTATAGCGTAACCTGAGTTCATACACAATCTTACATTGAAATATTAAGAATATACAAACTAGCCAGATAACTTTCTTTCTCACAGCTTACACATTGGCTTGGTCTTTCTGCTATGCTTTAATAAAAAGGGGTTATGGAACCCTTTTCAATAAAGGGTCCTTCATAGTTTTAGTTTTAGTTTTATCTCAGTCCTTTTAAAGTTCTAGAACAGGGGTAGGCAACCTAAGGCCCGGGGGCTGGATGCGGCCCCCTGAGGCTTTTGGACTGGCACAGGCCTGTCCTGCCACCGCCTGCCATGATGATATTGATTATTGTTGTTATTACTTGTTCTTGGGATTTTCTTGGCAAAATCTCCACAGGGGTTTTGCCATGGCTTTTCTGGGGCTGAGAGAGTGTGCATGCATATATTTTTAATTTTTGATTTTTTTTATTTTTAATTTTATTTATTTATTTATTTATTTATTTATTTATTTATTTATTTATTTATTTATTTATTTATTTATTGGTGCTTCGGCCCCACAATTGTCTGAGGAACAGCAACCCGGCCCCCAGCTCAAAAAGGTTGCCTACCCCTGTTCTAGAATAACAGTTGTCAAATGTATTATGAAACAAATTCAATATTTATTCCCAAACTACATTGTTGAGAAAGAAAGTGAGGAACCATAGTTGGCATTAGAAGGTAGGGTAAGGGGAACAAGTACAAATGCATGGACCCTAGAATGGTGGAGCAGGGGCTCTAGCCCCAAAAACTAGGCTAGGAAAGCTGAGCCCTCCTAAAAAATGATTGGGCAAAATTGGCCAAAATTGTACTTGGTCCTATGTAGTCGCTTATTGTTATATGCCTTCAAGTCAATTTCAACTTATGGAAAACCTAAGGTGATTTATTCAGAGGTGGGTTGTCATTCACTGCCTTCCTTTTAGGCTGAGAGAGTGTCACCCTGCTCAAAGTCAGCCAGTGGATTGCCATGGCTGAACAGAGATCCAGACCTTGATTTCCTAGAGTCCAAGTCCAAACTCAAACCCAAGTGTATAAAATGATCATTGTATTGCTATTGCTTTCATGATACCCAGATTGTTACCACCTTTGATGGATGATGGTGATGACAGAGGTCATGGTTATTGTTTTAATGCAGTTTATTGTGTTTTCATTGCTTTGTAAAAACATATTTGCAAGTAGTCAAAATTCATAACCACCTACCTGGCACGTTGAGTCTCCCCAACTTAGTACACATTTCTGGGATCTCTGCACAAATGTGCACCCCAACAAGCTTCTAATTCTTCACTTGCTTGTTTAAAGTTGGCTCTCTGTGAAAACAATTATTGAAACTAATTGGGAGTTAAAATAAGGCTGTTGTACTTCTATCCATGGTTACTCAAAACTGAATCAACAAAATCAAAAGGTCTTTAGACAATATATTAAGGGTGTGACTAGGATTACAGGATTCAAATTGCCACTCATCTATGGAAATTCATTGAGTGACCTTGAGCAAGGCATACTTTCTCAGCCTAAGTGAAAAACAATGGCAAATCTTCTCTAAATAAACCTTCCTCTAGAAAACTCTAAGAGGGAATTGCCATTAGTCAGAGTCAACCTGAAGGTACATAAAACAAAATACTCGCATATTTCTCTTTCATAAATTTAACGTGAGACAAAACCCACACAACTTGAATTCACCTTGCCCATTTTGTGTCTCTGACTCATGATTTCCTCCACAGAGCAGACATTGGCATGTATATGAGAAAACATTGCCAAATCATACTTAAATCCTTTTGCCTTTGTCAAAATAGAATAGCAAAGCAGCTTTGTGGATGAAACCAGTTTCTCATGCATCACTTCTTCCACTTTGTAAAATGGTACTCATGTCCTTCTATGCCTTTTCAGCCTACAGCCCTGATTGATTATACCTATCTGACACATATTAATTTATCCCTTTGGCATCTCATATTTCATCCATGATGGAACTCAATGTAATGTAGGGTTCCCAGGCAATCTTTGAGCTAGGCATTGACCAGACTCAGAACAACTGCTTCCCCAAGATCATTTGCATCAGGTACCTCCAATCCCTGCTTCTTCACCACCATTCATTCCCATGGAATCTGCCTCCTCCCCACAAAGCAGGGAATGGTTGTTCAGTTAGTTGTGTTGAGGAATGGATTTTAAAGAAAATGTACAGGTGTGGGACAAAAGGTGACAAAAGACAATTGCAGACTGCCAGAAATAGTGCACATTAAATTGAGGCACTGCCCTGGCTCAGTGCTAGGGAATCATGGGAACTGTAATTTATTGTGGCCCCAGAGCTCTCTGACAGAGAAGGCTCAATGTCTCAGAAAAAAATACAATTCCCATGACTCCCTAGCACTAAGCCAGGGCAGAGCCTCAATTTAATATGCACTATTTCTGGCAGTCTGCAGTTGCTGAAGGTTACCTTGAACCATGGAGCAGCCCTGAAGAGCCAGCATGATGTGCTGAGTCACAGGGGGCTGATGCAACACAAGAAGGGGATGGAGTCAGATGTCTTCAATCCTGCTGTGTTACATCAGTCAGGTGAGTGGGCAGGACTAAATATCCCTGGAGGGGATAATTTATATAAGGGAGGGGCATCATTGTACAGCGTGGGTTATCATTGATGTGTGGTGTAATGCAAATAGCTTTGTTGATCAGGACAAGCTTGTACACAGAGGAACAAAGATTAAAGAGCCTCCTTGAGAGATATCTGCCTGTTGTCTTATTTGCTTGCTTCTGGAGGGAGAGAGAGAGTTCTCCTGCCTGCACAGAGCTCCGTGTCAGTTTTTTGGTGGCCATCCAGGTGCAAGTTGCAACGTGGTGCAATGCCGTTCACACAATCACAGTGACAAGTTGAGGGGGTTTGGAGTGTTTTGACAGGAGGAAGGAAATACCAACTCTGATAGGGCTGAAAAAGAAAGGATATATACATGTTTAAGAGAATGTTATATGTCTGTATGGCCCTGACAGGATGCCACCCAATGTCTCCTCCTGCAACACTTCAGCCCTATCAGAAAGAAGCTACAGTGGTGGCTAATGGCTTCCACATTGTGGCAGGGTGAATTTGCTCTGGGTTTTAGTCAGAATTTTAAATGGGGTGTTCAAAGTGCCAAGTTCAACAGTGTAGAAAACCCCTTTAAAGTTAATATTGAAAATGAGCCACCACTGTCTTCTGACATGGAAGTCACCAGCCACCACTGTCCATCACAGGCAAAGATGAGGGATGCTAACTGTTCCTTTCCATTATCCCTGTGTAGTCACCATGGACCACATTCATACTTTCAATCATTTCCTACATGATGCTTTAAATAGCTCTAACCTTGTCTCTTCTTCTAAGGTCAAGAACAGAGGATTGGTAATATGGAAGATGAATGTGGAAGAGAGTCACTGGTGATTTACGTGAACAATTCTAACTGATAGAGGTTTTACATTTGCATGACAACCAAACAGATATGGGCCACAGACACAGCCAGCTCTACCATTAGACAGAATGAAGAAGCCATGTTGTGTGGAAGATGCTGGGAAGCTCCAGTGGCAACCTCACAAGTGTTCCCACAAAACCCTTGGTCTTTCTTTTCTCTTGAAGAACCAATCTGTGTGTACCATGGGGCTTGTCCTCCACCCAGACTCAGGATTCCTGTTGCAGGGCCAGAGGAAAGGAAATTCAGTTCACCCAGGAAGCAATGTTCTGTTCCTGACACCCTTTGGGGAGACCGCATAGACTCCAAAAATGTTATAAAATTGCAGGAAATTGAAGTGACCTGAAATGTGTAAACAGTTTTTTTGTGCCAAAACACCTGCTCTAAATGGACCTCCCACCCTTTGCTGTCTTGGAGGAATTATTCACACCATTGAATGGATGTTCAACTGCCAATCCAGTCAGATTGTGTACATGGCTCAAGGTGAGTTCTTTCCTTCAGGCAACACACTGCCTTGGATCAGTCCTGGACATAGCTCAGAAGCAAAGCACACATTCTTATATTTAACTAAGAGGAGAAATGTCCCTCACCTTAAGCCCTGGAGAGTTACTGCCATAGTATTAAGCTAGATCAGGGGTAGGCAACCTAAGGCCCGGGGGCCTGATGCGGCCCTCCGAGGCCTTTGGACCGGCCCCAGGCCAGTCCTGCCGCCGCCACCACCCCCCGCCACCACATGCAATGATGATATTGATTATTGTTGTTATTACTTGTTCTTGGGGTTTTCTTGGCAAAATCTCCACAGGGGGTTTGCCATGGCTTTTCTGGGGCTGAGAGAGTGTGCATACATATTTTTTAATTTTAAAAAAATGATATTTTTTATTTTTATTTATTTATTTATTTAGCTTCGGCCCCCCAATTGTCTGAGGGACAGCAACCCGGCCCCAGGCTCAAAAAGGTTGCCTACCCCTGAGCTAGATGGACCAATGTATTGGCTGGTCACAAGGCAGCTTCCTATTAAGCAGGACCTTCTCACAGTTGAAAGGGTCTTTGGGGAAACCACCTGCATTAGCCATTTATAGTCCTGTTGCCATAAAGTTATGCCAAAACTTTTGGATCCTCCCACACTGTGTGCATAGACAAATGCTTCCACAAACAAATTATAAACTTGTCTACAAAAAGCCCTACTTGCTTTGCAATGAAGGAAATTATTGCACAACTGCTGAGATATAGCAAATGCCACAATGGAAACTGACAAATAGAAGACAGTGCCTCACCATTACTTTGGAGGCAGCAACTCACCATGTGAGTCAAGAAAATCTGTAAATCCATTGACAACATTCAAAAGGTCAATCTACCTCCTGCCTTCTTCAGCCAACAGCTAAAATCCAACCTGACAAGACATGTTTATCCTATGCTGCCTTTAAAATAAACTGAAAAGTCTACAAACAATGCAGTTGGGGTGGGACACAGAAGGGCCTCCATAGCAGATCTCAAAGCACAGACTGATTTGTAAGAGAGAATATGGTATTTTGAATACATTTCTAAAATTGTACCACCAACTCATAAGTGAACAGTTGACAGAACATGACAACAGTTCAGATAAAGAAGATGGTGAGTACTATAATGTGGAAATGTATGAGATTGTTAATGGTCTTTAAGTTGGCTTTGACTTATGACAAGCATACGAATGAGATGCTTCTTGTAATCAACAGCACTGCTCAGGTCCTGCAAACTCAGATCTGTAGCTTCCTTGATTAAATCTATCTACCAGTCATATGTTCTTTCTCATTGTCTACTGCCTCCCACTTTACCAAACATGAATATGGTAGGATTCCTTTTCATACCTTTTGTTCAAAATGCAAAAGTGTAAGACTGCAGCTATAGGCAACAAGGATATTGGAGGCAGGATTAGCATGCAAGACCCTGCTTCCTACATCCTTGTCATGGAAGCAAATACCAGTGCAAATAAGAGTTGGCAATCATTATTGCGTTTAATCAAAGGTGATTAGAGTTTCATAGACAGCATAAAAATGTACTGTGAAGTGGGAATCTGGTCACATGAGGTCAGTAGAAAGGGGATAGGAATCTCTAGAATTCATTTATTTTAAAGGGTGGGGAATATGTCTTTGGCTAAAACTAAATTCCTGAGCCCCATTTGAGGCAATAAATCCCACTACACCCATTCCATCCTTATTAAATAGCCTTATTAAAAAAATCTGAAAATGACCAAAGGTTACTTCCAGATTCCCAAAACATCATTTCTAGTTACCATAGGGCACATCAGTACATCCCACTGAGGCACCAGAGGAGCCAAAATGGCAATCTGACTCAGCTCATGCCCACACTTGGTATAGAGTGTATCTACCAAAATAAAATACCTTCTACTATTGAGTTGATTTAAAGCTGTACAGCAGACATATTGACAATCCTTTAAAATTGACAAGACATTTGAAAATCACTAGTAAAATAAGTAAGCAGCTTCCTGGCAGCTACAGCAAATAAGCCTATGATATAGATCCAGTGTGGTGGAATGGATTGAGTGTTAGAGGCATATCACATTACCTTTTAAGTCAACATCAGCCTACTGGGATGCAGCCAGGATGCAGCGTAGAGGCAGGAATTATTGCACTGTAATTTGCCACTGAATCCTCCAAGCAACTGCAGCCTGGGTCCCAGCCGCACTCAGCCGGGTGCCATAGAGCTTTCCATTTTCGAAAAAGGGTCAGCTGAGCATGGCTGGGACCTGGGCTGCAATCACCCAGCCAATTTGGTGGCAAATTACAGTGCAATAATTCCCACCCAAATGCCATGTCCCAACTGCATCTTGGTAGGCTGATGTCAACTTAAAAGGTAATGCAATAAGCCTCTTAGACTAAGGGCCTTTGCAGACTGCCAGAAATAGTGCACATTAAATTGAGGCACTGCCCTGGCTCAGTGCTAGGGAATCATGGGAACTGTAATTTATTGTGGCACCAGAGCTCTCTGACAGAGAAGGCTCAATGTCTCAGAAAAAAAATACAATTCCCATGACTCCCTAGCACTGAACAAGGGCAGTGCTTCAATTTAATGTGCACTATTTTTGGCAGTCTGCAAAGGCCCCTAAGACTCCAGAAAACAGGATTCAAATCTCTGCTCAGCCATGAAAGCCCACTGGATGACCTGAGGTAAGTCATAGGCCCTGTCTGCATCAGCTGGGATACTCCATGGGCAACCTGGAATATACTGACCTTGCAGTTGCTCCAACATGTTCCTGTTACCTATCCCTCAATTCCCATGTACCTGTGACTATCTACATGGGCATCCTGCTGAACTTCCCAGCACATCATCTGCTATTATGATCGCTCACTTCTGAGGTCAGAACAAGGCTGCCAGTGATGATCACCCATGGGACCACATTCAGAATGAGTGACCCGCAGTGGTGGTGGACATGTCGGGCAACTCAGAAGGATGCTCATGCAGACAGGCACCATACATTCAAGAATGGAGGTTTCCAGATCTCCCCAGAAAAACCAGAGCTGCAGCTGCACTAGAGTTTGGGACGTGCATCATCCAAACAGAACAACACCAGAATGGGGGGTGGAGGGGATTGGTTTTTTTGACCCATGCAGACAGGGTCATAGGGTGCATTTACACTGCAGAAATAATGCAGTGTGACACCATTTTAACTGCAATGGCTCCATCCTACTGAATCCTGGGATTTGTAGTTTTGGAAAGAAATTCAGCACTCTTTGTCAGAGGAGATTAAAGACCTTGTAAAACTACAAACTTTTTAATAGTTTGTTTTTACCTGATTTTAATTTTACTGATAATTTAACTATATTTTTAATCTTTGTACAATGTAAATGTTGAGCTGTATCTAACTTTGTGTAAGTTGCATTGAGTCTGCTAAATTTTCAGGTGCAAGACCTCACCAATCCTCCCCCCCATCAATGTCATGTCATGTCATATTTGTTTTCACTTCAGTGAAAACTCAGCATTCCCTCCCACCTGATCATTTCTTTGCTCACTCGTGTGAAGATATTACACACTCCCCCCCATGCATACATTGCAGATCTCTGCACGAGTGAGCAAATGATCAGGTGATTGGGGGAGGGAATTCTGAATGAGTGAGCAATTGAATGATCAGGGGAGAAAGAATGCACATGGTCCATTCAAACAAGGATGACACAATGCTGATCAGTTGAGGGGGAAGACTGAAGGGGGAAAGAGTAAAAAAAGTAAAAATAAACATGGCACTCAGCAGGGGGGAGGAAGAGGAATGAACAAGCCCAACTGCGTACTACTGATCTCATGACTGCATATTTTCATAAATAAAATATAAATAAAATACAGGGGTTTTTTTCCTTTCCACCATGTGTGTGTGTATACATTGAAAATTGCCTCACACACTCACTGGGGTGGCAAAACAGGGAAAGGGAGATTGGATGGGGAGGCATCAAATCAGAGGGGAGCCATCCAATCAGAGGGGATTCAATAGATTGACAGAAAATAATACAGGCTATTGGATTACAGGCTGATGCATGCTGGGATCTCAAGAAAAGCAAGTTCACTAGCAGGAAATGTGGGGTCAGTTATGCCAAAGTTATCTCACTGTGTCCATGAGTGTGTGATGTGGTATTAACTGTGGGGTCACTGTAGACCAGAAAAATGGAAGGTGCAGCCAACTTTTTCAACATTGTAGACATGCCCCACATCAGGCAAGCTTTAGATAAGTAGATAAAAATTAATTTTATATTACAGAAATAATGTTTAACTTGAAAGCTTCTTCCAAAAATCTCAGAGGTAAGAAGGAGTGGCAGCTAGTAGCTCCCAGGTCAGTGGGGTGATAAACCCATTCCAGGTTTTCACAAACTTTAAAGGAACTAGACAATCCACTGAACCTATTTAGGAATACAGCTCAGCAACTTGGCTAATTCCTTTAGAGCCATAACAGATTAAAATTTAAAGTGGATTCACTGCCCCTCTGACTTGGGAGACCCCTTGGAAACAAGGAAGACTAGGGAAGGGGAGGAAGATGATGCCATAGTCCCTGCTAATCCAAAAGTCCAGGACTTCAATCCTGTGAGCCCTCACTCCACTACACCACTGGACACAACACAAAAAGAAAAGAAATTGGGAAAGCAGAGAAGGAAAAAAAAGGCACTAGTTTTATATTTCAAACTTTGTCAAATACTCTCTGGAACAGAAAGAGTTCAATAAGACAGCTAATGGACCTGGTTTCTCGGGGGAATTCTCAGCTGGACTTCTCTATTCCTCTGCTAGAATGGTTGTTGATTTTCTCTCCCACCTTTATAATGATATTCAAACCAGAGTAGAGCAGTTAACAGCAGTGTAAAAAGCCAATAACAATGCAGCACCTACAGAAGGCTTTCTATATATATGTATATTTTATCCATTGTGTCATGCTCATGTGAATTACAATATGACAAAAACGTATGGCAGAACATTTGTGGTGGGAGAGGGTGCCTGCAATGTAGAACTCCCTCAGGACATTCATTACCTTTGTGCATATTCATTGTCCATTGAGGAAATGTTCTTTTTAAAAAGACACTGCTACAACAGATTGTAGAAGAACATTTCAAAAAGTCTCTGTGGCATTATGCAAAACAGAAGCAGTACCAGCCTGCAATGAGCTTTTTAAAAAGATATTGCCCATACTATGTTGTACAGTTCTTAGTTCCCATCTATAGACATTTCCTGTCAATACAAAGAATATCCTACAGATACCAACTGGAGACAGTTCTTTCATACAATCCTGGAAGCACTCTTCTACAATATGCTCTGCCATTGTTCTCTTTTTAAAACATTTCTTCAACTTTCCAGCTGTGCTGGGGAAACATTTCAATTCTTCTAGCCCCCAAAAGGTATGTTTCTCCCTACTCATCTCTTGCTGCTGCTGCTTTGTGTGTCTAAGTAATTTCTGACTTATGGTGACCCTAAGGTGAACCTGTCATGGGGTTTTCTTGACAAGATTTATTCAGAGACTGTTTGCCACTGCCTTTCTCTGAAGCTGAGAGAGTGTGACTTGCCCAAGGTCAGCCAGTAGGTTTTTGGCCTGGTGGACATTCAAACCCTGGTCTCCAGTGTTGTAGTCCATCGCTCAACCACTACACCACACTGGCTGTTCAGGTAACCAACATATTGTCAAAGATTGGCATGTTGGATGGCCTTGAATAATTGACACAATTTTTCAAAGTCTGGGAGTCTTTTAACACCACGGCAAGACATAGAATCATAGAATCATAGAATCATAG
>CM034703.1:34498052-34511113 GCA_020142125.1 Phrynosoma platyrhinos | reverse complement strand
TTTATTTCAAATTTATATATTTGTTTAAGTTGTTATTTCTCTTCTTTTCCCATATTCTATGTCAACATATTTGTTTTTCTGTCATTAATTTTGAAACCTGCGTATTTCCCATATTCTTTAATTGTCTGTATCATTGGTTGTACGCTCTCCATTGGGTCCGCTAAAGTTATTGCCAATTTGTCTGCATATGCCCTTACTTTATATTGAAATCTATTTATTTTTATTCCTTTTATTGCTTCATTCGATCTTATTTTGTCCAAAAGTACCTCTAAGGACATAATAAATAGTAATGGTGACAGTGGGCATCCTTGTCTCATTCCTTTGTAAATTTCACAAACTGCAGTTTTTTCTCCAGTAACTATTATCTTTGTCTCTTGTTTCTTATATATTTCTTTTATCCATGTCAAAAAAATCAGTCCAATTTCCATCTTTTTCATAAATTCTGTTATAAATTCCCAATATACATTGTCGAATGCCTTTTCAGCATCCAAATATATTAATACAGCTTGTTTATCCACTCTTTTTGCATAATATTCAATTATATTAATTATATTTCTTATATTTTCCTTCATGTGTCTGTTTGGAAGAAATCCTGTTTGATCTTTATTTATCCAATTATTCAGAATCTTTTTTAGTCTTTCTGCTAAGATTGATGTAAAGATTTTATAATCATTGTTCAGGAGAGCAATAGGTCTAAAAATTTTCACATCTTGAGTTTCTCTGTCTTCTTTAGGTATCAATGTAATATGTGATGTTCTCCATGATTCCGGAATCTCTCCTTCTAATATAGCATTCATTGTTATTTGGAGTGGATTTGCAATTTGATTAATAAATGTCTTATAGTAAATCATTGAAAGGCCATCTGGTCCTGGAGATTTCTCTGTTTTTTGTCTCTGTATAGTTTGTATAGTCTCCATCAACATAATTTTCTTATTTAAGTCATTTCTTTGTTCATCATTTATTGTATTTATTGGCAGTTTTTGTACAAACTTTGTCATTTCCTCTTTATCCATATTCTCTTTTGAAAACAGTTCTTTAAAATATTAATGAAATACTTTTTTCAATTGTGCCTGTTCTGTATAGATTTTTTTCAACTTCTTTTATTTTCCAAATCATTTTTTTTCCGACTGTTTTTCAATTTCCATGCAAGCCATCTGCCTGGTTTGTTTGCCGATTCAAAGTATTTCTGTTTAGTGTATTTAATTTTTTTTTTTTTTACAATTCTTCAGTCATCAATATTGAAATTTGTTTTTGTAATATCTAAATTTCCAGTCTTAACTTTTTATCATGAGGTTTCCCCTTCATTAATTTTTTTATTCCTTATTTCTTTAATTATACAGTCCGTTTAAAATTTTCTTTTTCTTCTTTTCTGCAACTTTTTAAATAAAGAAACCTCTCATAACAGCTTTTGAAGTGCCCCACACTGTTTGTACTTTCACCTCTCTATCCAAATTCTCTTGGAAAAAATAAGTTAGGTTTTTTTTGGCTTGCTTTTTGATTTCCTCATCTTTCAGTAAAGATTCATTTAATTTCCAATTAAATTCTTTTTTTTTCTTAATCTTAATTTCCATAGTTGTTTCATAGTTGTGATCTGATACAATTTTGGGAAGTATATCCATCTGATCAATTTTTGGCATCAGTACAGTTGAAATTAGGAACATGTCGATCCTTGACCAGGATTTGTGTCTGTCTGAATAAAATGTATAATCTTTTATATTTCCATATTTAATCCTCCAAATGGCCATCAATGAAAGTATTTCTTTCATTTCAAAGAAGGAGTTTGGTAATTTACCTTGGTTTTTTTTATTTGCTTTTCTGATTTCCTGTCAATTTCTGGGTCTACGACTCCGTTCCAATCTCCAAGTAGTATTATATTTTCATTATCATATTCACTCAACGTTTTTGTTAATTTACCAAAAAAAAAATGTCTTTTTCTTCTGTTGGAGTATAGACACCTACTATTAAAGTCTTTTCCAAATTCCAACAGACTTCTACACCTACATAATGTCCATTCGGGTCATTAAATAATTCTTTTCCTTCTAATTTATTATTAACGTATATTACCACTCCTTTTTTCCTTTTTTCCCCCGCCGAAATAAATTCTTTACCCAATTTCTGATTATTCAAATATTTCTTTTCCGATTTTCTAATATGTGTCTCTTGCAAACAAAGATATCAAATTTTAATTTTCCAAGGTAATGATAGATTATTTTTCATTTTCTTGGTCTGTTTAGTCCTTTTACGTTCCATGATAGACATTTTATCTTATTAAAGTTCTCCATTTTAATTTAAATTTTTCTTCTATTGGTTACAGCTCTCCTTCTTCTTTTTCTCCTTCCTTTGTTTGATTACTTCTCCAAATAATTGCTTGTCCATTCTCTCCTCTTAGTGTCACTCCCATCGATTCTTCTATTCCCTTTCTTGTTCTTGTTCTTTGTCTTTTGTTAATTTTTCCAAAAATTCCTGTGCCTCAGTCACTGTGTTAATCTTGATCCTCTTTTGTTTGTATCTAAGTGAAAGTCCTTCAGGATTTTCCCACCTGCAATTTATGTCCCATTCTCTGAGTTTCCTGGTTAGAAATCCATATTCTCTTTGGTTTCTCAAAATTGGTCCTGGTAAGTCCTTCATAAGTTGAACTTCTGCACCAGCTATATTTAGTTTTTGCTGAAAATGTTGTTACAAGATTATCTCCTTCATCTGTGTCCACACGAAGTATACTACAATGTCTCTTGGTAGTCTCTTTTGAGTGGCAATCCATGAACTTATTCGAAAACATTTATCTATCTCTAATTGCATCATGTCTTTATCTTTACCAATAAAATCCGCTAGAGCTGTTATCAATAAATTATTCAAATTTTCATCTTCAGTTTCCGGAACTCCTCTAATCTTCAAACATCTCTCTCTCATTTTACATTACCACATAAATTTTTCATCTTGTATTTCTTTCCTCTTGGTAATTTCTATATTTAATTTTTCTTCCAGTTCTTTATTTTTTCTTTCCAGGTCGTTGACTTTGGATTTCACTATTTTAACATCTGTAGTCATTGATCTTATTGAATCTTTTCTTTCATTCAAATCCAATCTTATCTCTTTTTTTATTTCCCCTTTCATATTTTCCATATCCTGTCTCAATTCCTCTTTATCCTTCTTCATTTCCAGTCTCATCTGCCTTATTTCATCAAGAATTATTGTATTAAAGTCTTGTGCTTTAGGATGGTTTATAGATGGTCTTCTTTGTGTTTGCTGTTGCTGGGTCTCAGACGTCTGTCATCTGGGAGTTATTGATATCTTTTTTTCCCCTCTTCCTTTCTCCTTCCTTCCCTTTTTCCTTTTCCTTTCTCTTCTTTATATATATGTTATATTATGTCTCAATATACCACCAGAATATCCTATTAAATTACCTGAATTCTTACTTACAATTCAGCATTAATTACCATTAATTACCATGCAATATTATAAACAACAAATATTTCAAAATATTTCTTCTTTCACAATATTTTTCCCTTCTTTCCTTTTTGATTAAATTTCTGTTAGAGAGGTACTTTAATAACTAATTTTTTACCTCTTTATCCTACCCAGGATTAATAAACCAATACCAACTTTTTTCCCCACTTTCTAATTTCCAGTTAATATATTCAAATTAATATAATTAATTTAATTTAATCCACCAAGTGTCACCTTTAACACAAACAGTTAAAACTGAATTATTAAATCCTTTTACCAGCATGTGTCTCCCTTTCCCCCTCAAATTGATTGCAGATAATTAATCTCTGTGAACACTAGGTGTCTTATCCTTCAGGGTTAACTGCATACACTCCTTAAGTCCTTGTGTCCACTAGATGTCTCTCGTGTACCATTCAATAGTTCCTCTTTCCAAATCTGGACTGATGGGTTTTTTGTTTGTTTGTTTGTTTGTTTTCTAATCTCTCAAGGAGAATTGTAGACATAACAAAAAGAAAATTCTTTATGGTGACTCACAAACCCCTCCCCCCGAGTGCTCAATGACTTCTGAAAAAAAGGAAGAAGTCTCAATCTCCAAACAAAAATGAAGAATCCTCCTTATTGCTTGTATTTTTCTTTCGCCTTGTTAAGTCACCCCCCAGTTGCAATTTCCTCCCCCCGAGTGCTCAATAGCTTCTGAAAGAAGATGAAGCCTCAATCCCCAGACAGAAATGAAGAATCCTCCTTGTCTTTTTCTTTCTTCATGTTAAATCACCTCCAGCTGCTGTTTCCTCCCCTCAAGCGCTCAATGGCTTCTGAAAAAGGAAGAAGCCTCAATCCCCAGATAGAAATAAAGAATCCTCCTTGTCTTTTCTTTCGTTGTATTAAATCACCTCCCCAGCTACTATTTCTGTCACTTCTCTCCGTCTTCAATCTTGGTTCTCTCTCTCAGTCTCTATCTCTACTCCCCGTCACGTATTTCTTCATTGTTCTCAATCCGACTTTCTTCCTCTATTCTACGTTATTCAGTTTCCCTTTATCCTTGCTTTCTTCTCCATCACCCTCCATCTCCAAGTCTTTCTCTCTCATATTCTCTGTCTCTTTAAATCCTCTTTCAACTTATTTCTCCTTTGCCTTCCTCTTTCTCCCAGGAACCCTCTTTTCTTCTGGTCCTAGCCTCTCGGGGTCTTTCGGTGTCTTTTGTATTCTTTCTCCAACTTTCTCCTTTTCCTAGCATCCTTTCCTATCACCCCCCGCACCGTCTCACCATCTTCTGTCTCTGACTTTGTTTTTCCAGTTCACTGAATTTCTCCTCAGCTATCTCCTTCTCCAAGTCTTTCTTTTTCTCCCAATCGCTCTCTTTCTCTCTACTCTCCGCTGCTTTCTATATTTCTGCACTTAATTCAATTACTTTCCCTTCCATCTCCTTTGTCTCTGAGACTCTATTTTTATATGCTCAATCTTTTAAAAACTTTTTTTCTTAACTTAATTCTCCTTTCCTTTTTTATTTTATCCCACTTTGTTATTATTGTCAGTCTCCCGATCTCTGTGTCTTTTATTTTCAGTACAATTTACACAGTTCTCTGCCTCGCATGCTCTCTGCTCTCCGCTCTCCACTCCGCTCCACTCCCCTTCCCTCCCAACCATCTGTAGATATTCTATTTTCACACTACCAGTAGAACAGTCATCACTTTGTATCACTTTTAAAGTTAATGTGTATCAATTGTAGAAAGTCTCCTTCCAGCAACAAAGTAAAGGTTTCTAATATTTCTGCTGATTTCTGTTTCAATTATTATTTAGTTGGTGGCATCTGTGAGCCATTCATGATGGCGGCACAAATGCGACTGTGACTAGTTCTTTGACCCCCTCCGCTCCTTACTGGACGGCAGTATTGATGTTCTTTTCTGAAATCCTGGGCAGGATCCGTGCCTCAGTAGAACAGCATCCAAGTCTCTTATAATTAAGAGACAATTTGGTGCTATTTCCTTAATGGAAACAGCCTCCCTGTCACATTTGGAGAGTGAAACCGTGGGAGTCACCCAAAAGTTTCACTCAATCCGACGCCATACCTAACCGGAAGTCTGAGTCACTGTCTTTTCAAACTGCCATTTTATTCAACAGTTCTTTATTTACCATTCAGTTGGGTTCATTCTTCCATTTGTCCTGCCTAGTTTGCACAGTTAAACCTCATGATTCAACCAAAAGATCAGTCTTGAAAAAATGTATTGTTTATTGTAGCATCTGGACAGAGCCAACGTGATGTAGTGGTTTGAGTGCTGGATGACAACTCTGGAGACCAGAGTTCGATTCCTTGCTCAGCCATGAAGCCTGCTGGATGATCTTGGGCAAGTCACATACTTTCAGCCTCAAAGGAACACAATGGCAAACATCCTCTGAACAAATCTTGCCAATAAAACCCCATGACAGGGTTGCCTTAGAGTCACCATAAGTTGGAAATGAAGGCACACAACAACAACAACAACAACAACAACAACAACAACAAACAACTGGATACAACTGAGCAATGCAGAATGAAAGTAGAATGTAACTCTTCCTCTCAGTAGAATCAGG
Organism: Phrynosoma platyrhinos; assembly: GCA_020142125.1. Taxonomy (NCBI): domain Eukaryota; kingdom Metazoa; phylum Chordata; class Lepidosauria; order Squamata; family Phrynosomatidae; genus Phrynosoma; species Phrynosoma platyrhinos. Next base: position 34,505,101 of record CM034703.1, on the reverse strand, counting down.
ATTAGCTCTTTAATACAGAAATAATAATTAATTACAAAATGGAAGACTTTATGGCTTTGTGTTGGCAGTTAATGACTACCAAGCTTTAAACCTTAGAGAGAAAAAATTATCCTTTACTCTTTCAATAAGACCCCATGGGGTTATTGTACAAATGGAATAACTTTCTTCAGTAAAACTGGGAAAAGGAAAATTCCTCTACCTCAGCAGCCTATCTACATCCTCAAAAACTGCTCTGGGTTTCTGAGAGCAGATTTTCATGTGACAGAAGGGGAGAATTCCTTTTGCTTTAGCAGTTGTTACCCAATTGGCTGCTAATGCATAACTGGGTGTTGGTTTCTGTCACCTACAAGATTTCTTTTCTTTTCTTCTGCAAATTCCATCCCATGGAAAATGTTTTAGTAAATGCTACAGAGTAGAAAATATATGAATAATGTTAGTGTAAGCAATGGGGGACAGTGTGGTGTAGTGGGAAACCAGAGTTCAGATCCTTGCCCAGACATGAAAATTGCTGCATGACCTTGGGCAAGTCACATGCTCTCAGCCTCAGAGGAAGGCATTGGCAAACCCCATCTGAACAAATCTTGCCAAGAAACCCCCGTGATAGGATTATGCTAAGATCATCATAAAATGGAAATGACCTGAAGGCACACAACAACAACAGTGTAATGCCTGGCATGTTCAAATATGTATTTACATCTGCACTTCACTTTGATTTCTACTTCCCTAGCTATCACTGTGGGCACAGAATACTGTAACACCTTGAAGATTTAACACTAAATCCAGTATTTCATTTACCTAGATTAAAGCCATTGTCCTAAATCCATTAGCTAGTTCTAATTAGAATCAACCCATTGACTCAATGGGATTTACATTTGTGTTGACTTATTATTCAGCAGTAAATTAATGGGTCTATTCTAGTTAGATTTAGCAGTTGCACTTAGGTAACTGAACTAACCTATGGCTAACAAGTTCTGATCATTTCATTGGTGTACTGTAGGCAAGAATCAGTGTGGTGTAGTGGTTTGGGTGTTGGACTATGACTCTGGAGACCATGGTTTGAATTTCCACTTGACCATGGAAAGCCACTGGGTGACCATGGGCAAGTCACATTCACTCAGCCTCAGAAGAAGGCCATGGCAAACCCCTCTAAACAAACCTTGCCAAGAAAACCTTATGACAGGATTACCTTAGGATCATCATAAGTTGGAAATGACTTGAAGGCACACAGCAACAATAGTGGAAGCAAGAAGAAGGTTGTTGAAATCAGAGCAGACAACTGTGCTACTCTCGCTTTCCCACATCCATGTGGGAAAGGGAATGTAAGTGTGAATCCAATTATGTTGATAGCCTTGCACTTCAGTACATGTCAGTAACACTTAAATGATTAAGTTTGGAGTCCATCTTCTTTAAATAGTAGAGTGTGAAGATCTCTTTTGAAATTTCTTGTGATTAGTTCTCACAACAGTTTTTCTGAATTCTGTACCTATTACTGCATAACTGTCCCACATGGGCACGTCCCAGCCAGTATAACATAACATATGATATGCTGTTGTTGTTGTGTACCTTCAAGTCATTTCCAACTTATACTGACCTGAACATAAACATTTGTACACAATAACCCATTTTTTCCCATCCTGTCAACTTATTATTGCAGTGGAAATTGATTATGTTATACTGTACTTCTTGCAAATTGCTGCCTGTGGTACAGTTCCAGGATCACAAAAAAGGTACATTTGTGAATTGGGCTTTAATTATATGGGGTTGATTGTTAAAAAAAAAACCCTCACAATCCACCTAGGTGCATGTGTTTTAAAGGTGTTTAAAGACACATAACTGGATTAGATTGTGTCCATCAACTCACAAAATACCACAAGTTCCCCAATTCTGTGAACTTTAACATTTACAATTAAAAAAAAAGATAGGTTTTCTGTGCTTAAGAATTGAGCATGGCTATACTCTCTTGACACTGAACAACAAAGAATACCAATTTCTTCCCCAAAAACCAAACCCTAGGTTCAACATTTGCCTCTGTGTGTATTTTTTTCTAAGTCCAACTGTTAGCAGAGAAGAGAATAAAACTTCCTTAGGGGATTATATTACTATTTGGCTTTGTATTTGTTTCAGTGCTTCCAATAAACCATGAACATCTTCGTAGATGTCAGAGGGCATCCCTTTGCTTCAATTGCAAATGACACACTATCAATAACAAAAACTGCAAGTGTCTCTGTCTGAGGCACTCCCCTCCACCACCACCACCCCACACTCATCCTTTTTTCAAAAGAAACATAACCAAGTGAGTGTGCTGTTAATACCATATTTTTTTTTATTTTTGGAGAACTTCATTGGGAAGGTGCCAGGTTGTTATTTTTTCCCCTGTAACATGTGACTCAGTGACAGACTGAAATGTTGTCTGTTGTTGTTAACTGCCTTTGAGTTGACCTAGACTCATGGTAACCCTATGGATGACACATCTCCAAGACTTCCTGTGCTCCACAGTTCTGCTTAGATCCAGCAGGCTCATGTCTCAGCCAGGCTCAGCAATAAATGATGCACTGACTTGACTCAACTTCAGACTTGCATATTTTTACTTACTGACTTGCTGGCACATTCACTCTGAGCAGCAGACAAGACCGGCCCCCAGAGCATGGGGTGCATTTCTCAGAATTTCAAATGTGTTGTGCAATGGGTTTGAGCAGAAGAAAAGCTTTAGAAGGCTCCCCTGATTTGCAGCCAGGACATGTTGCCAAGTAAATCTCAACCCCCACCTCAAGCCCATTGCCTAATGTGCTTGCTGTTCCCCTCTAAGAAATGTATCCCATCTCCTTTTTTTTCCTGTTTCAAGGACTTGAAACTCAGCTTGAAGCTTGACTTGAAAAGAACTTTCAGGCACTTGAGGCTTGACTTGAAACTTGAAGGTAGTCACTTGAGACCTGACTTGAGACTTGGAGTGAAAGACATGAATACATCACTGCTGATAACAGCTGGAGCCAGGATAATATATCATTTCCAGTAACACTCCTCACCTAGAACTTTAATATAAGCCTGGTTTCTCATAAACACACCAAGAGCTCAATTTCAAGCATCTTGAAGGAATGTTCTGCCTGAGGTCAGCCTTATTCACAATGAGGTCTTTATTTCTGAGTCTTTTCTGACAAACTAGCATTCCTTCAAGAGGCCCATCAGACTTGTCCATGTTTTCAATGGCCAGTGCCCTCTTGGGTTGAGAGGAGGCTCTTCCTTGACCTCTAATTTAGGATAAAACTCCCCATCTTTGGGGTAGCAGTGAGAGTTCAAAAATCTTTTCCCCAAAATTGACTGAAGAGGTATGTTCATCCATGCTATCTGACACAGGAGGATCTGGTTAATTTTGTCACCGGTGCCATCAACACAGTGCCACTGCTAACAACACTGTTACCAAAATTTGTCAGTGGCAGGTTGGCTTAAACCCAGTGATGTGTGCCTTACCTTCCTTTCTGGAAAGTGCTTTGACCCACACATTGTGTGGGCTATGTTTTATGGTGTGGAGTGTCTGACATCACCATGCATCATGGAAAGCAGTGCCATTCAATTTTTTGTGTCCTGCTCATTTTTGGCTCATTTTAATTTTTACTAAAGGGGTGGTTTATTTCCCCTTCAGGAGAATTTTCCCATTATTGGTGGTCAATAATTTTACAAGTGCCATGGCTGCTCCAAAAATTAAGAGTTACCTGGCTATCATATCACTTCTCAACCTTCTCTTCTCCAGGCTAAACATCTCCGGCTCCCTAAGTCATTCCTCATAGGGCTTGGTTTCCAGACCCTTCACCATTTTAGTTGCCCTCCTTTGGACACACTCCAGTTCCTCCACATCCTTTTTGAATTGTAGTGCCCAGAACTGGACACAGTATTCCAGGTAAGGCCTGACCAAAGCAGAATAGAGTGGCACTATTACTTCTCTTGATATAGACACTGTACTTCTATTGATGCAGCCTAAAATTGCATTGGCCTTTTTAGCTGCTGCATCGCACTGTTGACTCATGTTCAACTTGTGGTCTACCTGGACTCCTAGATCCCTTTCACACATAGTCTCATTCAGCCAGGTGTCCCCTATCGTATATCTGTGCTTTTCATTTTTCCACCCTAAGTGCAGTACCTTACATTTTTCCATGTAGAATTTCATTTTGATAGCTTTGGCCCAGCTTTCTAGTCTGTTCAAGTCATTTCGAATTTTGATCCTGTCCTCTGGGGTATTAGTGTTGTCTGCAAATTTGATAACTATGCCCCCAATACTGTCATCCAAGTCATTGATAAAGATGTTGAATAGCACTGGGCCCAGGACAGAGCACCACTTTAGCACCCCACTGCTCACTTCTTTCCAGGTTGAAAAGGAGCCATTGTTGAGTACCCTTTGGGTTCGGCCAGTCAACCAATTACAAATCCATGTAACAGTTACTTTGTCTGATAATATTAAAGTACAAAAGTACAATTTCACTGATATATAGATACACTATGTCTTTTAATAAAAATTTAAAGAGAGAAATGAGGAAGAGAAGAAATGACACTTTTTTCTGATATGGCTGAGAAATAAATACAAAACCTTCTCAAAATAAAATGTTGCCACTAGTGGTGGGGATTGCCAGAAAATAGTCCAGAACAACATTGTTTGGACATTCCCCCCCCCCCAAGTAGTACAGCAACAAATACTGCGATCTCCTGTCACATTTGCTTCCATCTGGATTTGCTCAAAGACAAATACCAAAAATATTATAAACACAATAACTACTTGTATTTCTAGGGCATTTTTCTGAATATGGCCCAGCAAAGAGAATCTCAAAAGAAGTTATTATCCACCAACAGATTAAAGAAAAAGAAAAGTGGGATACAAAGGTTAAAAATAAAAACCATTGCCTGGGAACAAATCCAGCAGTTAGGTTACAGTACTGGAAAGCAAGGGCTTGATGACAAGGTAGATTTAAAAATGGCATGATTGGAAAAATGAGAGGAAGTGAAAAAACTAGGTGTTCTGGGAGAAAACTCCAATTATAAAAATGCACTGGGGAGAATAGGTGAAGTTGCTAAAGGCAGTAAGAGAGATGGAAGTGAATTAAAGTTGATTGAGTTAATAGTGGGGAGACAAAAGTAGCAAGAAAGAAGGTGGCAACATATTACTTAAATTTCCAATTGGCAGCCTACGCTAGAGGCACAAGCATGATGCAGTTGCCATTTTTAAAAGTTACATGGTCTAGGTGAGGAAAACCATAACAATGTTTGAATGAAGCCAGTGGAAAGAGTCAAGGAGAAATCTGGCAATAGGTACTGTACTGTAGGTAGAAACTGGATAAATTTTAGAAGCATCTTCCCAGGTAAATTATGGCAGTAACATGAGGGACATGAGAACTGCTCATTCACAATTTCATTGTTTTTATTGGAATCCCATTGTTATTCTTCTTCAGTCCTTTATTTTGCATTGGGCTTCTAGATTTGCTTTTTTGCCTTTTTCCTGACTTGAAATCCACAATTTTAACACATTTTTTCCAGATATGTGTATTTTATTTCTGAATTTTACTTAAGGTGTATATATGTGTGCATGTGCATATGCACGAGCACACACAAATATCAGCTAAGGCATATTTGTGCATTTTTCCCAATTATGCACATTATTCATTCTTTGCATATCAAAGTGTGTGCTCTATTTTGTGTACACTTCATTTTTCCAGAATGTCTTGAAAAGCTTGCAAATATACCAGTTTCAAGGCAACACATGTTTTGGTTCACAACAAGTACAAAGAGATGCCAAATTATTGTTTTCATCTTGTCTAATAAAATGCTTTTCCATCCCTAAGTGAACATGCAAGAACACCTCAGAGAGACCTGGAGCCACAAGAATAGGTCAAAGAATGGAGGAAAAGACAACATTAGCGTAAGATTATCAAGATGTCCCAGAAAAACGTTACCAGGAGACAATGCAATAGAAATTCAGCATTGGCAAGAACCAGACACCAGACACTTAAATACAATGTATTATTTATCCTAAAGTTATATTCCCCCCATTATCATCAAGTGTACCTGGGCATCCTCCCTATGTTTATCCTCAAACAATACTTTTAGGTGCAGTACGCTGAAAGGAAATCCAATGTTCCTCACTTGGCTTTAAGGCCAGGTAGGGATTTCAACCTCATTCTTCCCAGTCCAACACCCTAATCATTATACCATGCTAGCTCTCAATAAATAAATAGCCAGACTAAGCAAACTGTACCATATTTACATTGACAGAATCCTTGCTAGGTCTAGTGCTACTGCTACGGGCTAATTCCAACCCATCGTCTTGGGCTGAGAGACATTGTGAGAACTGTATACACTCTAAGGACGTTATCACACATGAGCCAGTTTCATTGTTAAAGAGCTAATAAAGTGGAAATGAAGCATCCCAAAAAGAAAGTGAAAAAGAGCTTAATTGCGCAAAAGCTTTTCACACATAATTATAGTAATAACGGAATTAAGTTAAAAGTGAAAAAAGACATTTTTAACTTTCATACACAAGTGAAAAGAACCCATACATGTACTTGGAAATGGGTGTGTTTTGTGACAAGACTCCTCCTTTTCCAGGGCGAGTCCTGCATTTCCCAGGAGGAAATGTCAGACTGTCCTACATTTGGGGTCATGTCCTCCTGCACAGGTCCTAACCCCCTTCCGTTGGGGTTAGGACCTCTCAAGAGAGCAGAGGAGGAGGAGGAGGCTGGATTCAGAGGCTGGATTCTCTTCTCCATCTCTCAGGGTGAGTGGGACAAATCTCAGGTAAGAATGCTGCCTTGAAAAGTGTGTGTCTGTATTCTTCATATTGGCAACATCAGACCTATATATTACTTGATAATTTTTACTTGAATAGTGTACTTTGTGCAAATGTGATTGATGCTGAAGGTAACATACTTAATGACATCAGCAGGAACTGCACTTTGCAACATCACACTTGTAACATCAAAAAAGCCTTGGTGAAGATACTAGCTTTGAAAGAACAATAGTCTCTAAGAGGGGAAGCAGACGAGGGCGTCCAGGACGCCCTGGGCCGGCGC
>CM034703.1:34464892-34478421 GCA_020142125.1 Phrynosoma platyrhinos | reverse complement strand
AATGCTCAGAATACTAGGAACATGTTTTTGTCACAGTAGATATTACTCTGGAGTAAACATAACTAGGCCTAAATACTCTAAAACAGAAGTTCCCAATCTCAGTTGTGAGATGGAATTTCAGGTGGTGTGACAGTGTCTTGTGTCCTTGGACGACATGTCATGAGTTATCACTGAATTTTTTCAGAATAAATTAGAATCTAATTGCTCAATTTAGATTTGCATTTTATATACTGAGTTAAAAGTTTATTTTTTCAAGTTCAGTTTGTTCACCCGTAGTATTGTATGTTTCAAAAATGAGAAAGTAGACTTCATCTTCAAATGGGATTACTTTTGTTGTGGGTGCAAACATTAATCAAACATTTTCTAAGGGTGTGAGGCATGGAAAAGGTTGGGAACCATTGCTCTAAAAGCACCAGATCTCATCCTATAAGATGCAAGCTATACAGAATCAACCCTATTATTACTTGGATGGGAGACTGCCAACAAATACCAGGTGCTGTAGGTTATATTTTAGAGGAAGGAACTGGCAAAACCATCTTCCTTGTCTAAGGAAACCCTATAAAATTCATGGGTCACCTTAAATTGACAAACGTCTTGAAAGCATACACACACACACACACACACCCCAAGGGCTGCACTTTAGCACTTTTGCTTTTGTATTTTTTAAATGCATGTTTCTCTAGACTAGACTATGGCTGGGATTCTGCTGGCTGACAATTATTTTGTTGTAGGTAGCAGAAGGAATGGCAGGAGTAAAATGAACAGATATGATGCCCATAGGGCAAAGGCTGAAAAGGCTGTTCAGAAGGGAAGTTGCCAAGCAACCTATCTCTGTACCACCTTGCATTTGGGTAGATAGTTGAAGCTAAAGGAACTCTGGGAAGGCTTCCTTGGAAAGTCAGCTGTTCTGCTTTGAAGACCCAACCAGAAACCAGGCACTAGAGAAATAGGCTGCTCTCTTCTAGCCAGTGACAAGGAAGGGGTCCTGTCTTGCTCCCGTCACTGCTGCACAACCCTGAAAACAATGCACAATGCCAGCATAATAGGTTGTTGTATCATCATCATGATGCCCGAACAGGAAAACAACTTGTACAGTATCAAATTTTATGAAAGTGGTATTATGAATGTGTCAGGTCATTGATCTTAAGCAATAAAGAGGAACATGGAACGTTTGCTTGCAATCAGAACAGTTTTGCAGGCTTGTTTTGTTTTCTTGGCAGCTTCTGAGTCTCTCATAAACCTGCCCGAAACCCCTACCATAATAAGAGGTTGAGTGGGAAAACAGATATTTCCATTCCTGGCAACTTCCAGTAGTGGCAATTTTGTCTTAAAACAAGGCTCATCTCCTCATGCAACTTGTTGTGCACAAAAGGTTTTACAAAACCAGAAATGGTCTTCCTACCCTTCATGGGTTTTCTGCATTTTTGAGGTGTTGGTAGTTTGACCTGCAGTGAGTCCTGTCCCTTAGACCTCCAGAATTTGTCTAATCCTGACTTAGAGGAACAAGGATCTTCTGCTTACTATTTTGATTTCACTGAGATGTCAATAAAACTCAATACAAGAGCAGCTGATCATACAATGCAGTTTCTATATGGGTTAGCTTATACTCAGGTTGGCTCCATATGTGTCACTGAGAAGCATTCAAGGACCATGACCACACAGTGCTAATGTAAAATTCTGTTTCACACTGACAATAACCAAATGCTTGCACCTTAGGATGGTTTGTGTGTGCTGTTGAATTAAGGAATGGGCAGCCTTTGCCTCCATGTGGCTAACATTAACTGAACAATCCTCATATTAAACCTGGATTTAGTATTTCTTTCCTGTCTCACATTTAAACTCTGATCTTGCTCCAGCAGTAACTTTTGTATCTAAACCCAATGTAACAGTTATTAGAGGAACCAAGACTGTTTTCTTCTCAAGACTGTTTCACTGCATCAAAAAAACATTTCAGGCTTAACAGGATTTTTAGAACTGTCCACTCAAGTCATCAAAACCATAAATGAGTCCAAAATCAACTTCCAAAAAACTAATTTTAATCAAAACAAAAACAAAAAAACTGTTGATCATTAACAAGTTTATAAAACAGTGATTTAGTTACATAAATAAATTGATATCAGTGTATCAAATCTTAATTACTTTCAACTTCATGAGCATGTTTACATGGATGATGAAATACAACCTTTTTTCCTAGTATAATAAATAAAATAAAGAGCATGGAACAAGTTTCCCCCCTCTAAACAAACAAAAAATGCCTACAAACATACCTCTAGCATGTCCTCTAATGAAAGGAATGAGACACGGGACATCTTTTGCACCAAAATGTTAAAAAAAAATGCTTTAAAAAGCACAAGAGTACAGAACCATCAGCTAAAGTAAAAGACAGTATACTGTAATGAAAGGTGGTGGTGGTAATAATAATAATAATAATAATAATAATAATAATAATAATAATAATAATAATAATAAACAGTTTGGTAGTTAGATCTCCAGTTTGGTTATTTTAAAGCATTAAGACAAGGCAAGATAGAAGGCTGCTCTCTTTTGAAGTAATTCTATAGGAAATAAAAATATTTAAAAACAAACAAACTGAATAGTAGAACAGTCATACCTACACAACTTTCTGTCCTGCACAAAGTCAAATACCTATGCAGAATATATTTTTATATATATATAATATATATGTTATTTGTGCACAAAGGTTAGCTTATTATTAGCTCACTGCAAAAGCGTAATGTATTATGTCAATTGTTTTGGAAAACATTGCAGGTAGCAACAGGTGAATGCGTCCCACATTGGTCACCATTTCCAAGCTAAGTGCAGTGCACACAAATGACAGAAACTGATCACTTGTAATGACTGGCCAAATGGTAAGGCAATTTTTACACCTTACTGGTTCTGTAATATGTTTGTTTCAGGACAAGTGGTTAAAAAAAAAATTCAACCACCTCATCAAATGGCTGCATGCAGCAGGTAACCAGGATGCAATGTTGTTAGCCTGTGTCCCAGTTACATTTACATGGGGTGACAATGTGGTACATTATTATCTGTAGCCACCCTCTTTGTGGGGGGGGGGGGGAAAGAAGAATATTTAAGTTTTCTAGGCTAGGAGGCACAAAACCCAAATCTGGCATACTGGATTCTTAATGCTAAGGCTTGCTGCTCTGGCTGTATTGTCCCCCCTTTATTAGAGTGCATGTTAAGAAGCACACAAATATGTATACACACACAAACACACACACACATATATATGTATATATACCCATCTGTGTGTGTGTGTGTGTGTGTGTGTGTGTGTAATTTTCCCCCTAATTTCAACAATGCAATCCAAAAGGCGGCTCTGCATAGATGCCCAGCATATCACATTGATCACCTGAGCCAGCCCTGAAGCTAGGTGCACTGAATGTCTTTTCAATACGATTTTCTTGTTTTTGTTTAAAACCAAGCTACTGCAGCTTCAAGTATTTTTGCATTATAGATTTTCTTTATAAATTAGTTAATGTTATATTTTTCTCAATATTCCGACATATACTATAATATATATACAGTACGATAAATGCTCTCATTCTTTATTTTTTTTTCAGATAAATCCCTGAGAATGTATGTTGACAGTCGCTAAGGTTCCACATGCACAAGCATCATGTGCCATGCTTCTGGGTGAACAAGCACTGCAAAGCCACATGGTGGGTCAGCCTTTGAAACTATTTTGTTATTTGTGTGGTTGGTTCATTTAAGTAAGCTGAAATGTCAGGATGAGTTACAAAGGAGTAAAGCTGGAGCCATTCGAGGTACTTATCACAGGATGGAGGTGTTTTTGTTTGGTTTTTCTTTTTAAAGCCATTGCAATATATTTCTTTCTCTCTCTCTCTCTCTTTTGTTTTGTTTTGAGGCTGTGAACATATACAGAAAGAACAGGAGAGCTCTGTGGACTTCTGCCACTTGACAACATATACTCAGTGTAAACCAAACCTTTTTTAAGCCTCTCAATCTCTCATACAGAACAGAAGAGGAAAGGAAAATGCACACGCACACACACAATTTTTTTTACAACGTGACATTTTAGTTTTGCGAACTCAGTATATAACTATACACATATAATACCGGTGTGGCTCTGTTTAAGTTAAAAAGGATACAAAGGCAGGCTCAAGTAAAAACATACCGCCCTCCCACTTCCCCCCCACCCCCCACCCCATTCACACATTTTCTTTTGTCAACCAAACCGTTCACGAACCAACATCATCAGTTTCTTTTTGCCTTTGTAGATTTGTTTCAGGTTGTCAATGAACTGTGTAAACTGAATATGTCCATCGTGAGCCATTAAGAAAGTCTCTCGGGCCTTACTCAGGAACTCTATAAACTCACTGTAATGTCGTGGACTGATGTGTGTGAGCCGAGAATGGGTAGTATTAATATACGCTCCAATTGTGGCATCCAGGAGTTGCCTTAGTGGGGCTTTGTCCAATGACATGAGTTTACCAGAGTTCCTCCTTCCATGAAGTCCCACCATTCCCGGAGTGGTCAAAGTGCATCTACGCAAGATGTCTGACAGTACTGTTGCACATTTGACACTTTTAACCACCAGAGGTATAATAGCCGCTAGTTCATTTTTGCCAAGGGAGTGGCTAAGTGCACATGCCCACAGAACATCATTAATGGCAGGGTGTGTGTCCTGATTGTAACTCAGGTTGAGATGCGTCATGGCCAATGTGGCCAGTTTGTAGGCCCGCATAGGGTAACCACGATGTTCCATATAGCGTGCTATAGTGAACAGCTGCGTATAACTCATGCCAGTTGCAGCAGCATCAAGAACAATTTGGTAAGCAGTCTCAAAAGCTATATGGTCTTTTTCACATAAGGTAAGTGCAGAGAGGGCACAGTTCTGAGGATCCTTCATCGCACACTGAAGAGCAAGCGTCCTAGCACTGCTGGCCAGCTTCTCCTGCTGATGGCAGTCGAGGTGCAAGCGGACTATGGTGCTGTTGGACATCACTGTAGTAGCAACAATACTAGTCGCTTCGGTTGGAGTGAAAAGTGTAAACCAGCTTTGCATGATGCTATCCAGTGCATAAACACCTGTGAGGCATAGAAAAATGTCTGTCACCAAGATGTATGTAAATGTGAATATGGAGTAAGCAATGAAACCAGGAGGCTTTCGTCCATAACATTTTGTAGAAGCCCCAGTCAGTAATTTTGTGTTAAGATCAAGCCTGTGCATATCCCACAAATGTGCAGCAAGCCAGAAAATGTCATTTTCCTTAAAAACAAAAAACACCAAAGTAATTCCCCTTATGGTAGAATTCAAAGATATAGCCATGTTAGTCTGCAGAATCAGTATGTAGAGCGCTCTTGTAGCACCTTTGAGACTAACTGAAAGAAAGAAATTGCCAGCATGAGCTTTCGTAGACTTCACTCTATTTCCTCAGATGCTGAAGAAGTAGATTGAAGTCTAGGAAAGTTCATGCTGCCAATTTCTTTCAGTTAAGTTGCAAAGGTACTACAAGATCACTCTAGGTACAAATACCCCTTATGTTCACAAAGGTACATTTAGAATTATGCTAGTAACACCGTTTAATATATCAGAAGTCAGAATATATCAGAATATCTCAGAAGTCATAGGATTTCCATTTGTCATAGAATGCTGCTTCAATAGCCTGAAATTTTTGTCATTCCTAGAACATACAGAAAAGAAATATGAAAATAAAAGAAGCATGTATATGCATGTGTATCTGTCTGCTGGTCTGTATGACTGTTCTCTAGAACTTCCCACTTTTTGATGTAGAAAGCACAGACGCATGCACAACAATCCCTTCCAAAAAGGCAAGAATCTAATGAAATCAACCCTCAAGGACACAACACATTTCCCTGTCATCCAAACATAACTTGCACTTTCTAAAAAAAAGTGAACTGCCTTTGTAAAGTAATTAGCTGGACTCAGTCCAGTCAATGCTATACTGTGCCAAATGTATGGTAGAGAAAAATTAGTAAAATATTCCCTCCACCTCTGAAAATCTCTATTATAAATGCCAAAAGACTTAAACTTAAGACTGAAAGACAAAGGCTCAGTTCTTAGCTTTGCTAAACTTAGGGTTAAATGATAGTGGCATATAAGAGTTCTGGAAGAAAACTTTTAAAAAGTTTAAAAAAGGGACAAGCTGTTTGCAGGCTTTGTTTAAATCTAGTTTATCATCCCATTACTCCTTTAGCCCACACTCCATTTCTGTTAATGCCAGGCATCCCTTGGATGATGGAAATGTTATGGATGAAAGACTCCAATATAGATATTGTCACAATATATCTTGTATCATTTATGCAAACAATCTGCTCCAGAAGCCTATGGGTGTGTAGACTTGGCTGTTCCAAATAAATCCCAACAGCCAAAACAATTCTTCCTAAGAAACTAACATCTTTTTACTAAGAAATCTATTTTGTATTGGATAGAAGCTGGTAAAAAAAAAATTGACATTCTTGCCCTTAAGGAAATGTCCTCATCTATAGTCACTACCAGTTTTCTATCTGAAATGTGCAGGTTTCTTTAGTACCCTTTTGTTGCTCTTGCAAGGGTGAACAATGACTGATGGGCTCCATAAATTGAAGCTTATAGGCATCTTGAGTGTCACATTATTGCTTGAAGTAATTTGCACACATCTGTGTGCTCATCTAACCACACCCAGAGGTCCTTATTTTGCTCAGTTGGGCCTACTGTAGTATGTGGATGCACACACATATATCCCTTTACCCTGTGCTAGGTACTGAGATCAGGCACTGAATGCCTTGCACTCATTTACATAAACAAACATACCTCTCATTTTAGAAATCTTCCTGAGTCTCAGAGGTGATCTTTGCATGACATTACGGCTTCCTTATGGAAGCTATACATATATATGCTAATGCACTACAGAACAAAAAGCAAACAAACAGACATCTCACTTCCCTGTTGTGTACTGAGTGAAATAATATATTTGCCCTCTAATATTGAGAACACAAGCGAGGTTCAAATTATCTTGGTCATGAGAAATGTGCTATTTTAAAAAAGATATAAATTTGAAGGTGACAATCACTTGATGCAAGAGTAAGGAATTCTATGCTTTGTCCATTTTAGTCCTTTGGCTGGTAGAAAATGTAATCTCAACAACAAAATAAGAGTTTTAGCAGTGATGGTGGTGAGGTAATTTAGAATGTCTGCTTTGATAATAGAAGTTATATATTTTAGTAAGAAAAGAAGCAAAAGACTCCATAATTAATGGGCTAATACTATGGGCAGAGCATTAGACTAATTAGTTTGGAGGACTAGAGGACTAAAATATGTTTTCTGAAGCTATGGAAAGATTGGTTTTAATTTTTTTGCAAAGAAACATACACAATCAATGCAGCATGCTAAGAAAACATGTAGTTCCTGAAAACACAGCTATTTAATTTGACTGATCTGTTGGAGATTTCTCATTTTATTTTATTTAAAGCATCTACAGCGCACCTGCGCCATACGCTGGTGTGCCATACGTGGCTTAAAGCATACGCATATGGCAAGTGCTGGAAGTTATAATGGTGTGCACAGAAACACGCAGTCATTGAAACAAATGGGACTTGAAATCTCACATTTTTTACCTTACGTGGGGGGGGGGGGCATCTGGAATGGATCCTCTGTGTATACAAAGGGCCCAATGTATATATGTTAACTCACAGCATCTGGAACTATTCACCCTCCCCCACCTCAATTCCTAAGTAACCGTGGTACATGCGCCAGTAACTTCTCATCTTGATTTCTGCAATGCACTCTACATGGGGCTATCCTTGTGCCTAGTTCGGAAACTTCAATTGGTACAGAATATGGCATCCAGTCTGGTCTCAGGTAAAACCAGAAGAGACCACATAACACCTATTCTAAAATCGCGTCACTGGCTTCCTATCAGTTTCCTGGCGCAGTACAAGGTGTTGGTTATCACCTTTAAAGCCCTAAATGGCTTGGGTCCAACCTATCTTCGAGACCACCTCCTTCTGTATAATCCACGCCACACACTAAGGTCCTCTGGGAAGAATTTATTGCTACTTATAAAAACTAGATTATCTGCAACTTCCCAGAAGACCTTTTCAGCTATCGCTCCTGGACTATGGAACAGCCTGCCGGATGAGATCCGTCACTTGACCACCTTAAACAGCTTTTAAAAAGCTGTTAAGACAGATCTCTTCTGGCAGGCCTTTCTTGAGTAGATAACCAGCCACCGAAAATAGCTATGCCTTGACTCTGATTTCTACTACAGCTATTTAATTTATTTGTCACTTACTGTAATTGTCTGTTATTTTAAGTATGTTTTTAAACTTTGATTGTTTAATTTATTTTTGGGGGGAGTCTACTGAAGGATGGGATTGTTCGTTTTATTGTGTAAGCTGCCCCGGTTGTATTTTACTGAGAGGTGGGATACAAATAAATTATTATTATTATTATTATTATTATTATTATTATTATTATTACTATTTACTATTTGCAATTTTTATAAGGCACCTTTCGTAACCTGGTAGCCACCAGATATGTCAAACTACAATGCCCAAATTCCAATGTGACCAAGGTGTGTTACTGGTTGGGCTTGGTGGACAGATTAGTCCAATAATCTGGAGAGCATTCAGTTGGAGAAAGCTAATGTAAGGGGAATTTTTTCAGTAACTGTATATATACAAACTACTGCAAAGAAGTTCTTGTTCTAGGGACACAGTGCTAGTCCTGGAGCTGAATGGACTCTCCTCCATAGCTTTGATATTGAGAATTTCTTCACCTTCTAAAAATGCTTAGGGTGGGATTTACATATTAACATTTGGTGCACTCCATGTGACGTCATCTCAGAGGCAAGAAATTCAAAACACCAAGTGTTTTATATGGACGTGATCTATTTTGCACTGAAAGAATAAAATTTATGGGTCTTGTAAGTACCATATGAACTCCTACATACCAGAAGTGAACATACTATTTTAGAACACAAGTTAAACCAACGTTCTTTTGTAAATCAAGGACAGCACATACCTACTTCTGTTGCACATGTTACCAACCACCTCACCATCTCCCGCCGCCGCCAATTCAACGTTGATAATGTCATACGCATTACCTATGTAAAAAATATTTTTTTCAAAAAATGGAGTGCTAAAATATTTTCCAAGTTATTAATTTCTAGACATCAAGCAGTTATTTATAACCACTATGACTTCTAATCAAGAAGATCAATTAAATTGGCATCCCATTCCAAAACATTATGACAAGCAACATCATTAAATGTGGGGAGACCACATGATTTGATTGCAACTCTCCGATTCCATCATCATGCCTGTATTGGCTAGGGCTGATGGAAGCTGAAGTCCAACAACATCTGAAGGGCTGCACTTCACCCATCCCTGCCCAAACACTATCCTTGCTATCTTCTTTGGTGTGCAGTTTCCCCCAAATTACTTCCTTGCACCAAGCAGATACATTAACCTGAAACTCTAGTTCTACCCTCTGGTCATTCCCTAGTAATTTTTGCTATCCATTAGGGAATCATGTAGCCCTCTAAATAAGGAAAACATGTAACCCTCTAAATTCATATGAAATCATGTAACCCTGTAAATGCAGTGGCTTGAGTGGTTAAGACACTGACTCTGTTGATTGCAAGATCGGCAAGTTGGCAGTTCGAGACCCGGGGGCTGCATGATGGGGTGAGCTCCTGTCACCAGTCCCAGCTTCTGCCAACCTAGTAGTTTGAAAGCATGCAAATGCAAGTAGATAAACAGGTACCAAGGTAAACAGCATTCTGTGCAATCATGCTGGCCACATGATCACAGAGTAGTCTCTGACAACACTGGCTCTTCAGCTTAGTAACAGAGATGAGCACCACCCCTTATGGTTGGACACGACTTGACAACCTTGTCAACAGGGAATACCTTTACCTTTTTAACCATCTAAATAGGGAATCATGTAACCATTTAAATGTAACCCTCAGCCTATGATTTGTTTTTTAAAGAGCCTCTTCTTTTAACAACCTAAAACTAAATATGGACAACAACCCATTTTAGAAGACTAGCTTAGGACCTGGGTATATAAAGGAGCACCTCCTCTCCTATGAAGTTGCCCAAATGTTATGATAAATTTCTGAGCTTTCCTCTAGTAATCGTTGTTGTGTGCCTTCAAGTCATTTCTGACTTATAGCAAACCTTAGGTGAATCTATCACAGGGTTTTCTTAATAGAATGTCCCTTGTCTTCCTCTGAGACTGAGAGAGTGTGACTTGACCAAGGCCAATTCAGGTTTCCATGGCTGAGTGGGGATTTGAACCCTGGTCTCCCAGTGTCCTAGTCCAACACTCAAACCACTACACCACCTGCTCTTTCTCAAATTATCACCTGTATTCATGTCAGCAGTCAAGAGTTCGGCTGAAACTTCCACCCCTACTCTTAACCCCTTCCACCCTATCATTTTGTACAACAATATAATTACAGAATCTCTAAACTGGATTGGTAAGGAAAACTTAAGTTTTCTAACTTGTGTCAAGAATGTATGTACAAATCCAAAAATGTACAGCTTTTTTACTGCAAAGTTAACAGTTCATTAAGTAAAGAAAAGAAAATACCTGAAGACCCAGCTCCAGAGAAACTTTCAGAAGGGTGATATCTGGCAGAGTATCCATAAGTGTTGCTATTTTAAATGCATCCTGTGCCAGCTTGAAGATGTGTGATGAGGAGTGGATGTTTTTTTGGATAGATTCTAACACTGTTTCAAGCCTTCGAATGTCACCTGTGAGATACATTTTTTTAAAAAAAGAATAAACACAAGAACAATGCAGTGTTGCCATTGTTAGGATCAGCCAAAATTTTCAGAAGAATGAATATGAGCCACAGAAAACAGCAGCATTCTTTGGTAAATATTCTGAGTGAACAGATACTAAATAAAGGTAAAGATACTAAAATGTAAAGATACTAAACTCCTCAATAAAGTCCACCTGCACCATACACAGGCAGACTGTATTGAGCTGTACATGGCTTTGAGCTTATGTGTACGGCAAGCCTGGGAGGACAAAATGGTGTATGGACCGCAGGGGCATGTGCGGCACTGTGTGTGGGAGCGTGCTGTCATAGAAATGAATGGGACTTAAGCGTGGGGGAGGGGGTCTGGAACAGATTCCTTGCGTGTGCCAAGGGCCCATTGTATTTTAAATCCCAGAGCAAGTTTTGCATTTCTATGGCTATTCATGCATTTTGATTATAAAGGTCCTTCTTGGGCACCAGTTTACTCTATGCATCTTAGGAAGTAGACCAAGTCTACGAAGACTCATGCTACAACTTCTTTTGCTCAGTTAGTTTCAAAGGTGCTACAAGATCCCTTTCCATACTTGTATTCCAGACTAACACAGCTATATCTCTGAATCCTACAACCATTTTTAAAATATATAACCGTCTGGTTTGGATGCAATATTACACAGCTGTGTTTCTGTATTACATTTGTGATGCTTGGGTGCACGTATTCCTCCAGTTCCTCTGTGAACATTACTATAAAATAATCAGTAGCTTCTACCTAACCACAGCTTAGTGTTATGTCCAAACACTACTTGCATCTAATTTGAATTAAGCTGACCTTAACTATAGATAAGAGACTACTAATTCCCACCTAGTGCCCTCCAGGTTTTTTTTGGACTGCAAGTTCTACATCAGCACCAACTAAAATGACCAATAATGAGGGACCATCTGGAGACACCAGGTTAGAAAACACTGGTTTAGAGAAACAGGATTATTTCATAAGCCATAGTATACCAAATATCTAGAAATCCTGGTGGATGAATTCTTTTCCTAAATCATAGTTAGGACACATGCAGTTTGTATGGTCCAGCTAAAATAGTCAACAATGACAGTTCATAGGAACTAAAATTAACAACATCTGTAGGGTACCAGCATAAGGAAAACCGATTCAGAGAAATAAGGCTGACTTGAGTACAAGACATTTTGACACAATACTAAGCCACAGTTTAATGCTAGGTCCAAATAAGACCAATATGAACTCAAATATATAGTCAAGTAAAAATAAGTATCTGCTTAATCACCAGTACTGTACCTTTGGCTGCAGTTAGCATAGTTGATGCCAACTCACACTGTTGAGATTCAATGTGACTGAGGGTGAACCATCGCGGATACCGGTTTGGAACAACTGATGCAATGTGATGTGGACGGGACATATCTCCCGAAGGAGCTGTGGATTCCAATACCAGTAACCTGTAAGTAAGAAACATAAATTTTAATTGGTTGTTTAATTAAAGCCATAACCAAACCATCTGACTTTTACAAAAGTCAGCAGCATTCAGCTGGTTTCCCAGCATTAGCTTTAGGAAGAAACATTGCCTGTTTTCTCCCCTCTTAGGGCCTTTGCAGACTGCCAGAAATAGTGCACATTAAATTGAGGCACTGCCCTGGCTCAGTGCTAGGGAATCATGGGAACTGTAATTTATTGTGGCACCAGAGCTCTCTGACAGAGAAGGCTCAATGTCTCAGAAAAAAATACAATTCCCATGACTCCCTAGCACTGAGCCAGGACAGTGCCTCAATTTAATGTGCACTATTTCTGGCAGTCTGAAATGGCCCTTAGTATAGTAAGAAATCAAAAGCTTCCACATTTGAAGTGAATAGTTTCCAATTGCATCAGAAAAAAGTCCTCAGTTCCTAAAACTAAAACACAGCCAATTTGCTAGAAAACTCTCACATCCAATATTCAAAGGTAATAATGTCAGTGATTATAGTAATGCAAATTAGCAAGTTATTTGGCTGAGTATACTGTGCCTGTCACATATTGTACTTGTACTGTGCACACTGTGCCTGTATAAACACATGGCCTTTATTCAATATGCCTTTGACTCCTTTTGCTTCTCACTTGCCTCCTATTTATCTCCAGCGTTACATAACAAAAATGTATGTCTACACACATACAGAAACATAATAATGTGAAAAGCTTATTTCAGTTAATGAAAAGGTTCCCGTTTTAAGTCCCTGAACCTCTACATCAAAGTTCTTTTTTGAGTACAGATTCTGGCCACAGAAGTAAAATACAAGCTCCACTACTGATGTTTAATAATATTTAAAGTTATTGTTGTGGTGGTGGTGGTCTTTCAAGTCACTTCTGACTCATGACTACCCTAATGTGAACCTATTACAAAGTTTTCTGGGATTGAGAGTGTGTGACTAGCCCAAGTGGGATTCCATAGTCGAGCAGGGAATTGAACCCTGATCTCCAGAGTCATAGTTCAAAGATCAAACCATTACACCACACTGGCTTTCTATTAATGATACATTATCCTTGAAATATAAATCAAACAGAAACTTTTCCTTAGATTTACTATGGCATTTGCAATGTGCTCCCATGTTTACATAGCCAGCTTCACTGAGTACAATGGGGCTCATTCTCAAGTATAAGATTGCATCCTGTGAATACTGATAAATTAATATCCAAATTGAGACTTCTGGTCTCTATAATTTTCTGAAGTAGAAATGTAAAGACCTGGGAATAACTGTATAAATTCGGGGGGGGGGGGG
>CM034703.1:34444770-34462772 GCA_020142125.1 Phrynosoma platyrhinos | reverse complement strand
CAAAACATTAGACTTAAAGGGATAGTACAGTGTCTAATAAACACTGTACCTTCCACCATACCGTGGATCTGATCTAGGAATGGGGCATATTTCTCTTCAACTCATACTGGATAGGAACTTACCAAAATATCCAGGTTTCTTCATATTTAGGACAAAAAGAATATAATATTGCAATATGGGGAAACAGAAAAAGACAGATTAATCCTCTAGGCCCAGAGGTTTTTGAGTGTTTAACTCTCAGAAGGTTTGGTTTGAATTAAGAGATATAAATATCATTTTGTTTTTCCATGTGAAAAATTTTAAAAACATAATGGTCTTTCTCCACCGGGCAAGATTATGAGAATTTTTGCACACCTTCTTTCTGTTTTTCTGCATTTCAGGACTTTCCCACTCAAAAATAAATAAATAAATAAATAAATGGGTATTTTTTTATTACTAATTCAAATCCCTGTATATTCTGCTCAGGTGATGCTAAATTAAGTTTGGCATCTCTTTTTTTCCTGATAGACTCTTCATCTTTAACACCTAAACATCAGGGAAGTACAGCATGGTCTTTTCCAAGATGTGAATAGCTGGACCTACTGAATTTGGCTAGTGCAAATGGGGAGAACTGTGTTTCAATTTGTCTTCAATGAGTTTACCAACACTGACAAATGTCGTATTTGGGATGGAAAGAACTTGAGCTTTAAAAAGTTTGAGCATAGGAGACATTTAAACTGATAAGATTTTTTTCCCATCCCTATTTTAAGCACACAGAATATCAGTTCTAAAAGAACAAGCTCTCAGTATCACTGATACTATTTCACTTCACCAGAGAGAAGGGAATGAATTTTTCTTGCTGCTTCCAACAATGTAACACTGAGCATTATTTGGGGTGGGGTGCTGAACAGGAAAAATATATACTGGCTAGAAGGCATCACTCCAAAAGCCATTCTAGAGGCCATATTTTATTTTTGTGCTTGCAAATGTAAAACAACTTCCTAAAATAATATGCAGCAAGTGAGCACTCAGGCAAACCTACCTCGTACATATATATAGTGGCTAGAAAGTTTAGCAGCTGTAACAGAAATAGTTTTCCCTAAGCTGATAAATTACAAAGTTATTTTTTCTTCCTACTACAGACCTATTATTAGAAAGGACGACACTGTAATCTACTTGAATCAAAATAGGACTGTGCATTTTTGTTTTTTTGTTTTTTACATGAACTCTCTACCACAATGATTCAGGGCAGCCTCACTATTTGAAAGGTCAACAAGCTATTGAAGGGCAGCTAGAAAAAGAATGTTAACATGCAGAAACCTGTGTGCAGGCATTATGGCTCCACCGTTGCAGTCAATGCAAGCCCTCTGAGTCTGAAGCTTTGAATTCTGCCACAAAGTTTTATTAAAAGAAAATGTAGTAGCATGAAAAACAGCTACATTTGCAAAGCTTGGATGACTAGTTCCCTTTTCCGAAGTGGATAAATTGTGACTCAGAGAGGAAAGCAAAATGACAGACAAAACTCAGAAGCTGCCTTCTTTCCAAACCTTGAAACAACTCAAATTAAAGATAGCCCAAACTAGGTTTGCCAAACTGCTGAGAAGGTAAAAGAAGCTCTAGACACAGCCAATGAAATTCTGGCTTTTTCTACAGAAATCTAATTAACAAATCTGTAGAAATGAGAGCCAGGTACTAAAGCATCTGCTTTCGGGCCACCTTTCATTACCTCAATGCAAAATCTGCTTTCTTGGTTTTTCTGCAGAATAAGGGACTGTTCTAATTACTATAATCACATGGTCAGGGTTAATGTTCTTTCTGTTCTACATATGGGATCCTTTCACAATACATAGTTACAGAGCAATGATTCCACTTTAACTCTCATTCTTCCATCCGATGGAATCCTGGGACTTGCAGTTTAGGGATACTTAGGATTCTCAGCCAGACACCTTTAGTGCATCCGTAAGTTATAGGCCCCAGGAATCCACAGGGCACAGTCTGGCAGTTAACATGGAATCATACTGCTGTAATTGTGCAGTGTGAAATGGCCTACGCTGTTTAAGATAGTCCTAAGGTAATAAGCCTAAGTGTTTAATTGAGAAAACTGAAAGCAGGGTGGGGACAGGATCTATTCCACGATGTACAGGGAGAGATAATGTGACTCAAGTGAAAGACTTGATCATGAGCAGTAAAAAAGGGGTGAGGAGATTAGCAGCTGGAGATGTGGGCATCACTGGGTTGTTGCTATAGTAGAAAGGTCTGCAAAAGGAGAGGAGGTTATGACCAAAAGGCAAAGGGGAGGATGCATCTTGTTATGACAGGGTATAAGTTTTCTTCACTCGAAAAGACAAAAGATAGCATCATGGGGGGGGGGGGGGGGGAGATGTTTTCTCTCCTCACCCTCTTCTTTTCCTGTAAGTCTAAAAAGATCACTAAGATGTCTGGGATTCTATCATTGTACACAACAGAAGGAAAACAAGACCACACAGATTATATCCAAAAGGTGACCTACAGACAACAATCACTGGCAAAGATTTGCATCAGAGAATATTTGTATGGAGAAAATGAGGGAAACACAACACTGATTCATTAGAGATAAACTACAGGTCATAGCAGAATGACAGACGGCTTGATTGCCATGCAGGTTTCATGCGATAATTCTGTAATTCGGCTGAACACATACATCATTTTTGTCTTTGAAAATATTTAGCAGTTTCATAATATCCATTTATGGAACTGTTAACTTTAAAAGGTGGGTTTAAAAAAGTTCTCTCTAGCCATTTTCTAAGTCCTCCAGCATGATTTTATGGTATGTTTCCAGCAGAGGCTAATCAAAGAGTTGCACTGGAGGACCTAGAAATGCCTGGAGAAGTATTCTCTCTAGGAATCTCTAGATTGTCCAGTTTAACTCTATGGTTAACTTCCTCCAGAAATCATTCAATAGGGTTTATTATCTGCCTTTTCATGTTTCTATAGTACAGGGGTAGGCAACCTGTCCCCTTTAAGGGCCAAGGAACCTCATCTCCTAGAAGCCTCATCCATGTTGGCCAATAGTCCCATGTTGGCCAGTAGCTCCTGGGATTCTGGGAGCTGAAGTCCCTCGGCCCTTAAAGGGGACAGGTTGCCTACCCCTGCTATAGTAGGTCTAGGAGCATATCCCCTGTGAATATGTATTGATACCAGGTGACTGAATTTCAAAGCTTTGCTTCTGTCCTTCAAATGAGTGAGAGTATGTCCTGGGACTTAAGCAATTGAAATAGCAGCTTCTACTTTAGGAGGCCTAGAGAGAACTTTTTTTTTTCAGACTTCAGTAAGTGAAATTTCGAGTGCTGGTCTAGCAGATATGGGGGTTGTACTGTACATTGTAAAGGGAATAGTACATGTAGTATGCTAGCTGTTACCTGCAGCCATCTTGGATACCTTTCTCATGCATGTGCTACTGTGATTAGTGGAAATTTAGATTTTTGAGAATCTTGTGCTGGCCCAGTTTACTTTGATACCACAAAGGTATATGCAGCTTCTATGGTCATGCACAGCTGCTTCATTCCAAGAATTAAGCCCTACCATTGAAATTACAATAGTTAAGAATCATGGAAATCACACACCGTAAGCACTGTGTATCATGTGTGCCTTCCAGAATTTTGTTCTGATTGGCAACCTTACTTAGATCAGTATCTGCAGATGTCTGCTGTGTAAGCATTCAGATTATGAAGTAAAGTAGAATGTGTATGCCAAGCTGATTGTAAAAACAAAAACTTATGGGTTGGTCAGTGATCCAAACTTAATGGGACCAATTGTGCCAAAAAGAATCTTTGTTTCTTTCTTTTACTTTGTAAATAATTTTAAAACCCTATATATTGGGTTAAATTCAGATATGTCTCTCTATAAAGAGTTAGGTTCCTTTTGTTCAAGGAGGTAGATAAGATTTATTGGATATTTCATGTAAGATTGGAGTTGGGGAATATACAGCCTGCCAGATATTTTTGACTGCAATTCCCAACAGTCTTTTAATTAGGATAACCAACAATGAGGCATCACGGGAGTTGAACCTCAACAATACCTTGAGGGTCAGACATTTTTCATGCCTACACTAAAGGAAAAGGGCAAGATTAAGCAGTTGTGATGGAACTTTAGCCAAAACCTGTAGTTCTAGAATAGAGATGGGCAACTGGGGAAAACTGGGGGGGGGGGGGCACAATAGGTGAACCTAGAGAGCTTTATCCCCTCTGCACCTCCTGCAAACAAATCCTATCACTTTTTGCCTCTAAATGATGTCTAGGGGACATTTTCACCATGTTTTTAGGGCTCCCAGTGCTGTTTTAGCCCCAGGAAGTGAGCATAAGTAACTTCCTATTCACCTACTGTTTGTTTTTTTAAAGGCCTCTCCTGTACCTAAGTTGGGCTGGGAATGGTGAAAATCACCCCCATGCTATACAAGGCATATGGAGAGGAAAAAATGTAGAAACGTGGGAAAATATACCCAGGGAGGGGCTCATGGAGCCCACAGGCCTCACTTTGCCGACTCCTGTTCTTGGAGGTTCAGAAGGGGGGTCTGCACAAGTGTAGAGCAATGAAAAGAGACCTCAAGAAAGAATGGTACATTAGCCCAAGCATTTACAGGACTGTGTGCAAACTGTGATTCCAGAGCAGCACAAGAAAAGGCAATGAGCAGAGTAGCCGTACTTTCTGAAAAGTCTCTGCTTGCTTCTTTTTTAAATACCAAACCGTCAACTCCTAGAAACACCAGCCAACTTTGCAAACAGTCAGGAATTATGGGAGCTGAAATCTAATTGATCTGCAGAACCAATGGTTGGGAACCACTGTTCAAGCCATACTGCTGTGAAGTCTGGGAAAGGCTAAATGGGGAAAGCCTGCTAAAAGTACTGGCTTCTGAGAAAGCTAACTTCTGATTGAATGGAGAGCACTGTTTTCTAGAGAGCTCTTCATATTCTCAACATGCATAAGCAAAAGAGTTTATACAAAAAGTAGTTTTAAAAACTGTAGGATAAAGACATATTATGCAAGTTTTGCTGAAGATGCACAATATACATAAGCTGAAAAGCCTCTTGGTTTTCTTGGCACAGAATGTGGGCAGCCTGATCACAGGATTTTAGAGTGTGTATCTGCATGCATGGACGCACGCAAACACAGTACTGAGCATTCCTATATATATTGAGTTGTAGGAGTCTTTATCCATATTACAGACCATGTTACTGTCTTCACTTGTCTTAGCTCTAAAGGATAATTCCTTGATCCAAAGAAAAGGCCAATACTTAGTTGGACCTGAGGAGGACCCACTTCCCTCACTCAGCACCACAATCTCTTGGTATGTGTCACTGGGCTTCTTTCAAGATACAGCTGTCCTGGTATATGTTCACGATGGAGTACTCAGTTCAGACTCAAAGTTCCCTTGGGATAGTTAGTCCTAGTTCTCTAGTACTGAAAGTAATGGGTGACTTATCTGCTTTTATGACACACCTCATTCATTTCCAATTTGCTATTCTGACATGCCCAAGGATGGCTGTCAAAGAGACAGAAAAAGGAACTAGAGAGGCAGTAGCATAGATCTAACATGAAGATAATCATTCCTCCCTCCCCTGAAAGAGGAAAACATCTATGAGAAGTCAAAGAGGATGTAGGAATTAAACAGTACTGCTAAAAAGACTAAACAGATTACAATTCTGTAGTTTACTACCAACAGTGATAAACACAACCAAGTGTTTCAGAGACCTATCTACAGAATGCCCAGAGCTGTTAAAAAGAAAAAGTTGCCATTGTTTTCCAGGCATTTCTATGTGTTCACAAGACTGCAGCACAGACTTGAAACAGAGATAATCTACAAAGGCAATCCTCCCAAGTGTTATTTATTACTGCATCACAAACCCTGCTTTGGCCTTTGGTGTCAAGAACATCAAATATCCTTTTTCAGAAGGATGAATGTCAAAAGTTATTTCTGAATTTCACTATGTTTTGGGGAAGTGAGATTAAAAGAATTACTTTGAACTGCTTGTGTCAGAAGGTTTAGATGTGAATATATATTTTAACTACTGATTCAGTTCATGGGGCTTGCATTAATATTCAGAAAAGTTAGAGGAAAACACTTTGAAGTCAACCTATGGAATGTATATACCATATATAGACACTGGTGTATTAATCAGGTGCCAATTACTCTATGAATGAACAATATATATTTACTGTTTGCTCATTTATGAAACTTGCACATCATTATAGTCCCCATGTCTTGCTCAAAAAATATTTACCAACTCCATAAATACCTGCAACCAAATTAAAATTTTCATCTACCAGGAACAGAAGCCTTCCTAAAACCACAATTTATTTGTCAGCCTTCTGAAAGTCAAAGAACCTTACCTGATGAGATCTTTTATAGAGAATGGAATTCCATGACAGAGGGTGCCACTACAGAAAAGGTCTTGCTCCTTGTCACCATCCTTTTTACCTGAGGACCAGGTGTCTGGAGCAAGGCCTCCTCCTGATGACCTTAAGGAATGAGGGGGCTCATGCTGCTGCTTTCTTTCTAAATGAGTTTTAACGACACGTACCGCATTGCTCTCAGTGCAGTTTTGTATGCTAGTTCGGCATCATGAGGTAGGAGAGAGGTGAAAAGATACTTGGCAAATGTGTGCATTGGGACACTCTCTCGATGGATGATTTCACCTAGACCGCTATAAGGTCCAGCTATGAGGGAAGGGGAGGGGGAAAAGGGAGAAAAAGAGGAAACTTTTATAAACAGCAGTGTAGTTTTACTGTACATAAAATAAAAAAAGACACAAAGTTATCTAGAAATATTGTAAGAATCCTTGTCAAAAAAAAGCACTCACAGTGAAGAGAAATAAACTCTCTGGTGAGGGGGTCCTCTAAGCAATTTGGAGTACTAAAAGAAAATGGTTGTGATAAATATATCTTATTGAGACAAATAAGGTGGCCTGGCTATAGCTTTTC
This sequence comes from Phrynosoma platyrhinos, assembly GCA_020142125.1. Classification (NCBI taxonomy): domain Eukaryota; kingdom Metazoa; phylum Chordata; class Lepidosauria; order Squamata; family Phrynosomatidae; genus Phrynosoma; species Phrynosoma platyrhinos. Next base: position 34,455,836 of record CM034703.1, on the reverse strand, counting down.
AAAGAGGATTCAAAGACTTAAGTAACATTTATTAAACATTATAGACCGGGGCAGACAACCTTTCTCCTTTAAGGGCCAAGGGACTTCAGCTCCCAGAAGCCTCAGCCAATAGTCCCATGTTGGCCAATAGCTCCTGGGATTCTGGAAGCTGAAGTCCCTCGACCCTTAAAGGGGAAAGGTTGCCTACCCCTGTTATAGACCAAGGAAATTTTTAAATAAACCATTTTTAAAAGTTTCACATTTTACAAGAGTCTTCAATAATTCTATTAGTAGCAAATGAAGCTTTGCCACATGCTGATACTAAAGCTACTTCCATGCTTTGCATGTGGTGTTATGTTGTTATGAAACCTGGCCTTGACTTTCTGACATACAAGTGGCTCATGTTCCAGGCCAGAGGTAGGCAACCTTTGCTGGCATCTCCATGCAGGACTGGGAAAGACCTGTGTCTGGAACTTTGGGAACCCAGTGCTGGTAAGTACAGACTGAGCCGGAGGGATCATTGGTCTTACCTGGTGTTAGGCAGATTCCTATGAATCCCATCTTTAAAAACAATGTTAAGTTCATCAGTTTCTGATGTGGGTTTAATGAAAATGTCAAGATACTGCAAAATTTGTTAATAGTTTAGCCTAACATTATTACTCATCTGGTTTCTGAAGAACTATCTGAAAGGAAGCTGAAACTGGAAGAATCCACCCTTAGTTTAACACATAGGGTTGGACATACGTATAATATCAGGGGCATGGGCATATCTCCAGATGTTGTGGGACTAAAATTCCCATCAACTGTGGCTACCATAACCAAAGTAGAGAGATCATAGGAGCTACAGTCCAACTATGTGTGGAGGTTTACACCTGCATTCTTGATTTAATGCAAACAAGCTTGACAGAAGTAGCACAGGATTGGTAGAAAACTAAGCTACAAAAAATGGCAGCACTGTTTTAAAAACATGCTCATACTAACTAGCATTATTTTAATATTAATAGCAATAAGGATTCTCCCCAAGTCAGATTTTTTTCATTACAGACATTTTAAATGCTACTCCTTTTAAAGTAAGTCACAAAGCATTTTGAAAATATTATGAAGCTATGGCTTAGCAAATATTTATCTACTATTTTAAACCTGATTATTATTTTAATTACTGTAATTTTTCAAACATGGAATTATGTCATTTTAATAGCTAGCATTTTATTGTTGCATATGTTATGCTTTTTGTGAGATGTCTCTTAAAATATGAACAACCTCACAGAGTTGTTATGAGTATGCAGCAGGGAAGAAGCCATGTGAGCTGTCTTAAGCTCAATGGGGGAAAGGCAGGATATAAAATTCAATGAGTAAATAAATAATATACCTGGAAGATGAGATAAAAATCAAATAAAATGAATAGTACATAACAGAAACAAATAATGATAATGACAACGGTGGCTTTAGGGCATGGGAGGGGAACTTCTAGCCTACAAGCCTAACTTGATCTACAAGCATCCCCTCAATGCAGTCTAGAAAGGGGCTGGGGGATGCCCAGCCCAAATCAAAGCTGTTTAAAATTTCCTTCAGCCTCTGAAAACAGTCACAGTGAGGAAAAAAGGCAACAACAATATGAATGGGCCATTGGTATACAGAGTTATCTCTACCATTACTTCTGATCTCCAGTGAGAAATAACAATAAAGAGCTTCACCATATCACATACTATCTGATGGATGGAGTTTTTTGCAACTTTGCTCCCCGTCTGGAGACGTTGAAGGCAGAGCAAGGTCAGCTTCCTGGGTGTTTCACCTCCTGGAAACTCTAGACTTGCGATTGGGGAATCTGTGGTATCAGGGGCATGAGCATATCTATGATGGCAGGAGCATGACCATGCCTTCTGATGTCATCTGTCTTGACATCTGCGGTTGGAGGGGTGAGGCACTGAGCCAGCACCACATATCAGTTACCGACCCTTGCTTTAAAGCCAGTGTTGCTTCTTACACTTACCCATTGTAACTACTTTAAGATTATTTTAATACAACTAATTACAATTTTAGTAGTTACGAAAATAGGTCATGAAGCACAGAACTGCTAGAAAAATGTTTAAGCAACATTTGTGCACTCTGGGGAGCCCTGTAAAACCAATACAAAATCAGCTGTGATTATGGGGGCAACTTTTCAAAAGCAACTGAGCCATAAAAAGGTTTTCATAGTAAAAGAAATATTCACTTTCTTTGTTTTATTTTTGTTTAATATTTGTTTTAATGAGTTTTTATGATTCACAATCTATTCATGATTCAACAATGCATTTAAGTTTCTGGCACAAGTATCGGTATATGATTTCTGGTTTAGGCTAAAATGACATTTTTTACACATGGACATTCACTAATAAAGTGAGTTTTTATCACTATGTGGAAAATGAGTGCTCTTAAGTGAGTCAGCACAATTATTATTTTAATGTTAATTTTATTTTAAAGCTTAGTTTACAATTTTGCATCTACTCAAGCCTGGCAATGGGACCAGGGTTCAGTAAACATATGAGGAGGGGAGCATGCTAGCCTCATCCCCTCTGCTGTTGGTTTGCTTAAGGGGAAAGGGATGGGTCTCAAAGGAGAGCACCTTCTATCCATGGATGCTCTCCACATGTCAGAACCATGAAAAATGGGAGAGTTCCAAATCCCATGAAGAGGTTTCAAAAGAGGCTCTCTGCTGCAGACTTATCATTTTTCATGTGAGCAAAATGATGGTAGAAGGGGTGGGACAAGCAAGCTCTCCTCCACATATGATTGGTCAATTCTTACACAGAATGTCTGAACAGGGCTAATAGAAGGGTGAGCAGTTGTGGCATGTTTGAGGGGCCTATGTTCTGGCCCTTCTTGGGAGAGATGGACTTCCCAAAACAAAAACTGTAAGCAGCTGGAGAAAATGGATGTCAAATCTGGGGGGGTAACCTATTTTAAAGGTGAATTGCCACTCCTGAGGTTTCAAACAGTTCAGAGGGCAGAGTGTAGCCCCAGGGCTCCAATTTGAATACCTGTGGGCTAAAATATATGTTTTAACTCTGTCTTTTTAAAATGTTGTTACCTGCCTTGAATCCCTTATTTATAAAATAAAATAAAATAAAATAAGGATTCAAATCCTGGAAATAAAATAAAATAACTAGAAAGAGGTGAATTTATGAATGTTGTAGTAGAGCAATGTAGTATTTCAAGTCAGCTTAAATTGGCCAGAACATACTAGAAAACCCCAAAACATTTTGATGTATACAATCTAAGTAAGATTCTGCATCAATATAAGGCTAGTAGATTGAAAGCTGATCTATATACAGCCATTAGATTCCTCAGAGCTTGATAATTCCCAGAGAAGCCAATTCTCACAGGATTACTTGGTCTTTTTTTTTTCTTTTCTTAATTATGAACTACTTTTTAAAGTGGTTATTTTCAAATGACAAATACCTTCTAATAAGAAGACTGCTTGCTTTTGGAAAATGTTCACCAAGGTGTCATCCAGTTCTATTTCCTGTAGCTTGGAAATCAGCTGTTCCTCATTCCGACAAACCTTCTCTTGTGCATACAAGCCATCCGGCATTATTCGCTGCTGCCCTAGTCCTATCAATGCCACTTCCACAGCTAAAGTCAGGAAAGATTCCCCTTCTTCTAAGAATTTGTGGGCAGGCAGGTGGCAATACTCCAGAGATCTGCATTGGCCTATATTCTCTGTAATGAAAATTTCAAAAGGTAAACCATGAAGTCACTCAAAGGAATTTAACTACTTTGGGCATGTTCTCTTCTATATTTGCATCCTTCCCACAACATTTTACAATGACCTTCCCAATTTTTGCTAACATTTACTGTAAGCTAAATGACATGACAGAAAATCTGCAATATTTAGAACTGCAATAGTATTTCCATCAGCATACACAATGTTACTATCTATAGAGAGTTGAATCCCACCTCTGCTATTATTACACTAGTAGCCTTATGAAAACTGCTGTCTCTTAACCCTACTCCTTCACCCCATCTTTAGTATGGGAGATAATGTAACTGTATTTTATAAAGTTGTTTGAAGACTGTGACCAGATTAGTTCTTTGAAAACATGGAAGTGCTATACAAATATTATGTATTACTATTAAGGCTACTCATAACAATGCCACCCATAAAAAACAACAGATATGCATGCAAAGAACTCAAATTCAATCTTGACATCTCCAATTACAAAAACATCAGGGGATAGGTACAGCTGAGAACTTGAGTATTAAAGCTACTGCCAGTCATAGCAAATACTATTAGTAAGGTCATGTTTCTTATGCACTTCAACTAATATGGCCTATGGTAAGGGATTGTGGGAGCTGAAGTCCAAAATATCTGGACTTTGGAAGGAAAGTTGAGCTACATGAACAGTGTGATCTGTTATAAGGCATACCTCTATATTCTGATGGTAAAGTAAGCTTAAATCACTAATCACGCCCCAAAACAAACCATAAAACCCACCCACATCACACGCATCTTCAACAACCCTCTTCTCAAAATTTAAATCAAGAAATATTTTAGTTTAAGCATGATTTCTAACAACAGTTCCAATGTTAGTTTTTCTTTAAAATTTAAATTCAAAGAGTAAACATGTTTTAAATACTCTCTCTCCTTCTCTCTCACACACACCAATATATATATTTGTACTTATGGTCTGATCTTACCTGTGAAATCTGAGAATACATGGAAGCTCTCTTCATCCACTCTGCATCCTTCCATAAGACTACTAAAAAGAGTGCCAATTGGATCCAAGGGGTGCCCAACCCAGCCTTCCAGGTTAGTTATAGAGGTTACCCCTTTATGGAGAAGTTCTGTATCAGGGTAAACAGAAAACAAAACACACAGCCTTACTAATGGCATAGTGTCTTTAATATTCAAAATACTTTAACAGAAGGTAGCAATGAGTTATCTACCACCAGTGAACAACAATGAATGAGGAGGGGATTGAATCCAGATCTTGCAGACAGAAGTTCTTTCTTTCTTTCTTTCTTTCTTTCTTTCTACAAGATCTAAATTACTGAATTACTGTTCATTATCTAGAGCAGCCCCTTTCCCTTCTGTATCCAATATAAGCTTCGGTTGTTAACTTTCAAAGCCCTGCATGGGCTAGCCCCTCTTTACTTATCTGAACTTCTTTCTCCTTACACTTCCATCCGTACCCTCCGTTCTAGTACTCAAGGCCTGTTGTCCCAACCTAGGATCTCCATTGCTCCATCCCAGATTCACCCCTTCTCGCTTGCCGCCCCTCACTCCTGGAACCTTCTTCCCACTCAAACACGGGTCATTACTTCTCTGTCTACTTTTAAACGTGAGTTAAAGATTTAACCTTGTTCAGGGAGGCATTCTCAGACACTGTTCGATTTACATTTACATATACTTTTCCGTCATTTGGGTAGACAGTGGATGTTGTTAATTAATTGTTGTATTGTTTTTGTTTCAATTGACTTTTATTATTTTACCTATTGTTTGTATTAGATTGTATGCCTCTGGCAGGTTTTTTATGTTGATTTTCTCTTTTTACAGTGCTGTGTATATTGACAGCGCTTTAGAAATAAACAACAACAACAATAATACAGTAATGGTTAGTGGACAGGTTCCATTCCACAACTCATGGGTGTGGGGAACTTTGCCAACCCCCACATCAGATAGTACAAGTAACACTGATCTAGAAGGTCCAAAACAAGTTTTCATTCAACAAGAAACATTAAGAGTAACAGCAGAAGCACCATCATTGAAACTACTTCATCCAACCGAGAAGAGACACTTTATTTAGCTTCTTCCCTCCTTTTGTGGTGAAGAAGAACAAAAGCCAGCTGAACTTTCGAGCATCGACAAGAACAAAGCAATTTTTCACTGCTTATCATGATAAGCCAGGCAGCAAAACTGCCTGTCCTACAGTCTATGGAAGACTCCTTGATAATAAGCTATAACTCTTTTTAGGGTCATTGCTGCAGAGTTTATAAACAGGAAATAAACAGCTGTGGTATGTAGAGAAGAGATATCTATTTTAGTTTCCTTGCAGAGAAAAACAAGGAAAACTATTTTAACTAAGTCAATCCTGTAGAACTGAAACAAAGAAACACAAAGCAAAATATTTCACAAGGAAAGTCTTAAATAGTAGTTAATTTGAAAAACCAACATATCAGTTATGAACAGGGTCCACAGTCCATGTTTACAAAGCAGCACCTGCTGAGGCTCACGGATCAGTAGGGTGCTTGCTGCCAACTGGAGATGTCAGAGGAAAAAACAGCCCAAGCCTACTGCTGATTTTCCCTAATTGGAAAATGCAAAATTCTTTCCATGTGAAAATGGCAACATTATGGACCCTAAGGCAAACTAAACTGCAAACTTTATGCACTCCTTTTGTGGCTGCTAGCACAACTGGAAGATGTCCTTGCAATATCTCAGCAGAAGGGCAATCAGCTATGGCACCTATATTTGGCATCATAGGGAAGAGTGGCAAGGATGGAAGCAACAGTAGTATGAATGGCACAGTGAGAAGAGGCTTTAACAATAAGCCACCATAGACAAGCACTGCCTGAAGGTTTCTTACCCAAGAGTCCCAAAAACCTAAATGCAGCTCGAATTACATGTATGCTGTATCTTGTGTGCCAAAGATCACAACATAAGTTTTGTAGAGTAGAGACAAGTAAAGTACAAATATATAAGCAGCTAGACATGCTCAAATTTATTTTCTGAGTGCAATACCTGAAAGAACGGGTGTATGCAATTTCTTTAAACAATGTAAAGCAAAAAGCAGCTTATTTATATACCGCTTCATATCACGCTATGGGATGTCTAAGCGGTTTACAACTGTGAGCTGATTGCCCCCCAACAAGCTGGGTACTCATTTTAGCGACCTCGGAAGGATGCAGGCCTGAGTCGAGCCTCAGCCCTGGCTGGTATTGAACTCGCAACCTTGTGGTCTATGAGTGAGTGGCTGCAGTACAGGCTTTTAACCACTGCGCCACCAGGGTATATTTCCTACACCACCTTCCAGGGTAAATCAAAGGCATAATTTACTGCTTGTATCAGAAGTTCAAAGTACTTTCAGACTGTCTGTTACTATTAATTAGTTAAAATCATCTGGCTTTTTATTTTAAATGTTGGTACAGAAAATAGCAGAAGACAGCATAAACAATGATTTGGAGATTATACTGCAGAGACTAAAACACTGAAATTATCTGGTGGACAACTTCTATACTTGCAATTTAACTACTGTATATACTCATGTATAAGTCTAGAAATTTAGGTCAAAAACTGACCCAAAAAACCTGAGTCGACATCCATGGGTCAATGTAGGTAATGTACTTTTAACTCTCATTTTTAAAAAAAGAACCAACCCTGGTGAAAGGCAAGAGTGTCATCTGCCTTGGAATCACTGAACCCCCTCTATTTTCTCATTCATCCAGCCTCTGGTATGAGCACAAACAGTTATGCCTGCTGGAATTTTGTACATTCTTTGGCATTGTTTTCTATTGCTTCGTCCTTTACATCCTTTGTTAGATGCTCCTAAGTTTTATCTCAACTTATCCATAGGTCATATCAAAATTCATAATTTTGATCCCAAAACCTGCCCTCGACTTATACATGAGGTTGACTGATAGTCGAGTATATACAGTAACCTTTGTTTACAGAGAAAGAATCAATTTTAACTGTTTATTGGTGAAATTTAGCAGCTATCAGCACGGAACCCCTGGAGCACTGTATTCTGTTACTTTCCAATGCAGAAGCCAAATTCACTCCAAATTTATGTGAGTAATACAGGAAGTGAAAAATCTTTATGCCAACACATTTGGTTCTTGTGGACTCTTGCTGAAAGTTTTTGAATGTACAAGTAAACTAAATACATTTGCAAAATTCAAATAAAGGCCATGATCACACACAAATTTCTTTAAAAATAAGACTTACGCTTTATATTTGTATTGTGGGATCTTGGCATAGTCTTTCCTTTAAAAAATTAAGTAAGATATAAATCTGCAAGACTTTTAAACAACAACAGTCCTTAGTTTTTATGAAAATAGATAAGACCCATTCCATACTACACTGCTAATCTGACCACATCTGTTTCACACATTATATACACACTCAAGTTTACATTCAAAACATCCTGGACCTCTGATAAGGACCTGCATGACATACATGTTTTCAAAACTCACTTGCCATAGTCACTCCCTAATTTTTTAGATGTTACCTGAAAAACCTGTAAAAACCATGTGAAGAAACATCAACATGAGATACAGAGTGCAGAATTTGTCAAATTATTTTGTATCCAGACTATCTTTATACATGTTTTTTAAAGATAATGTTATTACATAATTCCTAACTTTGAATATAGATGGGGAGGAAATTTAGAACACAAATTGAAAAGTCCTAAACCAGCATTATGACCCTTGTTCTGACTGTTCTCTTACTGGAAGGTACAGAAAAGCTACCTCATCCCTTTCACCTTTCATTACTAGCTACAATCAGCTATTGCTCTGCATTACACCTTCAAGCAGTATATGATTAGACTTGGCACCATTCCAGTGCTCCTCTTATCATGCCGTGCCCTTTACCCTCCCCTTGCCCACATTCACCTTTCTTCTGGAATCGGAACATTTCTTGCTGTTTCTGCTGCTGCCTCCTTAAAGTATTGACAATAGCTATAGCAAGCCGCAGTGCTTCTCTAGGATAGCCATGAGATCTCAGCGCATCCACCCTTGCACAGGCTGTAGGCACATGTTCTAACAGAGAGAGAAAGGGGTAGGATTTTATTTAAAACAGAGCATCCATGACAGCAGCAAAGCCATCACAGAGGATCATACAAGGGGTTTTAAGAATCTACAAGAACAGGAATTTAAAAAGAAAAAAGATCATTTGTTACCACTGACAGATGGTGTCATTCTTCTTCTTATACTCCCTGCCCCCTAAAACAATGCTACAGAAACAAAACAAAGCACTAAGTCATGAAAATATCTTTCCAGCTGAGAAACTTACCATGCCAGAGGGGCCACCCATGAGAGTCAAAGAGCGAGTTTTCAGCATCATCATGGTAGCAGTAGTTGGTGTACAGGTCACTGCTAATAATGTGCTGTAAATGGCTGTCCTGCCAGTGGAGATCGCACGCCTCAATGGCTCGAGTGAACACTGTCCGGTGAGACCTGTTTGATGAATCTGTCCAGCCCACAAATAGCTTCAGTATTTATTTCATCATATGGCAACACTTCACTCACTCCCCTCCCATCCTGTTCTCTGTCTCTTAATGCTGCCACGATGACATACTCCCCAACAAACAGAGATTTATTTAACACACTCTGATTACTTTGAAAAAATGTGTCAGGATCTGTTAATAGTAAACTAGGGTAGCCTACAACTGGTCAGCACACATTCTGTTTCAATGTTTTATATGTACAGAATGGTACTAAGTGTTCAGACTGAGTGTGTGTGTTTGTGTAGATTGGGGCTAAGCAATTACAGTTAGAAACTAACAGAACTGAAGTATGGCTATAGCTTTGTTATATGAAGCAAACTTTACAAGTGAATTTAAAGGTGCTCCTTCAAATCATACAAGCTGTATAAAGTGCAGTGTGCTGCTGGATAGCAGGAAAACACTCCCTCTGCCATGGTGACTTTAATTTATTAGTGCACTGTAGGAGGACTGCTGACATCCCTATGCAATCAATATGGAGGGGAGTGTAACATAGGAAGAAAGGTTAGCCAGACAAATGAAACTGTGTGAGATCTGAGAAATAACATGCTGTAGAAAGTTAGGTACAGTTGCTACTGATGGCTTCAGAAAGCTTGCAAAGTGTGCTATTCCCTATGAAATGGAATATTCAACCAGTGTTCAGAGTCCCAGTCATTTGAGGATTCTGGGAGAGAGCTAATTCAACTCTTTTGTATGTTCTTTAGGGCATCAATAAAAATTCTTATTCATCCTATGTAAAAAGCTACTAATATTTCATAATTTTTGAAAAGAGGCTGCCAATGCAAACATATCCATGTCACCACAACACCCTGACCCCAGGTGCATGCAGCTCTTATTAATGTCATACTTAGCACTGTGTTTACAATGGAAGGGCATCTAAAGAACAGGTGCAAGCAATTACAAATAAAGGTCAATGTAGTCCTGGTAGCTGGAATACTATCATTGAAATGGAGTATTTACCGTATATACTTGTGTACAAGTTGAAAATTTTTGGTCAAAAAACCGACCCCCCCCCAAAACTGGGTCAACTTTATTAATTTACAATGGGCCTTCAGTATAAGTAGGGGTTTGATTCTAGGGCGAACTGGATTTAACTACCCTCTTTTTTTACCCTCTCCATGCCCATCAAGTTCTGAGTTTATTCTTTTAGTTTGTTGGGCAAACTAGATTTTAACCCACCCACCCCTCTTTTTACCCTCTCCAGACCCAAGAAGAGAAATGCTCCCTTTGAATCCTGACCACAGTCTGCTTCTTCTCCCCTCGTTCTCATACACTCTTTTCTCCCACTGCCCCAGCATACCTCTGCATTGCCTATGATGGACGCAGCCCAGATCTGCTCTTTGGGAAGAACACGACAGTGGTGGTGGTGGTGGGAATGTCTTTCCCCTCAAGCTCTGAGATCTTGTTCTATTTATGGGGAGGGGGGTTCAAACTGGATTTTAACCCCCCTTTTTTTTTACCCTGTTAAATGCCTCTAGATTTTACCCATGGCTTATTTGTGAGTCATATCAAAACCTGTAAATCTGGCCCCCAAACCTGCCTATGTATACACAAGTAAATATGGTAATAATTAATACCATACAGAATACTCTTCAAGCAAAGTTTTGGATTTCAACCTTCAATGAATCCAAGAAGGTGATCGATATACAAAGAAATGCTATAGGTCATCAAGAACTACAGATGGTTTCTGTACCTGTGAGTGAAGACAAGAAAATGTGCCAGATAAGGTTGGACTGCAACTCCCACAATCTCCTACCAATGGCTATGTTGGCTATAGCTGATGAGAGCTGAAGTCCAACTGGGGGTGGGGGCAGAGTTGCTCACCCCTGGTGTTTACAGTTTATAAACATAGGTATCCTTTTACTAAGTGTAGTATCACCATGG
>CM034703.1:34429427-34444760 GCA_020142125.1 Phrynosoma platyrhinos | reverse complement strand
AAAAAAAAAAGATTAGTGCAAAATAGAGAACGAAAAGCAACTGCACAACAAAAGTATATTTCACATATTTCAGGAAGGATATTAACTGAGGCTCACCTTGGATTGCATTTGCACCCTGAGGCAAAGCATTGGTTAGACTGGGCAGGTCATTTCCATGGTTCCCATCTTCCCAGGGACAAACATCAACACTGTTCCATTTTTTCAGCTGCTTCAGCCAACTGGCCTTTTGTTCCACTTTGCAATGAGGATTTAAGACTATACACATCCAAAGAGCACCTATTAAGGGATACACAAAACCCAATGGAAGCACATTACCTTAAACTTTATGAAAGGCTCAGGAAATGCAAGTCTACGAATGGATGCCAATGTTACCCTGCAAAATCCAGTCTGCCACCAAAATGTAAAGGATTTTGTAATAGCAACCCCTGCACAGTACTGTTTCAGTCTCCTGAAAGGAGCTAACCAGAACATTTATTTTGAAAGAAAGCAGGCAGCTTGGAAGAAATAAATTACAAGAAAACCTACAACTATACAACTTAACTAAGATGTTATCCACATCTAAAAAAAACCTAAAAGTTATTGTTACACCAATCAAAAAGATCTGTACCTCTGATTTTAATATACTGTTACACATTCAGTAAATGTGAATTTTGCAGATTCTGAAAAGAGTACATACATGTGTAAATTGATTATTAAATTTAAAATAAAAGCTCAATTTAATATTGGTTAATGAATGTATCTGTATTACCCTTTTCTAACTGAAGGATCTCCAAATGCCATATTATGTTGATTCCCCAGAAGCAATTCAGCTCCAAAAGCTGGTAGTATATTGTCAACAATTTGCAAGTATCATCTTGTTAGGAAACAGTATGAATAAAGAAAGGCATGCCAGCAGATTGTAACCAGCTCCCTGATTTTTTTTTTTAGTTCACAATATTTACACCATAGGCTTTCCACATCATCACAATAGGTGTCATATTAGATGTAGCAAGAAGTTCATTTATTCAAGAGCAGAACTGCTAAAAAATACCCCAGCCCGCTACATTATAAATAGCCAAAAAATAAAAAATAAAAATATGGCTCAAAAGACACACTGAGCGTAAGGCAGTTACATATCATATTTCTATACTATATAATATGGCACCTAACTAATTTTAAGATAATTCAGTCTTTGGTAGGAAAAACCATCAGTGAGGCTTTGCCCCAGGATGTAAAATGTCCCAGGTGTATGCAGTGTGCAGTGTGCAAAAAGGAGAAAAGCTGACTCAGAAGAAGCTGATGAAACTTCAGCAGGAAGTTGTGTGGTAACAATTCAAAACTGCATAGTCATTGTAGAATTTTGACAGGAAAATGATGAAACACTGGCAGGGGGTTGGGTTAGAATCCTAGCCAGATCTTGTGTATATAAGGAAGATGTTCCAATGCATAATAGAGATTAAGTGGATGTCAGCTGGTGGTGGAGCATTATGTCAGATGGTGTAAATATTGATGAATCATTTTTATAAATATTTGCTGCAACAATGAAGAACCTCAGCAGTCATGAGTAAAACTGTTCAGCAGAAGGAGTTTTTTCTCTTCTGCTACTTCCAGACTCTCCAGCAGCAGTTGTTTCCTGGCTGGCTATCTTCTGTGCATGGACTCAGTTTTCCCTGCACTAACAAGGATTATGGGCCCAGTGGATGCTAGGACAATGCTCAGAGTTCTGTGTAAGTCCAATGATTTGTGAATTTATAGCCAAAGTTCTCAAGCACCAGAGAATTTGGAAGAAAAATAGTTAAAAGACTGAGTAACTGCCTATGACAGCTGGGGTTTGGAGGTCTGCCGAAGGACTGTGTCCTTGACGAGTTGCAAAGCAAAGGAAAAACATGGAGTCGAGCCACCGTTTTGAAAAATTAAGGGCTGATAATTATTCTTCCTGGTCAACTTATGCCAATGCTTTGTTGATTAGAGGGGATTTATGGGGTGTTGTGCAGGCACCCATGCTGGCTACGAAGGCTGTGAATGACAGGAGGGCAAGAGCAACTCTTCTGCTTACATTAGAGCCATCCCAGTTGATTCATGTGCGAGAGAAAATAACTGCCTTTGAACTATGGAATGCTTTGAGAGTAATACACCAGACTGATAGCTCATTGTCTCACATGATTTGGGTGAAGCATTTGTGTGACTGCAAGCTGCAAGATAGTGCATCTGTAATGCAACATCTCAACAGCATGCAGGAATTGTTTACACAAATTGCTGTTCATGGTGTAAACGTTCCAGAAACTTACAAGGCTTATATCTTACTTGGAAGTTTATCTAAAGAGTGGAATTTCCTGATGTACAGCCTGCAGAGCATTGCAGAGCGAGACCTGACCCTGTACCTGGCATCAGTGCGGATCCTGGAGGAAGTCCAGAGGAGTGATTTAAAGGCCAAGCTGTAGAGTTCTGGGAGGAGGGGAAAAGCCAGTCCAACCATCCATGACGTAAAGACATCTCCAACAGTGTCTAAAGGTGAGAGAGTACAGTCTGCAGAGAGAGATGCTGCTATAACTGTGGAAAGACGGGCCACCTCCAGAGAGAGTGCTGGATGTCTTCAGCAGCATGGAAGAGAACATCAGCCAGCTGTGAGAAGAAGAAGCCTCAAGAGAGGAGGGGCGTTACTTCTCAAGCTGAAGGGAGTCTTGCTTTTGCCTACCAGACAAGCACTCCAGGGGGTGTTTGGTTTCTAGACAGTGAACTTATCACATGGTAAAGAGTCCAAAACTCCTGAAGGACTTAAGGTCTGCTCCAATGTCCTCTGTGTGTTTAGCAGATGGAGCCCCTAGCAAGGTTCAACAAATGCGAACTGCTTTCATTCCCAGTTTTGGCAAAACATTTAATACAGTCGCCCCCCTGTTCTCACGGAATTGAGATTTGAAGTTTTGAATATTCACAGAGAGGTGATCTCCGTTAAAGCAAATGGGGTGCGCACTCACAGGGGTGCATCTCATTCAAGCCTATGGGGCTTGAATATTAGCAAGTCTCTTTTTGCGGGTGTGTGTGTGTCCCAGAACAGATCCCCTGTAAAAATGGAGGGCTGACTGTATTGTACGTTGTGCAAACAATCTTGAAACTTGAAAGCTTTTCTTGTCTCCAAGGAAAAAAAAGTGTGCCACCCAAAGGCCATTCCAGGTGATCAATGTTAATTTGACCTACAGGTCCAGTGAAAGTGGCAACAAATACATGTTGGTCAGTGTTGACAGGCACACAAGGTAAGGGTATGTCTTTCTGTTAAAAGCCAAAGATGAGGCAACTGCAAAATTTAAACAGTGAGTAAACCCAGTTGAGAGGAGTTCCCACACAAAATTGGTGCATTGGTGACTGACAGAGGATGTGAATTCCTCAGCAACCAATTTCAAAACTAGCTGAAACAGAAAGACATTCACCACAGGACCAATAATCATGCCTCTACAGGAGGATGGTCTGGCCAAAAGGCACATTGAGGTCTCCAGTCAAATATGTGATTGTTTGATGCTGGATGAGCAGGTTCCTGCCCATTTGTGGGAAGAAGCCACCCTCACAGCAAATCACATCATCACATTCACCAAACTCCATATTTCCTACTGTATGGTCGTGCACCCAATTTGCAACATTTAAGAATTTTGGGGCAATTTGCAAATGTACTTGTTCCACCTCAATTTCACAAAAAGGGAGAGCCAAAATGGAGAAGGCTTCACTTTGTTCCTGTGAAGGGAACAAATACAGGTTTTTGATGGGTCATGGCAGAGTAATGTTCTCCAGAAGCACAAATTTTGAAAAACACAGTAACCAAGATGTGTTTGTTCCACTGAGCATTGTGCCACAAAATGCCAGAAATGGAGGAGTGGATTTGCCTGAGGCTGAAGATGTAGAGCCAGCCACATCACAGGACACTACCTCCATGTCACACACACAAACACCTTTGCAAAACATTCCCACACCGACATTTAACCCTAAGCAAGAGTCTGTTGTGGAACCAGAGGTAGAGACTAGTAATGAGAATGAGTTGGGAAGGACAAGGGTGATCATTCCCAGAAGGACTCACAGACTCAGAAGGAAACCACATAGGTTTGTCATTCAAGAGCCAAAGGCTTGCACTGTAGTGGCTGAAGAACCTAACAATTTTCAGAACATGTTGAGATTTCCTCAAGAGGAACAAGAGAAGTGGAACCAGGCCATGGACTCTCACTTTGAGTCACTTATGGAAAGGGAAGTCTTTGAAGTGATGGATAGGCCAGTAGATCACAAGGCTGCAAGTGGGGATACAGGGAAAATGACATGCCAGATGGAACTGAAAAGTACAAAGCCAGGCTTGTGGCCAAAGGTTTCTGACAGGAAAGATTTGAGAGCTATGATATGACTTTTTCTCAAACAGCAATCCTGAGAGCTTGAGGATGGGGTTGGCAGGGGAAGCAAAAAGGAAACTTGAAGTAAGGCATTTTGATTTTGAGACGACACACCTAAATGCATGTTTGGAGGAGACTGTGTTTATGGAGCAAGCTCCTGGGTATGACTGTGCTGGTAGCAACAAGGTATACAGGTTGAAAGAGGCCCTGTATGGATTGAAGCAGAGTGCTAGATGTTGGAACAGATGCATTCATGATGAGCTTGTCAAAAGTGGGTAACAACACAGAGTGGTTGATGTGTGTGTATATACCAAGTGTAGTGTCATCCTAGTGATCTATGTTGATGATCTTTGTGTGGCTGTAAGTTGTTTGGATAATGTGAAGCATGTGCAGGAGGAGTTAACAAGAAAATTTAAACTGAAGGATTTGGGCAGTTTGAAGAATTACTTAGGAACTGAAGTGGAGAGAACCCGGATGGGAAGATTCTGTTGTGTCAGAAAAAGAAGATTGACAAGATTGTGGAGAAATGTGGATTGAACAATGCTAAGGTCCCATGACACTTGAGTTTGTCAGTTTAGAGTCTGATAAAAAGTTTGATCATCCTGAATTGTTCCATTCAGTGATTGGTAGCCTTTTGTACATTGTCAGTAACACTAGGCCTGATATCAGTTTTGCAGTGGGGTTGTTGAATAGGAGAGCCTCAAAAATCAGGGTACTGGACTGCACTGCTTTGAAGCGTGTGGTGCGATTTCTTAAAAGAACAAGGGACAGATGGAGGAGTATCTAAGTTAAGAGTGCTACACAGACAGTTCCTTTGCATCAGAGGTAGCAGACAAAAAGTCAGTTTCTGGTTTGGTCATCAGATTTGCTGACAGTCCTGCTGTGTGGAGATCCAGAAAGCAAAGTTGTGTAGCTTTGAGCACAACAGAAACTGAATTTGCTACACTCTCGGAGATGGCTAGTGAAGTTTAGTGGGTCAGGCAGTTATTGGGGGATCTTGTTGAACCATGCCATACACCAATAGTGATCAATGAAGACTCACAGGCTTGCATTGCAAAGACAGAAGCAGAAAATCTAAAAAGCAGGATGAAATACATTGGAGTGAGGCATCAGAATGTGCATGACTTAATACAGGGTGGAATCATAAAACTGCAATACTGTATTTCCGAGGAAAACATTGCAGACTTACTCACAAAGGCATTACCTATAGAAAGTCACGATAGACTAACAAGTAGGCTGGGCCTTGGGACAAAGAACTGTATTCAATGAAACCACTACACTGTGTGAGTAAAATAGATTCTGATGAAGTCGGCCTGGAGGTGGAGTTAGGGCAGGCCAATCACATGCCAGCCACCCCAACTCTGCCCTGACGCCACGTGCCCATCTGCATGGCATGTGGTGTCAGGGCACCCTCTTGGCGCAGCATGCACACACGCTGTGCCAAAAGGGCACAAAAGAGCAGCCGTGGCGGCTCTAAGGCCGGCCTTTTGCCACCCCCAAAAAGAGTAGCATTTTGGCTCTCTTTTGGAGGTGATAAAAAGGAGAACTGGGGCTGCAGCATGTGGTTGCCACGGCCCCAAACTGCTCCCAGGGGCAGCCCAGAGCTGTCCCTTCTTTGCCGTCTGCATCGGCCCTATGACATTTTGGAGGGGATTGTCAGTGAGGCTTTGCCCCAGGATGTAAAATGCCCTAGGTGCATGCAGTGTGCAATGTGCAAAAAGGAGAAAAGCTGACTCAGAGCAAGCTGATAAAACTTCAGCAGGAAGTGGTGTGGTAACAATTCAAAGTCACTGCATAGTCACTGTAGACATGTGACAGGAAAATGATGAAACACTGGCAGGAGGTTGGGTCAGAATCCAATGCATAGAGGTTAAGTGGATGTTGGTTGGTGGCGGAGCATTATGTTGGATGGTGTAAATATTGATGTATTGTTCTTGTAAATATTTGCTGCAACTAAAATTAAAAACCTCTTTGAAAGCACCTCAGCAGTCATGAGTAAAACTCTGTTCGGCAAAAGGCGTTTTTTCTCTTCAACTACTTCTAGACGCTCCAGTGGCATTTGTTTCCTGGCTGGCTGTCTTCTGCATATGGACTCAGTTTTCCCTGCACTAACAGAAACAATATTTCTTCTCTTGTGACATCACAAAAGTGGGATATCCTACACAAGCTGGTATTTTACTTGTTACTCTCAGCTAAAGTAGACCTATTCAATCAATTAGTGAATGGACAGTAAAGTGATAGGTAAAATTCTACTGACTATTCTAGTCAATTTTAGTCAGGACTAAGAACAGGATTATGGCCAGTGTTTATGTATCATTTCTTCTTCTTGTCATTTCTAACTTATGGTGACTGTAAGGAGAACCTATCACAGGGTTTTCTTGGCAAGATTTGTTCAGAGAGGGTTTGCCATTGCATTCTTCTGAGTCTGAAAGAATGTGACTTGCTCAAGGTCAAATAGTGGGGAATTTAATGGGGATTTGAATATATGAACACCTTGTCTTAAACTTTTCATCCATCATTCTAAAAGAAAATATTTCATAATCAATTTTTAAGCACTTTGGGGGGGAAATGGGGAATTGTTTTATTTTTTCTCCAGATCCTTTCATCTCTATTAGTGCCAAAGTACTCAGCAGCCTCAGCTTTTCTCCTTCTCGCTTCAGAAGAATGACAAAGGAGGAAATCATTTTGCTGGGAGGATCTGAACTCAGCAGCCTCCAACTTGTTCTGTGTTTTTTTTTCCAAGTTAACAGCTGAATTTGGAATGCAAGCAGCACTAAAGCAAGACCACCAAATGGGTGGAAAAATGTGTTGCCTTCTGCCTGGTTTTGCACTGAGATGAACAAAACTAAGCTCAACTTTAATATGGTCAGCCACCCATTGCAGCAAGCAGAAGCAGAGACATTTGATCCAGACTAGAAATTTGAGATATAAGGTCTCTTGAGCTACATATCTAGAACCCTCTCCTTAGCAACAGTGCAACTCACCCTGCTAAGAAATTTTCCCAGTACAAAGGCAAACACACATCACAAGCTAATATGCAAATTTCATATTTCCCTGAAGATAATTGGAAGACATATCATGCTGCAACTGCAATTTGGTATTAATTTCACACAAGGGAAATAATATTAAAACTGTCACATCTTAGTGACGTATTGTCAGTTCCAGTTTCACAATCATTTGCTCGCCTTCAATAAGAGATGGCCTCACCAGACCAGACCTCTGATTCCAACAGAAACATTATAAAGACCAAGCAGGCAGGAATGTTTCATCCTCCGCCAAGTAAAAAGAAAGAGACTGGAGATCAGACATTGAACTAGCTTCTTACATCAGCATTTCAACTAATAAATAAAAGGTGGCATTATTAAAGTGCTAAGTCACATTAACGGTAGGTGCTGTTAACAGCATACTTATGCTTCCCAGTATGGATCAGTTTCATAAACCATAAAGGAGGCCCATGTGCAATTGCTCCTCTGAGATTAGTACACGTTTCCTGTAAATCTGAAGAAATTTCATTTGTAATGAAAGAAACAGTTGTTTTGGTCTATGTACATCCTCTCTTTCTGTCCAAAAGTGCAGAAGGCAGCTAACAAGGCTGAATCAAAACATCAATATCAGTCAAATAAACACAGCATTAATGTATAAAAAACCAAGACAGTGAACAGATTTTTTAAAAAGTATATAAAAATAACTTTTGAAAAAAAGCTCTCCTGCTGGCCTAAACACATTTTCAGAAGATGGCAACAGCTCAGTTAGGTGAAGATTATATGACTATCTGGAGGCAAAAAGGTGCACAGCCTAACCCTCAACTATCAAGAGCAGGGGCCGGCAACCTATGACCCCTGGGCCGGTTCTGGCCCAGGTCGCCGGACTTGCCGGCCCAGGCAGACCCGTTGCCGCCGCTGCCACGCGTTTTCACCTCCGTGTGGCTGCACATGCCACGGCTGCCATTTTGAAAAACAAAATGGCAGCCGTGACATGTGTGGCGCCTGCGCGCGCGCCAGGGGGTGCGCATGTGCACATGCCCCGCCATTCCCCCCCCTCAGCCCAGCGGAGAGGAGGACTTTGGGGGACCAGCCCAGGGCTGAAAAAGGTTGCCTACCCCTGATCAAGAGGGTTAGAACTTACCATTCTGAGGGACTTGGAGATGAGGAATTATTGCTCTGATGCATGGAATACAATGTAGTCAGTTTACATCGCAGGTTTCTTCACAAGTGCAGAAAAGACTGTTTAGACATATATAGCTCCCACTTCCTAATACTGATTTATTTATTTAAAAAAAAAAACAACCATGTTTGCAATGCCTGGGACTGCAGAAACATAGCTGGTAAAGCCTGAGGAGCCTGAGGCAATACTGAATAAAGTTTGCAATGAACTGGGGATTACAGATCACCAAGATGAAGGCAGTCCAGCTGGTATGCAAGAGTTCAACTGAGCCTACTCACAAATGTACCCAGAGGAAAAGGACAGCCAGGAACCTGGAAGTAAGTGGTCCTTTGATTCCATATCCATGTGAGCCTGAAAATTATATTTCAAAGCTCAGAAAGTTTTTTGGGACTACAGTTCATAGAATCCCCTGGTCATCAGACATATTGACTATGGAATGCTGGGAGTTATAGCGCAAAAGCATACTTTTCTGAGCTTTGTATTTAACTGCTTGCAACATGTTGGCCATATCAGTATTAATGAGAGGCTTATTTATTTAACTGACAGCCTAAATCACTTGCAGAGACAAAGCAGAACTATGTTGCTGGCAGTGCCCTCTCAACACCAGCACATTCAGCACAATATACGTAAAAGTTTCTTATCCATGTATACATGCGTTACCTACATTGTTCAATGCTATATATGATTGGGGGTGGAAAGTGCATGGAAAAGAAGACATGTTTCCATATGTACATGTAAATGTACATTAAAACAGAAAGGAAAATGGTACGTTTTCACACCACTCTTTATTACATGCAGAATTGTACATATGGAGAAGGTTCCAATAGGGCTATAGTATGCTAATCTGACCTGATTAGGTGTCAGAATCGGCGAACGTGTGGTAGAAAACAAAAGAGATTTATTTCAGGTATTGAGACAGAAGTTATCCATCCAAGGTTTTTGTCAGAACTGGGGATCTGTTCCCCTTAATGTGGTATTAGAATTCAAACAATCCAACCCCCTTTCCTTATCAAAGCAACCTTTCATGTCCCCTTTTCTCCCTCCTTTACAAGCCAACTCCTCTTGCAAGAAAGGCAGGGTCATAAAACTATAAGCTTTCACCCTGTTACTATTTGCCCCTCCATTTGTTCCCATATCCAGAGCACTCACTTGATTAATATACAATACATTTCAATATCCCATATACCTTAAAGTAAACAAGGTTTGGCTACCAGTCCTACAAAATAGGAAAATCAGCACTCAGCAAATGCAAATGGGAAACCAACCAGGGTCAGGGGCTTTCCCAGCAGACAATAGCAGACAATATCCTTGTTTGCATATCCTCCCACCTTGAAGCCATGCCATCAACTACAGAACAATACCCATTCAACAACAGAACAATATACAGTTTACATCAGGGGTAGGCAACCTTTCCCCTTTAAGGGCCAAGGGACTTCAGCTCCCAGAATCCCAGGAGCTATTGGCCAACATGGGACTATTGGCCAACATGGCTGAGGCTTCTGGGAGCTGAAGTCCCTCGGCCCTTAAAGGGGAAAGGTTGCCTACCCCTGGTTTACATGGTAATCACTCCTCCCTACCCAGGGTCTCACAGTATATATAAATCACTTTCTTCCATTCCAGCATTCTCTGAAGACGCCAGCCACAAATGCTGGAGAAACGTCAGAAAGAAACTCTTCTAGAACATGGCCACATAGCCCGAAAAACCCACGAAAAACTATCCCATATACCCATCCTCCCAATAATTCATCAGGTTATCACACCATTATATTGTTATATCAGCATGTCATCATATCATCATGATAGAACCATACACGTGGGTCTGACATTAGGATAGTCCTTCATAGGAGTTTTTTCCACTGTCTCCCATATAACTGGGAAAGAGATAGTTATGTTCAGATGTTGCTCCAAAGAAGAAAAAAGAATCTTGAATCACCTTAAATACTATGACATTTATTAGGCATAAGCAGCCATGTACTGGAGCACAATTATCAGATGTCTCCTGCATGTTCTGCAAAGAACAAACTCATAACACATGTATGTGTCATGCATGAGTTCAAGGATGATGCATACACAGGATTTGTGAAAAGCCCATCTGGAAAAAAATGCAATTCATTCCTGGCATATGCTAATAAGAATCATTTATGCCACTAAGCTACTGTAAAGTAACTGCTTTCCCTTTTCATTGTGAAAAACCACAGGTCTTCAGGAAAGCTCTCAAAACTGCAAGCCAGTCCCAGGTTTCAAACTAGGTATAATATGCAATTAGTTATCACACTATTAAAAATTATTAAAAGATAATCAGTTTGGAAGACCAAGGCCTTATAATCTATGCCACTACTTTATCCTTTCCTCTCTCACTCTTTTTCAAAAGCAATTGCTCCAAATTGCTACCAAAACTAGCTCTGCCCATGCTATCAAAGATCTATTAGAACAAAGAGAAAATCAGAAACTCCATTTGAGAATAATCTAATTAAACCAGTGGTATCATCAACATAGAATGAAAAACTCTGTACTCCCAAGAACTACAACAGCCCATTACACATTCTTCCTGAAATGCTCTGTTGGAAAACCAAATTTTACTGAGAGAGCACATTCATGAATAAAAATTACAGTGAATGTGCCTCTGTAGTGCATGCTTGTATCCTTGAGATTCTTACTGGGACTAGGGCAGCACAGGAGTGCTTACTATGTATTTTGCTCTAATTCATTCTATTACTGAATTAAATTTTGATGTATTGGTCCTGACAAGTGCTTCATGCTGATTGTATTGTGTATGATAGTATAATCACTCCCCATGCTTTTCACACTAGCTGGTTGATTAATGCAATAGATTACCTGCAGCACTGATGGTAAAGGGGAATTATGGTCCTTCCATAAACTATAGTCTGTGCACAGTGGTGGAGGCTGGATGTAACAAAGGCACACAGCACAGAGTCCACCTTAAAGCTTTTCTTCGGCTCAAAAAAAGGGAATGATGTTTTAAGCTACCCTATCAATAGATAAAGGAACCTTCAGAATGGGTTAAAAAAATAGTCCCGTAGTTTTAGCCTTTGCTTTGCCAATTGCTTTACATATGTTTATGGAATGGGGATTAATATTCAATCCACTGTCCCGTCGTCCAAATGAAGAATCAATACATCATATCTTTCTGTTTAAGGTGTATGTCTGCAACAAGGACAGTGTCCCAAAATCAGGTCTGTGGTGACCCAGGTGAAAACTGTTCCCAAACCAATTAAATACACTAATAATCTTACTCAGAGTGCTTCTCTCATAAAATCACAGTAACTAGATACAGACTGATTGAGTACAGTAACAGCAATGGGTTCAAATCACCGTATTTTAATAATAATAATAATAAATTTTATTTATAGCCCACCCCTCTGCGGAGCAATCGGGGCGGGTTACATCAATTAAAAATGCATAAGTTAAAACAGTCACATACCTTTCCGGCGTATAAGACGACCCCCAACGTTCCCAGTTAAAATATAGAGTTTGGGATATATTCAGCATATAAGATTACTCCTCTTCCAACGTACACCAAATAAAAATTTGTGTTGTGTACCTTCCAGCCATTTATATCTATCTATATCTATATGGTTTGCTGTTGTGTGCCTTCAAGTCCTTTCCGGCTTACAATGACCCTAAGGCAACCCTACGTTTGAATGATTGTCCAGGTCACACTCTCTCAGCCTCAGAGGGAAGGCCATGACAAACCCCCTCTGAAGAAACCTTGCCAAGAAAACCTCATATATACCTATACACACACACACACACACACACAGTGGAGGGGGGGAGGAGCTCCAGGAAAACCAGATGCCCCCCCCCAAAAAACCAGGCCGGCCTGCAAGTGATTACTGGGGGGGGGGGTTTGCTTGCTTTTACCTCCCCCAAAACTGGTCCTGGTAGGGCAAAGAAATCAGCTCCTTCAGCATACAGTCCCCCCCTTCTTCCTCCTGCTCCTCCTCCTCCATTTTGTTTTCCTGACGGGATTCCTGGTCGGCTATTTCTCCTCCTCCTCCTCTTGGGAAAGGAGGCCTCAGGAAGACAGGCAAGGGAAGGCAGGCAAGGGAAAGATCGAGTGAGGAGGCCTAGCCCTACCTGGTCCAATATGGCTCCTGGGTAAGAGGTCAAGGAGGAGGAGCAGCAGCCCTGCGTTCCCCACCACCAAGCCTGAATCCTCTAGCCCCGCAGCCTCCTCCTCCTCCTGCCTGGCCTTCCTCTCTTCCGCCTACTCCCACCTCACGCCACACCACCCCTTCTTCCTCCTCCTCCTTCACCCAGCATATAAGACGACCCCCGACTTTGGAGAAGATTTTCCTGGGATTAAAAAGTCTTATACACCGGAAAATAAGGTATTTATTGTACACATCTTCCTTACTCTTAGTTGCTTGCAGTAAGGGAAACAGACACTGTTGAGTGTTCAGTAGTTCAACACCCACTGTATGGGTGTTTTTGCATATTTGTGTACATGTGTTCTTTTATTTTAAAGCCTATAATATATTTTAATAGTTACACCTATACTATGGCAAGCAGGAAATGGGCCTTACTTTTTAATCTAGTCCGCAAGGAGTAGTCTGTGTACATTAAGGGATTACTTCAGCTTTGTAAATAGTTACACAGAGACAGGAAATATTTATGGCAACCAGTTCAGAAAGCCAGGAATAGCCATCTGTAAATATTCCTGGGGGTGGGGAATAAAGTGTGAGAAGCTACAGTAGATCTAACAAGGTCCTTACTGCACAATTGTTAAAGAACCATCTTTAGAAATTCACAGTACTTAAAATGGAAAAAAATAATATTTGGTTCTAAACTGAAAAAAATCCAAGTTTGAGTTATTGTTATGTTCAGATGACAAACATCTGGTAAGATGTATAAATTGTTGTTGAGATTGGAAATGGAGGACAAATATGTTAAAGAATGCATGACAAAATGGACTTAAAATTTGGTTATAATATACAGATGGAACAATCTGAATATTGGTTATAATATACAGGTGGAACATCCTCTCTATATACCTAGCAGTGCTCCTGAATGCATGCTGTTTTAAATTCCATGTTCTATTTTAATATTGTATTTATTCTTTTAAAGTAGGGGTTAATTGTTATTATTGTTTTATTGTTTACTGTAGGTATATTTTTATTTAAACTGTCTCTTATATTTGTAAGCCGCCTTGATTGCCTTGGCACAAGGCGGGATATAATAAAGTTGTTGTTGTTGTTGTTGTTGTTGTTCCCCCAGGGTGGTGTGGTATGTGTGATCCTTTGTTTTCTGCATTCTCTAACCCTATCAGTTTAACTTTCCACGCATGAATACTGGTGCATTTTTATGTTAACCAAACCCTATTTCTTATGTTAGTCTGTCATATACAACAATGTTCTCATCACTCACTCAGGTCTAAAGTTTTCCCAAATATACATGACTACTAAAAACTGTTCTAAGGTCTTTAATAACATATCTTTCATCTTCTCACACAGGCAGTTTCCAGTCTCCTCTCCTTATAAGCGAAGGAAAGAATAGAGCTCAAATTTGTTCATGGTTTGCCATTGTTTCCCATTGTCTGAACTGGGCCAATGTATAAGGTCTTTGAAAGTTTCATTTTCAGAAATGAAAGTATCTTACATGAATTTCAAGAAGAAATCAATGAGCAGTCACTGCAAGAAGCAGGACAATCTGATGAACTCTGATTGAAGAACAACACTGTACAGGAAAGATAAAATGAAACTCCCTGTGAAACTTGGGGAAAATGCATCAATTCCATAGAGCAAAAGAAAGGCCAAATATTGATCAAGTCAGTAATAGCAAACAAAAGCTAACGAATTAATGTGGACTAGTCATTTCTACTACATCTCTCCCACACGTTAAGCATGAACATTGCTGTAAACATTCTCTGTTCATGCTTAGACATCCACTTGACAATTGATTCACAGTTTAATTTTTAGGAGTTCTCTTGTTTATACATATGTCCAACATGAGATGGAGGAGCTGAAACGTTTGTTTTGAAATACAAGACTTGTGTAGTGCTTCCTCACTCCTAGAAATAAGAGGAAATCTTAGGCAGAGCTAAAAAATAATAGAGTATCAAAAAAAAAAAAAAACAACCCACATCTGATCCTGTAATCTACGTGTTGACAAGTTGTGGGTCCCCATCACTCCACTGAGCACAGATACCAGGCTCAAGATTCTTCTGCTTGACTGCTCTCATCAGATAAAGCATCAAAGATTTAATTTAACAGTTTCAGCTTTATTAAGTTGTCACAAGAGCAGCCCGCCCCACTTTGATAACAGTAGCTGTGCCAATTATGGCTTGGTTTAGAGTTGACAAGTATAATGATTTATTCGTGGCACACGAGAAGCAATAAAAGGTTGTTTTGCATTACTGTTGTTTTTTTAAATGAAGATTTCCCCCCCCCCATTTAATTTGTCACTTAGCTTTTGCTAAGAGGACATTCAAATTGCAGTTAAAAGGCAAGTGGGGCTTTTAGTTTAAAACCATAATCCCCATATTTAAATGAATGGTAACGGTGCAGCATTCAAGTGGAGAGCGCTATTGTCTCTCAGTGGGCCCCAATGGCAACATGTGACATTTGTATTCAGGCCCTGTATTATCCATGTGGCTAAAGGGCTTCCAATTTCATATCACAGCCAGGAGCCTGCAGAAAACGCCAATTAACTTGCAGATCCCATTTGCTGACAAAACTGAGCCTCTTCTCTGTGTCTGACATTGGGTAGCACTCAGCATTTAATTCGAAAGCACAGATTTGCAGCCATGTGATTCCTACATACAGTCACAAAGCTCAATCTTTCCTGCTGCTATCTACTAAACCAA
>CM034703.1:34411834-34421922 GCA_020142125.1 Phrynosoma platyrhinos | reverse complement strand
GGCTTCAAAATTGTAAGCTTAAAAGAAATGTTTATGAGGCACTGCAGGCCTCTGAATCATTAAGGCAAATTGCAGTCATACTTTCCTTGAAACAAGAAGAGATGGTTTTATCTTAGAAAGCCCTTTCATCCTCCATTTAGCAAAGCTGGGGGCTTTACCATCGCCAGCACCAAAACAGCCTGTAAGACAATTGGCCTGGGAATCTGAAGACAACTGATTTTAAACCACTTATTTGCTATTAATAGCAAAACCAATAAGCCACCAGGAACATCATGGGAGAAGAAATCCACCATTTTGGGGAAAACCTGAATACAATGTGTGGGGGAGCACACATAGAAAACAGAATTATTCCTTATGCAAAGGAATCTTTTAGCTCCTTTGAAACTAACTGAAATAAAGAAGCTAGTAGCATGAGCTTTTGTAGACTTGAGCCTCATGCATCTGAGGAAGGAGACTCAAGTCTACAAAAGCTCATGCTACCAGTATTTTTCTTTCAATTAGTCTCAAAAGTGCTACAAGATCCCTTTGCATACTGATTTTCCAGACTACACAGCTATGTCTTTGAATTCTACAATTATTCCTTCCTACACACACCTAAAATATACAACTAAGCACTAAAGTTAGAATTGTACAAGCTACTGTATTCCTCATCACCATGTACAGGTGTAAGAGCCGGACAGTGAAGAATGCAAGTAAGAAAAAAATCAATTCCTTTGTGATATGGTTCTGGAGTAGAGTGCTGAAGATAGTGTGGACAGCCAAAAAACAAACAAACAAATAAATAAATGGGTCCTTGAACAGATCAAGTCTGAATTCTCCCTGGAAGCCAAAATGATCAAATTAAGGGCATGTCATGAGAAGGAATGATTCGTTAGAAAAGGCAATAATGCTAAAAAAAGGTGGATGGCAGGAAAAAAAAGGAAGGCCACATACTAGATGGATAAACTCAATCAGAGAGATCACGGTCATGAATATGCAGGACACGAGCAAAGCAGCAGAGGATAGGGAGTCTTGGAGATGTCTCATCCATAGGGTCACCATGAGTCAGACTCGACTACTCGAGGTCAGATAACAACAACACACACACACACACACACACACTTACCTTTGCAAAAAGCAAGTTGAGCTGCTTCCCTGACCCATGATATCCACCCTGGGAAAGAAAGAGCTTAACTTGTTCTTGGACTTGCTCTTCATCAAGATGCCAGCAATTTTCATCATCTATGCTAGCACCAGCTGTTGGATCAGGGGCACCTACAAGTGCAGCAGAAAAGCAAACGAATAGAAGATTGGTTTAGCTGGCAATGCAGATGAAGTCTGTTCCGCCTAAAACAGAATATGGTTATCGGTGATTCTTTTGACAACCTGCTGCTATATGTGACAAATACTAACTGCTGTCACTATGACTTCTGCATGCAAGCTGATGATGCATATAAAATTCAGCACACAATTTTTAATAGTGCAGCAAATGACTATAGAAGGATACTACAATTAATCAGCTTTTACACAACCTCAGAGCATGGTACCAATAGGTAAAAGTCAACATAAACAGCAGTTCATTAATTTAAGTACACATTTCACACACAGGAGAAACCAGGTTCATTCTGTAGCATTTCAGTTAAAGGCTTTTGGCCTTGAAAATGATCTCTGCTTCGAACCTGGTGGTGTGACTCTAAAACCTTTCTTTATATCTGAGAACATATGAATATCATATTCAGTCTAGAGATGTAGAATTTCCAGAAATGCTGAAGCCATTAAAATGATCTTTTCCTAGTTTTCACCTAGGAAAAAATGATTTGGGAGTGGGGGAACTGAAATATATGCACTCCTTATTTTATTATTAAATGTAAACATGTTGTACTGTTTTAGCAATATAAAGAACTTCATTTATAATTTGGCATAATTAAGAAATTTAAGAACATAAAAGCCAGAGGTTTGTACAAGCAAAATTGTGAATCTACTCTATACTAAATATAAAACTGAAAAGTGCAGTAGCCTATGCAATTTAATCAATGTGTCTTAGTTTTTGACACTTGAGAATGCTTCCACACTGGGAGAAAAATGACAATAAAACCCACAAATTGTATAACAAACAAACCAAAGTATATCATATGGACAGAAATAGAGTCATGAAATTACAGTCTTTAGGACTACACCAGTAGCATACTTGGACGCAAAGTTTAACTCAACACGGAAAATATGGACTCTTCAATAGTGCATTATCATCCTGTCTTAAAGGCTTTAACAATCATGACTCCATCCTATGGTATCCTGGAATTTGTAGTTTGTTGTGGCACCAGAGCTGACAGAGAAGGCAAAATACCTCATCAAACTACAAATCCCAGAATTCTATAGCATGGAGGCATAGCAGTTAAAGTGGTGTAAAACTGCATTAATTCTGCAGCATATATGGCAGCATACCTAGAAGCAGAAAAGTATCAATTTCAATGCTGATTATGGGGGGGTCAGCAACTGCCAGGACTTGGGAAATGAACTGGCCCTATAATGTTCCCTGGAGGACAGCTCCCCCATTCACACATTTTAGAAAGGTTACTTCTTTTTTTAAAAAAGTTCCAAATATCCCTACACACCTTTTGGTAGGGTGTAGGGTGCAGGGGCAATTTGACTATGCTTTTTGGCCTCCTTGAACCATTTAAACTCATAGAAACTGTTATTTAACAGCAAAGTAAACTGCAGGTCAACTTCTGATTTATTTCCTTGTTAAATAAAGACCTCAAGAGTCTCAAATATTCCAGGAAGAATCCAAAATGTGGCAAAGTGGGACTGGAGAAAATTTTTAAAAAACTTTAAAAATGTTATGTTTTGTTATGTTGATTGGGTTGGAATTGATTGGGATGTATATGTATTTATGTATTTGCATTTTTTGTTAATTAAAAAAACTTTTAAAAAAATTGAAGTCTGAGGGGGGTTGCATGTGCCTTGCAAGGTGCACTTTTCCCACCACAGTCTAATCCAGGGGTAGGCAACCTAAGGCCTGGGGACCGGATGCGGCCCCCCGAGGCCTTTAGACCAGCCCCAGACCTGTCCTGCTGCCGCCCCACCGCTGCCGGCGCCCGCCATGATGATATTGATTATTGTTGTTATTACTTGTTCTTGGGGTTTTCTTGGCAAAATCTCCACAGGGGTTTTGCCATGGCTTTTCTGGGGCTGAGTGTGCATGCATATTTTTTAAATTTTGTAAAACAAAATTATTTTTTTAAATTTTATTTATTTATTTATTTATTTATTTATTTATTTATTTATTTATGGTGCTTCGGGACACCAATTGTCTGAGGGACAGCAACCCCCGGCTCAAAAAGGTTGCCTACCCCGGTCTAATCTATCCAGAAGAATTATCATTCTCTAATTTTGATGATTTAATTTATAAATATTCATCCTGCAATTTCTAGTATTCGAAAGAAGAATGACTTTTGATTTCTTTTCTATATCCCCCAAAGTCTCATTTTTACCCCACTGGGATAAAAACTGAAAATTTGTATTCAGGAGGAAAGGAGCATTTCCTCTTGAATTTTGCTGTTTTTGGTTCAGGCCTTTCCACTTTCAATCCAGTTCAATATGATGTTCCCAAAATCATCTATGGGAACGCAAGCAGGACACAAAAATCAATAGTACTCTCCAACTTGTATGCCAAGTAACTAGTATTCACAAATATACTTTTGATATTGCAGGCAATGTATATCCATCATAACACTGGCTCAGTGGTTAAGATGCTGACTGACGATTACAAGATCAGGGCCCAAGTGCTGCGTGATGGAGTGAGCTCCCATCACTAGTCCTAGCTTCTGCCAGCCTAGCAGTTCGAAAGCATGTAAAAATGCAAGCAGATAAATAGGTACCACTTCAGTGCAGTCATGTGGCGGAGTAACAGAGATGAGCACTACCCCCTATAGTTGGACATGACTTGGCAACCTTGTCAAAGGGAAATACCTTTCTATTTCCCTTTACCCACAACTGGACACCATGGTACACATGTAGTCATACTGCATTTTTTTAAATAAAGGCATTAGCTTTGATCAACTCCTTTCTGTGGCTATATAAAAATACATATTCAGTCATTATTTTCAGAATCATAAAACATACCTATACATTTCAAAATCCCTTTGTCTCACCATTAATATATTTTAAACCATTTATATGAAGGCACGTTTGAATGACCTAAATTCTGAGAACTGGGTGGGACAAAAAGGCTGGGACTGTTTACCCTAACATTTAAATTCCGTCTTGGGCATAACCATCTTAAGCCATCAGGATTTTTTTTCAAAAAGGCATAGCCTTCTTCTTGTCTTTCTTCATAGTCTTCTTCTTGTCCTTAGTCTCAATGAGGATGTTCTTGAGGGTCTCCATGTGGAACAGAAGGGAGCCAATGTAAGGGAACGTGGCTAAAGTGGACGTGAACTCAGAGTCTATGTTCCAGTGCCTGAGCACAATAGAGCATCTAGACACACAGTAGTTGCAATGTAGTAGGCAGAAAAAGTAAGTGTATCTCTGGTGGCATTACCCACAATGGCTAAGGATTTATAAATCTTAAGCAATATCTTGTGAAGGAATTTTGCGTCTAGAGATTCCAAAATATTTTGTACCCAGAACATAGCAGCTCTGGCTATAAGAGATGCAGTGGAACAGACACAAATTGATTTTGCAGAAGTTTTATGGAAGCATTAAAGTGAGGTATCAGCTCCTTTTTTTTTGGAGTCCAATAGCTGACCCCTAGAAGCAAGAGCACAGGTCAAAAGAGTAGAAATGGATCCATCAAAGAGAGTGAGTTTTAATGAGAGTGAGTTCATGGTCTTCAATGGAAGGCTGTACAGTTTTTGAGACACATTGGTTCCTTTTCCATCCTGTGTAGGAGAGGATCATTCTGATTTTAGGAAGTTGCTGAAATAAGAGGGTAAGGGAGCCACAGACAGGAGAACTTTGTCTTTGGAAACATAGCTACCCCACAGCTGGATTGCTCAGCAGACAGGTAAGTGGGAAAGTCAGACTGGGGGTTTTAGAAGCCCAAAGCTGCTATAGCCTTAGACATAAGAGGAACAACATCATTTTGGTTAAAATGTCTGTGAAATTATGTTCCTGCTCTTGAGAGTATGCAGCCACCTGGGTCTGAATCTGATAAATCTTTTGAGAGAACTAGAATGGAGAGAAGCCATCACAATATGTCTCAAAGGAGCCTTCCTTCCAGGAGGAATAAAATCCTCATTAGAAAAATGGCCTGGCTGATCTAGCATGTAATGGCCTTTGGTCTCTTCCTGTTTGCTCGGGTGACTGAGGTGGTGGTGGTGCTAGGGTGATGGAGGTAGAAAGGCCCAGTGGAGGAACCCTAGTCTTTTTCTATGCTAGGGGGGAAGGGGATTGAATGGCACAGATCCTACGTGGAAAATTATTTGAGAGCCATACACTCTGACCCATAAAGGCATAGCAACTGAAAAGAGCATAAGTAATGCCTGTTCAGTTAAGTCAAGATGGTCTCCTTGTAGACCTGATTCAAAGTGGCCATATAAGGACAAGCACATGGTTGCTGTTGCTTGGGAATGGCCCCCATTTGAAAGTCTGCTTAGGTTTCATTTCACCTTCAATAGTTCTGGAAGAGAGCTCTGTAGCAGAACCTGGCTCTTCTAAATAGTGAGGGGACATGTCCTAAGAAATTAAAGTAACATCCTTCTCCAAAACAACCACTTCTGTTATTTGCTTATCAGCACTAAAGAAGCTTTCATGACTTGACCTTTGAGTTAAGGGCAGGGGTAAGAGATCAAATGTCTCAGCCCTATATGAGTCAGAAGCAGAGCTGTCTTCCTCCAGAGAGGATTTTCTTCCACATCAGTTTCCCTCACTGCAGAAAAAGCTCTGGCAGAGGCAATCATTGGAGGGGGGCATTAAGTGTATGTCCTTGCATGAGCCAGCCAGGAGTGTTCTAATCTCTCTTGCTAAACCACCTGGCCCAGCAGGGAAAGGTTTGGATATTGAGGGAGCTTGTGATTTTGCTTAACCTTTCCCTATTACCCCTACCCAGCAAAAAACAAAAACAAAAACCACACAATAAACAAACTAAGAAGAAAGAGGCATGGCAGCAGCAGGAAATGGAACAAAAAGGAGGCACAAGGGACAGGAGGAGGGAAGAATGTGGAATTTATAGAAAAGAGGGAGAGAAATAGAGAAAGATGGAGGAGCTTGCTTACAAACCTTCCTGGACAAGGCATGGAACAGAGTGAAGAGGAGGAGCTAGGAACCAAGATATTGAATCACTCAATTGTCTCACCTGGACAGCACCTGAAATTAACTTTCCTGAATTGCTCCTTCTCTGCTGGCTGAGGAGGAGAGTTGAGAGTTGTCAGCATAATGGTGGCATCAACCCCCTGGCACTCCAGAGAATCTCTCCCAAAAATTAGATATATATCTCTAAAAGCACGGGAGACAAAACTGAGGGAGGTAGCTGCCTGATTATACTGCAGTAATATAAATATGTTTGGAAGTAGTGCATGAATATAAAGAAATCATGATGGTTTAAAGAGATCTTTGTCTTGGAAGTGTAATATTCCAGAAAGGTTTTGGTCTTATACAATGTTTCTGAATAGTACATAAAAAGTGGCATTGGCATTTTATCCAATGTGCTGTACACGTCATTATTAGAAACAGCAAGCTAAAGTCTCCTTCACAACTCTTGTTTTAGTCAAAGAATTGACACCACACTTGAGTGTCACTGATTATGATGTGCCCACAGTGTTTCAATCATATTGTGAATGTTCGAGACTAATCTAAGAGCCCTAACAGAATACACCAAAGATCCACGTAGTCAATGAATCCTGTAAATAAAGTAAATTTGTCAACAGAATCCCTAAAGGAGTGCATGTTCTGTGGAAACCTTGAGAGGGGTAGTTGGTCCCTTGGGGTTGGGCATGCTACTGCCACACTCATAAACTCACAAGGGCCTCCTAGTCCATTCTGCAAAAAAAGTGCAAAAAAAAAACCCCTGTTGTCAACAGACACAAAATAATACATGCAAATTCATTCCCTATTTTGTTTGTTGGACCAAATAGCTTTGTTAAAGTGCATATGATTTATCTAGAGAGAGCTAGGACATTCCCCTGCCAAAGTTCAAATCTCAAGCCCTGCTGTGAGGTCACAAAGTTGGTTTAGGCATCTCACTATGAGAATCTCTGAACTTCAAAACAGTATCTAACTTTTAAAAGTCTGAAAACCATAGAGCAGGGGTAGGCAACATTTCCCCTTTAAGGGCCAAGGGACTTCAGCTCCCAGAATCCCAGGAGCTATTGGCCAACATGGCTGAGGCTTCTGGGAGCTGAAGTCTCTCGGCCCTTAAAGGGGAAAGGTTGCCTACCCCTGCCATAGAGACTTAACTGGTCTCCCATCTGGTAAGTAGGCAGAAGTGTAAAGGGATAATCAATGTTTTCCACAGAATGTCACATGTCTGACTGATTGTCTGCAGGTCAGAAGCCATAATTGTGTACTTATTGCTGTGCGCTCATAGCAGTTCAGAACATTTGTTTGTTCCCTTGAGGCGAGAATGGCTACCTTGGAGAATCTGACAGAAGTAGAGAGGTATGTAGATGAAACCTTCAGGAATGCCGACAGCTTCTCGGCTGTCTTGGAGCTTTCTGGAAGCATTTGGGCAGCCTCTGTTAGGAACAAAAGGCTGCACTAGCCAGTTCTCTCTCTTCCCAAGCTCTGACAGGAACACAGGAAAGTATTGCAATTCCATTCACCCTCAGTCATTTCACTAGGGCTTTAAGCTCTGAACCACTCCATTCCTAGTCAAGAGTCCTAGTCAAGCACTTCCCACTCATGTTCCTTGTGCCTCACTGTCACAGCTCACAGCCTCTGTCCAAGACTTGTGTGAAGAGGGCATGAAGAAAAGCCTTATCCTTTTCCAGCTGCTGCCTTGTAGTTCCATTCAAGTGCTTTGTTGGGTGTCCACTCATCAGAATAGAGTTTGGGACTGGACCATGCATCTTTGATGATGAAAAGGTATCTGATTCCTCAACTGAGCTCTCACTGCCACCAATTTCACCAACCACTGTTGCATTCCAGGCTCCCCAACAATTTTTCTCCAGTCTTCTTGCGAATGTCTCACACTGATGCTTCTCCTACTACATCTTCCACCTCTCCAACTCCTTCATGCAACTTCCTTCCTTCATTCCTTCCTCATCCACACTTCTGCTTTATATGCTAACTGCTTCCCTTCCTTCTATGTCTGTTTCTTCCTCTTCTCTTTGCTCTTTATCCTGCTGGCTTCCCCATCCTCCTTCTCTCCTTGTTTGGTCACCCAGAAGTCCCAGGCTGCAGCTGGAAGCAGAGGTGCATAATACTTGGCCTTTCCCTCATTCAGCGTTGTCCTTGTTGTTGACAACTAGGTATTTTACAGGCCATCTTGGATTCCCTGTTTCACCACACTTGAGTCTATGCATCTACTAATTGTAAAAATGGTTCACTCACTCTTTCCCACTCTCTCATTCACTCTTATCTCTCACTATCTTAACAGATAGATATCACCATGTTGCTAATTAGAAAGGTAGAGAAGAAGATGAAGGAATATCAACTTGTGTATAGCCATGATGCAATTTGGTCATGACAGACACTATATAACACCAACAGTATGATGGTGATGGGTGACAACAACACAGTTAACATTTCCAATATTCTAGCTTAGCAAAAACCAGTGTTAGTCATCAACTGCCAAGCTTCTTTGCCAAACTCCTATTTGTAATTCAATGGATATAGTGTCAAAGTAGATTTATTTTCTATGGAAATGAACTCTGCTTTTAATTACTGGGACAAATCTTTAAGGTGGGTGAAAGGAAGAAGCAATTACTGTATCTGGAATTACCATGTGAATATTCAGGGGAGGGTGTCCATGTGCCATGTTGTTTTCCTAGTCATTACTGTAAAGAAGACATACAGAGTAATCCCTGCTTGAATCCCAATTTCAGTCTGGCAGTTTTCTTTAAAAAAATTGAATTCAGACAAAAATTTAAATCGGTCACATTTTCCACCATATAGTTGATTCTATTATGTACTGAATCCCAAAATTCAACCATGTAAATTCATAATAGGTTTTCATTTAAATGTATAGATGCAATCTTCATTCTAAGTGAATAGGTTCTCTATAGATCAGTTGAGCCTTCTGGGGACATCCTGAGACCATTCTAAAGAGAAGAGTGTAAAAATTACTAATGCAACATGTTAGCCTTCCATGAGCCAATTAAGTCAGAGCTATTTTTACTTATAAATGCTATAGTATTACATAATTATTTGCACCGACCTAATCTTTTAATAATAATAATAATAATAATAATAATAATAATAATAATAATTTTATACCCTGCCCCTCTGCCAAGCAATCGGGGCAGCTTACAATATTAAAATCCAACAAATTACAACATACATAAAACATGAAAATCCCCGAACTCACCCACCCCTTAAAAAAGTATTAAACACATAATGTACTAAAACATTTGTCCGAATTGTGCTTTAAGTCCAGGTTCAAGAGTAGGGCTTTATTATTCTAATCATTTTCTGCAAAGGAGTTTAGGCACAGAATTGGAATAACTCTGGTAAAATGCTTTATGAGCAACACTACATTCAATACATGCAATAAATGGAGTTCCTATACCTTTTCAGGCAGAAGCTCCACTAATATAAGCTACTTTCACATCTCAAACATTATATTGTTCCCAGAACAGCACTCAGTATCACAGTGAAATTCCTAAATAAACAGCAGAAACATAATGCTTCATTTCAGCCAGCAGGTGCCAAACTCACTAATAAAACTTAAATGTAAATTATATCTGATATCACAGAATTTCAGTACACGTGCGCTCACCATTCTACTTTGCACCTGAGAGTTATTGATCCTTCTGCAAAGTCTTCATAATGTCTCCAACACCACGAACAAGAGACAGAAAGCCCTAACAATACAGTAGACCCTCCTTATTTGCCATCACCCACCACCCAAGAAGTATCTCTTATGGATTCGGTGAGGAGGGGATGGATGCTTCTCCATGTTTGTTAGAAGATATCTGGGACAAGGTCATCATGTACCCCTTGCTGCTGGA
>CM034703.1:34394760-34406823 GCA_020142125.1 Phrynosoma platyrhinos | reverse complement strand
TTTTTCAGGTTAAAAAGTAGTCTTATACGCAGGAAAATAAGGTACTTAGGTCTTGCCACAGAACTATCCATACTTGTCCTTGAAAGTGTGTGTGTGTATATGTCTGCGTGTGTTTGCACCTAAAAAGCAAAGTGAAAGACTTTACTGGTCAGACCCTTCAACTAATTTGAGGGGGGTTTTTTTCATCTCCAGCTATTCCAGTTTAAAATGACACACTATGACCAATATAGCCTTTCCATCCAGAAGGAAGAACCTCTGCCCTAGTTCTTCAAGAAAGGTTGGTAGAAGGATGAAAACCACATGAGAGGAAATGTACAGCACCCTGGCGCTGAGTACTGGGCTGCAGAAACAAGCAAACAATACCCTTTCTATCTTCTACCTCAACAAAGATCAGAGTCATGTGGAAGAACCTTCTACAAGTTGCAAGGTAGGTTTACTGAAGTCAAATTTCTGGTTACTATACTACCTAAACAAAGAATATTGGCTTTCAAAACAAACATTAAACACAGTTTGCTAGTTTGGACAAAATAGAAATCTACAGTTTGCCTTATGCCAGGGAAGAAGGGAGAGAGTCCACAGGCTGAAAGATTTTGGTAGGTTTGTTCACAGAGTTCCCAAGCATTGCTTTGCATTAATCATCCCTAAGTGAAATCATTTGCTTGAGGGCTAAGTGCCCAAAACAGCAATAGAAATAGAAAGCAAATGTCCATACTCCTAGGTAGTCCAAATCATATTTTCTGCAATATGCATTTATGACACTTATTGTGCTTGATACATATATTTTTATCTCAGTTTATTTTTCCTATATGAGCCTACCTGAGTTTTAAGATCTTCAGGGCAAGCTGGTGATGATCTGGAAGAGAGCCTTCTCAGTGGCTGCTCCCAGGCTATGGAACTCTCTGCCAAGGGAAGCTTAAACAGGCCTACAACTTTTAAATGATTTGGGTAGTGAAACATGTCATGCTGGTTTTTAACATGTAAGATGTTTTCATTTTATTTTAACAGCTTTAAAGTGGATTGTTAGATGCTTTTTAATTTTTGTAATTTCAAACTGTTTTAGTCACTTTGGGTCCCATATGAGAGAAGAGTGGGATATCAACTAATTAAATTAATATATAAATAAGTGGTTGTGGGTCCCAGTTTATGCAGAAATGTGTATTCAGACTGCTAGGTGTTACTTTAAAAGAGTACTTTTTAAAAGGATCTTTAATATAAGCAAAAATGTACATTCTCATTTAATATCTCTTGTCCACATTATTACCCCATCTGATAAGAATTCTCCCCTCTATGATGGCCTGATGGATCTTCATCCTCTTCTAGTGACATCTGCAAAAGGAGCAGATCTGAACAATTTCCAACCCAGCACCTCATACCAGGTTAGATGTGGAAAGAATAAAGTAGAACATTATGAAATATTCAGCCACTTCACTTTAGAAAAAACAGTCATGCACTGGACAAAGCTAAAAGCCCCTGAATAAGCCTATTCCTTTCACTCTTGGATTAACTTTGAAAGCGATTTTGCTGTATTCAAGGAATCAAATATTGCTTCCCTTTTAGTGCTTTTGGATTAGCTACCCAGAACATTCTGAAGATTTATGTTTCCATGCAGAATTAAATAATTAATTTCTCTTCCCAAACAGCATCATTCTTCCTACAGCACGTTGATCTTTACTTAGATGAAGACTACAAAGAAGCAGGCAATGCCGACACTTCACATTTGATGGATTCCTCCCTGATTCGCCAGTTTTCTACATACAGGGATTATTATAGTGAGGTGCATTTGAACAGCTGATCTTCCACCTACAATCTTATATTACCTTCTCAGATTTGCCTTCTCAATGATGTCATAGTGCTAGTATCTACAAACTACTGCTTCTCATTGGGTAGACAGGGTGTGCCCCTACAGTCTTTTTTTTTAACTCTTTTGGTTTAAATTACTGCAAGCCCTTATCATGCCTTTCCTGTTTATATAGTAGGAGAAGCCTGTCTATACAGATAAGAACTGTGGAAGACATCAAGAGTCTCAAACATTTCCTTTGTTTCCTTTTCCAGACTTGCCATTTGGTTGCAAAATTACAACAGATGCTATGTAAAATTGCCTTACTTTCTAGGAAATGAAGAAAAAGTCCTTGTTGAAATGCGTATTTGTAATTAACAGATTTCACTAACTGATTTTTAACCGCAATCAGACTCATATTAGCAAGTCAGCTTGTTTTCCCAATCTATTTTACACACATCACTCATGAAAGAAAATCTAGATCCCCACTCACCCATAAGTGATATATAAACAGAGCTCTCCTTCAGGTGTGTGGGTACTCATTTGACAGTGACTGGATAGTTGCCTGTAATAGCCACCAAATACAAAGACAAAAAAGCTAGTTCAATTTTCAGTGCAAATTCCCCTACAAATTCTTTTTTTTTTTCTTTTTTTGCAAAACAGACGACTTCTAATCACTAAAGCCTGCCAGTTTCTCTTAACGGCAACAGGAACAAATGTCTGATTGTCCATTTGTAGTAATAATTTGAATTTAATACAAAATAAGACATGAGCAATCCTCTTATAAATCAATTCTACTACCCTCACAACCCAAAAAGAGTTTTTAAATGTGTTTCCATTAAAAACACAGTTCAGAACATCCTGCTGGTTTTGGTCTCTACAACGCTCCCCACTTCTCATCTCCCTTCAGTCTCTAGTGGACTATACTGCATAAATTAGCTATTCATTATATGTGAGGGAGTCATAGATAAAGCTACACCCTGCTGAGGAAGACTGCTACTTTACATATCAATTTCAGAACAAGAGCATCTGCTATTTTACTAATATGTATATTTAAAGCTGCTTCAGATTATATGCTGTTCACTGCCTGTTTGTTGAGATATTATGAATGTCTAAGCAGGATTGCTCAAAATTATTCCCTTTGAGGATTCAACTTCCTGGTGTTCTTTGTAAGACACCCACAAGAATGAAAGAAAGAAAGAATGTATCACCCCCAAAGTGCATATAGCCTGCATAGATTTTAGGAAGGCAGTCAACGTATTTTAGGTGAGTTAACCAAACATGGCATTTCTGCCCAACAACTGCTAATACACATTGCTGGTACTATCTCAAATATTAATCAAATTTAATCTATGGCTGCATCTGCACTGCAGAAATAATCAAGTTTGACACCACTTTAACTGCCCTGGCTCAGTGCTAGGGAATCCTGGGAATTGTAATTTGTAGTGGCACCAGAGCTCTCTGACAGAGAAGGCTAAACGTCTCATAAACAGTACAATTTCCAAATTTTTTTCTCTCTAGTTCAATCCCATGGAGTATCACTCAAGTTTAGTAACTGTCCCTTCTCATAGTAACGATCTCATACCATGTATGAGATGGAACGGCGCACAAGAGAAAATATCTTACAGAGTGGTGGGAAATAACTGCTTTTTAAAAGCACACTATATTTGAGAACTGTCCTCTCAAGATTTCCTTCTACATGTCAAAGAGAATTGCCTAGTCTGATAAAAGATGAAGCCCCTAAGAATCATAAATAGGAGCATCCAATTGAAATGTTCATTAAAATTGAATATACAGGTAGCAATGTACCACTTCTCCTCTCCCACCCCAGCAGAACTTCATGGAATATCAACAATGTCTGGCAACTGCTCCTTCTGACAGGAACAACCTCATACACATACAATATATGGTATTTTAAGAACAGCCACAAGAATAAAAAAAAAAAAAAAGGAACAAGAGATGATCCACTGATGAAGGCAACACAGTACTTAATCTATACTCAACGGAGACACGATATTGTTTAGAAGCAAAACTGACACTGAAGACATAAATCCAACATAATCTCAATGTAAATTGACCTACTGAACCAATGACAGTTGCACCCCCCCATTGACTTGCAATTCAGTGGGTCTATTCCGGTAAGAAGTAGCAAATGGATTTAGGCCCAAGTGTATGCACTGTTACAGAGTCGCATCTACTGGCTGGCAGCCTTACAAAAGGCCAATAGTAGACCCAGGCTGTACCTGAAAGTAAAGGCTAAGTAAAAGCGTTAACAAGGTATGGCAAAACTAGATTCCTAGGCTGATAGCCCCTAATCTAAACATAAAAATGAAATAAATGATAAAATAATAACAATCAAGGAGCTTATATTCAATGTGTGTAAGAAATACATGGCCCTCCCCTACTAGTGCCAATCAGCAATGGAATAGATGGAAGAAGTAATTATGCAGAATTGCTATGGAAAGCAATTCTTGATAGCAAATCTGTTGCAATATAGGTCTAGATATCCACTTCTCAGCTGCATCAGCTGTTTCAATGCTGTTGAAGTGGCAGAAAGGACCACTGTGGATGTGTTACATATACCGGTATGTTGACATGCAATGTCAACATCAACTCTTGAATTTCCCCCAAAAGCTAATAATAATAATAATAATAATAATAATAATAATAATAATAATAATAATAATATTTATAGCCCGCCTCTCTGTTAAAACAATCAGGGCGGCTTACAACAGTTAAAAATACATCACATTACAAGCTAAGACCCCAAAACCCACCCTCCCCATTAAAAAAGTATTAAACTAAACATCAATAAAATCTACATAAATGTAATTTAAGTTAAGAAAGGTCCAGATAAGAAATGTTCTGGTCTTATTAAATAGTCATGATTTTCAGCTTACAATAACTCGCTTGTGAACTGTGCCAGCATTTCAAGCTAATCAATCACAAATATTGCCTACATCCTCCAAAAGGGCAATATGCAACTCTGTTCATTAAACCAGAGTGGTTTAAAATACAGTCTTTTAACAGTTGTTTGATCTACACAGAGATATGATTAAGCATGGAGTAATGATCTTGATTCCGACCAAAATCACATCTGTTTGTGTGTGTAAACAAACATAGCTTGACAGCAATT
This sequence comes from Phrynosoma platyrhinos, assembly GCA_020142125.1. NCBI lineage: Eukaryota > Metazoa > Chordata > Lepidosauria > Squamata > Phrynosomatidae > Phrynosoma > Phrynosoma platyrhinos. The sequence goes on along the minus strand of CM034703.1, from coordinate 34,401,910 downwards.
TGGCTGATCTATCAGAAAGAATCAACTGGAAACTTAATAAGCAATCTTTGCATTGTGCACAAGATGTGCATTTGTTATAGTAGCCTGCAACAATAATTCAAACATATGTAGTGTGTGTACTAAATTCAAGGTGTTCAAAATCACAAAGAACACTGTATAAATCTATATCCATATCATGTAATATCAAACATTAGCACATGTTTACTAAATTCTTTATCAAAACAGTTGCTGTATGCACATTTATGCAGCAGCTATAACCAAAATTCATAAATAGCTTCATTCTATTAACCTAACAAACATCATGCGAAATAAAGTTAATTAACTAATCTGCTAGTTTAGGTCAACAATATAATGTGGTTGTATTAGTGCACAGATATTTTCTTCCACATCTGTATACCATGATGTTTGTTATTTTTTTTTAAAAAAAAAAAGGTTAAAAGGGACATTATGGTATACAACACAATCTGATTTTCAATGAAAATTAAACTAATAAATGCTAAATGGTTTTGAGATACCAAGCGTGTTGACCTTATACTAAGACAGAAAAGGAAATACTTACAAAACCTAGGAAAGTATGCACTAAGCTTTTTTTTGGGGGGGGGGGTGGCTATTATGTTTAAAATGACATTGTTAATAAGGTAAGCAATTGTGATTGCATTTAACTTCATGTAATTTCCAAGGATTAGACACTTCTGCAGTTTCACGATTCAGTTTAGAAAGATTGAACACTAGTTTCCTTAGGCTGCCAAAATAATTAAGGGGCACCCAATGTTAATTTTCTCCTATTGCCAGTCTATTGTTCCACATTAATGTCAAATATCAAACAAAACAAATAAATTTTCAGTATATGAATTTACAGTGCCCAAGGAAGAACATCATAGCAAGAGGGACACCACTCTAGCCCCATCCACTAACTAGAGGAGGCATTTCTGATCCAATGCTTGCTTTCCGTGTTATTCCCCCCCCCCCATTTTTTTTGTCCTGTCCACTACATTGTGGAATCTGCAGGCAAGATTTATCTTGTCTTTCAATGTACTTCTTCCACTTTACACTCAGGTATAGAGAATATGTGATTGAGATATTGCTGGACTGCAACTCCCATCTCTCACCACTGGCTATGTGGGCTAAGCTGATGGAAGACACAGTCTAACATCTAGAGGGATGCATACTGCCCAAGAAATAATAAAACACACTTAGAACATTTTAAATATGTTCTAAGAGGAGGATATAAAAGGACAATGATGATGGCTAGTAATTTTATTATGAACTCTAACAGAAACATCAAGAAAAGTAATTTCATCTTGTATAATCATTGTTCATTTTAATTTTTGTAGAGTATTCTTGTAAAAAAAGTCAGTAGCTGCTCTATATATTCTATAAGAAGACAGTGACCTCCATATAGTTGACCTACCAAGAATTCTGCAGCAGAGCAACAAGCTGGTGCAAAGCACTCATACTTACACTATCCAGTTATCATGGCATAGGGCCACATCCATCAACTATTTGATGAAGGGTCTGGTAACCATGCCTTATGAGAGACTTAGGGAGCTGAGTATGTTTAGCATGGAGAAGAGAAGGTTAAGAGGTGATATGATAACCATGTTTAAGCATTTGAAGGGGTGTCACATTGAGGATGGAGCAAGCTTGTTTTCTACTGCTCCAGAGAATAGGACCCGGAGCAATTAAAATTCAAACTATAGGAGAAGAGATTCCACCTGAACATTAGGAAGAACTTCCTGAAAGTAAAAGCTGTTCAACAGTGGAGTACACTCCCTCAGATTGTGATGAAATCTTTCTTTGGAGGTTTTTAAACAGAGGTTGGATGGTCATCTGTCGGTGGTGCTTTGATTATGTGTTCCTGCATGGCAGGGGTTTGGACTTGATGGCCCTTGTGGTCTCTTCCAGCTCTATGATTCTATGGTGTAATATGATAAATGACCAATGCAAATGCCTGAAGCAAGGATAGAAAGGTTTTGTTTATTTAATATTTTGTTATTAATGCAAAGTGCCTGGATGACCAATTATATGGGCTTGTTCCAGACCTTCATAATGCCTTCCAGGAACTAAAAGGCTAGGAGATCAAATAGTAAAACTGTTCCTGGATTCTATCGGCTCAGATTGCAGGTAAGATGATTGTCTGACTGAACACTTGCTCCATGTTCCAGCTGCAATGTATGTGGCAAAAGTAAAATTTAGATGGCTTCTAACCCAGGTCATCTAGCTTTCTTCACATAGAATTATTTTTATTCCAGTGTGTGAAAAAAGCATCATCTGCCAATATGAGCTTTTTGAAAGGTTATGATCTGTGTTACCATGTGTTCTGACTATGTATTCATTAGCAAGATACATCTTATTTCACTAACTTGCCTTTCATAATTTTTTTCAGTGTATGGATGGCGTAAAGAATTTGAGAACAGGCTTTTTAGACATCTAACAACAACAAAACAGAACAAAAAAAATCAGCCTTTTGGCATCTGAGATTTATATTTTATTTTTATTCTTTGCTGAATCAGCAGCTCTAGTTAACATACTGGACACATCTTGAGGCTGTATCATTAACAACAAATGTTGCCAACAACCTGCCGCCTGTATCCCACCCACAGAAATCCACGCAGGCCCTTCTTCCTTGCTTGATCAGCCCTTCTGTGGCACATAAGTATTTGGCTGCTGGGCTTTACTACTTGTTTGTGTTCTTGAAGAAGTTGCTGTTCTTTAAGTGTTTCATTGAGGAGGAGAAAAAAATCAATACTGCCTTGAGGCAGCACATCCTTTCAACAGAAGCTTCTGTGATGAAAACAAGCTGTTCAGATTCCCACCTAGATTTAAAATATACATTTGATTTTACCACCTACCTAACCGCACTCCATCTAAAGACTTCCTTTGCCAGGGTGGATTTGGTGGGCTGCTTACCTTCTATAGGTCATAAACCACAGAACTGGAATTCCAAAAACAAATCATTTTACCTTGCCTTAAACATAGTTTTGAAAAGTCTTAATTAGGGATTTTTACAGTATATTAATGCAGTATTATCATTTTGTAAAATCCATTGATGCTGTACAAAAATAACACCAGCTTGATTGGGTATGGGTCAGGGCAGTGTGTGAATCTTCAAGATAAATGAAGTTGTCCCCGATGGCTCAATTTACCCAGCTAATCTGGAGTTCCTCCCAACCCAACATGATACAGATATGGCCATGGTTCTTTTTTCCCAAACTCCAAGCTACCCAAAGTTTCATTTACTGTTGCTGAGAAAGGAGGGGAGAAGGAGGCCACATTGCCCTGAAATTCTCTCAGAGAAGCAGGCTGTTGTTTTAGAACAAACTGCAGCTTGTTTCTATTGCTCCTTTGTTTGACAAGTTTGAGCTGGCTAGAAAGGTCATTTATGCCTCAAAGCATCAAATTAACATTTGGAGGACATGAATTTTAAAAATGGCTATTTGGTCTCGCTTTCTGAATTCGTAATGCATTCTTTTAATAAAAAAAAGCTAGCCTTAGCCACAATTCATAGGGCTGGAAATAGACTTTCCTCAAGCAAACTAAGCATTGATTTTATGTCTATGTCAGACATGCTGACAATATCTTAATTAAACTTTGTTTTTAAGTGCCAGGCTTAAGCTGCTAGGTTGACGTTGTATCAAACTCATGGAATAATTTGGAACAAAAATTATTGCATAATTACCTGAAGACAGGTTTCCTCACCCATATTTTAAACAAAAGTACCAGTATTCACAGTGCACTTTGTCATGGGGAATCTTATATGGTCAACTGCTAAGCCTCTGTTAAAATTCCAAATATTTACAGCCTGATTTCTGTTGTATGCCTCAACTAGCATGGAGCCACTGAATTAACTGTTGAATGGTAAGTCAAGAGGTATGCACATCTCACTGATTCAATGAGTTACCATCAGGAATCAGACCCATATTTGAAGAGCTCTCACACAGCAAGTCATATCTATAGTCTACAGGCAATGGAAGTCTGTCACCTAAGTTCTAAACAGTCCGTCAGTAGCCTCCTGCCATGGACAGATGGACTAATATTTGATAGTATGTGCATGTGGTTATATCTATATTTTATATTAATTTATACACATGGAAAATTAAAACAATGGAACATCAATAATATAGGGGTGGTTATCTTATTATACAGGAAATGTTGTATCTGCACTGCAGAAATAAATTTAGCTTGACACAACTTTAACTGCCATAGCTCAACTTGGGGATTTGTAGTTTGTCATGGCACTAGAGCTCTCTGGCAGAGAAGTCTAGATACCTCACAAATCTGGCATTGAGTCGGGGCAATTAAAGTGATGTCAAACTGCTTTATTTCTGCAGTCCAGGAGCAGCCAAGATCTCACCTACAAGCAGCAAAACACCAGAAAAGCAGAGCATCAAAACAACTGGATCCCCCTGAAAATTGTGGCACACCATGTTTTGATCTGGTATCTCAAGATATAAGTGTTGGGTTTTGGAGAAGATATTCCATAAGGGTGGCACCACAGTGGAAAAGAATGTATTCCTAATGCACTGAAGATCACATTGTGTTCTAAATAGCAAATCAAAGTACTGATTTAAGTTACTGTAATCTAGCCATGTATTTTTTTGTAAAAATAACATATTACCCATATTCACAAATTATATGATCTATACCTTTGTTTCTAGTAAGGGCCCACAAACCAAGTGGAGGAGATCCTCTTTTGATCTGTATAAAAGAAAAAGCTTCCCAACCCTCAAATAGGGGACAGCCATTGTAATAAGATATATCACTTGCCATAAGTGATAAATGAAAGCGAACATGGCGTAATAGTTTGATTGTTGGACTAGCACAACCAGAGTCCAAAACCTCATGCATTCATAAATTCTCCTTGGACTCATCATAAGTTGGAAATGACTTCAAGGCACACAACAACAAAGGGAACCTCCCAGCCTTTTTATCATCCTATCTGTTTTAAATCAGTGATATGCTTGACAGCCAGAAACAAAAGTGCTAATTCACAAAAATCTGAAGACAAGTGGCTTTATTAATCCGGGAGAGAACACTCATAAATATTGCTAAATCTTTTTTACTTAGGAAATTAATAAAACAAGCCTGTTTTTTTCCTGCTAGAGAATCTTCACCATATTCACATGCTTAAATCCATCCATCCATCCATCCAAAGAAGTAAAAACGTTCAGTGATCTTTTTTTAGAATATAAGTATTACAAATTACACACAAGGTAACCTACTCCCCTCCAAATACAGGTTATGAACATAATTATTTAATATGTCCTTCTGGAAAGATTAATGTTCCAACACTAATGTTCTGATTTTTTTTTAAAAAAAACTCAGGCATTAGCATTCCATGGTGATGCAGACAATGAACTTGTGTGCCAATGCTTAATTAGTAATATGTACAGAACTGTTTGTACAGGCAAAGAACATGCTGCACAGGCATTTGCACTTCACTTAACTCCTTTAAACTGCCAGAACTAGCAAATACTTCCTAGAAAGGAAAACAGTGATTTCAGTTGTGCCCGTCTTCACCTGCTAGCGAAGAAAACAAAACCATCAATTTACAATGATATAACAGAACTGAGCTAACTGGAATTATCTGTCAAGGGCTTCGAGGGGGGAGGAGAGGGGCTTGTCAGAAAGATCTACACATTACCTGCAAATCTTTGAGAAAAAGGAAGAGAGGGTTGTTCAAACCAAAGGCTGCAGGTTCTCCATTGCACAGTACCTCTATATTTCTATAACAAAAAACACATTTCATTTCCTACTGTGAACCACTGCCAGCTATAAAAGTTGTGTCCTTAATGTACTGCATCACAATGATATTCAAGAATTAATATCAATTTTTGCATTCCTTCCAGTGAGTTAAAGCAGACTACTCTCTTGTCCTAAAGCCAGAGACAAAAGCTGACAAGGTCTCCTTATCTATGATCCATTCCCTGAACTCTAGTGTGTACCATTTTCTCAGCTAAAAGGCTCTGACAAGCATTACCATGGGGCTACATACTTATCCTTTTTTGGGGGGGGTCGGGGTACACCTAAGAGAGATGCTCAATATTTTACAACAAAAACGTTTATCACATATGGGGCAGGAAATGCCAGGTATTCAAGTTGGGTTCAGAAAAGGAAGAGGCGCTAGAGATCACATCGCAAACATACAGTGGATATCAAGTTCACCACAGAATTTCAGAAGATCTTAGTGCTTTATGAATCAAAACAAAGCTTTTGACTGTGTAGATCAGGGGTAGGCAACCTTTTTAAGCCGGGGGCCGGTCCTCCCCTCCGCCGGGCCGAGGGGGGGATGGCGCCGCGCACGCTCACGCACACACGCGCACCCCTGCCGCCACCGCGGTGCGCACAGTTGGAGCCGCCTCCATGCATGTCGCGGCCACCATTTTGATTTCCAAAATGGCAGCCGCGACACGTTTGCGCCTACGGTCCGCCTGGGCCGGTAAGTGCGGGGACCTGGGCTGGAACCGCCCCGCGGGCCGTAGGTTGCCAGCCCCTGGTGTAGATCATGAAAAATTATGGAACACTGTAAAAGAAATGTGAGTGCCACAACATTTGGTTGTCATGATGAGCAACCTATACTCTGGACAAGAGGCTACTATCAGGACACAATATGACAGAATAGTTTCCTATTGACAATGGTGCATTTTATCACCATATTTGTTTAATTTATATGCTGAACATATACACATAGAATGGGATTGACTCAGGAGGAGGTGTAAAAATAGGAGGATGGAACATTAACAATTTAAGATATGCAGATGGAACCATATTAGTAGCAGAAAATAAATAGACTTGGAATAATTACTGAGGAAAATTAAGGAAGAAAGTCAAAAGTAAGGTTATAACTGAGTATTAAAAAAACAAAAATAATGAACACGGATGGTTTACACAACTTAAAACTGGATGCTAAAGACATCAAAAAAGTTTCTTTACTTTGACTCAGTCATGAATTCAAATAGGGATTGCAGTCAAGAAATCACAAGACTAACAGCTGGAATAGCTTAGATGAAGAATATAGATAAGACATTGAAGTATATAAATATATAATAAAATACCAAAGCTATAATCATCCATGCAGCAGTATTTCTGATTTATACATACGGATGTGAAACTGGAATAGTGAAAAAAATCTGACCGGGGGGGGGGGGGG
>CM034703.1:34362868-34391917 GCA_020142125.1 Phrynosoma platyrhinos | reverse complement strand
TTGTGGTCTCTTTCAACTCTATGATTCTATGATTATATGATTCTATGAGTCCGCCATGTTTGTATTCACATACATGCTGTGAGGAATGTAATGGCAGACTTGACTTTGTGAACAGTGGTAATGCTGAGTTGTGGCTACCTTTCTGGCCAGGGCTGCCCCAAGAGCTTTTGATATCTGAGACACAGCAGCAAAAGATGCCTTACTCATCAAATAAAAGTACATAGTAGCTATGAGACAAAATAAAACAAGCATCTCTTCCTTCCTGGCACCAAATTTACAACTAATACTACTCTACTAATCAATAGGTATACCAACAATCTGCTGTCTGAGGGAGCCACATCACTCTGTCTAGTGATCAGCTGAGCACCATTTTTTAACAGGTAAAACTTCCAAGATTGTTCATTATTCTCCATAGTGAGGGCTTAAGTTGGCTCTTTCTGCAACATACTGGGAAGAACATGAAATGGCTGCACATGAAGAATTCAGTACTTTATTGGCTGCTGTATGCACAGAGACTGAACACTGAATGACCCTGAATTCCTGCTGTCTACAAAACTGGTTCTGCCAGGTTTGGCATATTGCCCTTCTAGAGAAATTAAGCCATAAACTAAATTATCTTGAGGACTGGTTATATCAAACCTTCTAATGTACTGTTTCCATGTATGTGCTGTATTAAGAATCCAACTTTACACAATTCTCTCTTAGCTCTTTTTTATTGTTTCAGAAATATGACTTTATTTAATGTGCATTATTGCCATACTTCGTACATTATTTTCTTGATCCCCTCCCATTGAAGCTATTGTTCCCTGACTTTCTCCACCCTCTGATTTTAACAGTGTACCCCAAAGTATGAAGTAGATCTCCCTTTAAAAACATACTCATTTTCTAGAAGACCATAAGGGCTATTAAACTGTTTTTTATCTTGATGAACGTTAAGGCAGAGTTCAAAGGCATCAACACCACATGATAAACTATGTGCCTACTTTGTGTGTATAACTCCTACCCATTCAATTTCTTGGCTGAAGCCAAATATTACAGACAGTGCAAAGTGAACAATGCCATCTTATCTTAACTTCAGAAAGTTTGATCACCTTGCCTGGGGCAAATTCACGATGCAATGAGTTTCAGCTCCCCATTTCTAGAGAAAGATCTCAGTAAGAACCCAAGTTTGGCTCAAAATGTTCTGACTGCACTTCTACAAACACAGCTGTGCTCCTCATTTACCAACACATGAACATTTGTTAAGATCTGTAATCAGTTCCCATCCCTTCTACACACTGTAATGGACCTAACAGAGATGTTCTGTTGTGCAAATTCCTATGCACAGTTTTATTGGTGCAATGTGTTTTCCCCTGCTTAAAAGAAAAACGAGACACCTGTTTCCTCAACAGCCTGAAAGATCATTGAGCTTGACTTACTGCGACAAAGAGACTTTGTGTTGCAGGCAAACGACACTTGATACCATAAATAGTGACTCCTTTCCATATATGACTAACTTTAAAAACTGGGGAAAGGAATCTCAAGTTTGCTATCTTATTAACAGCTGGGGAAATATATTTCCCAATATGACCTGACACTGATGGAGACACAAGAGTGGGTAGGGAGTGGGATAGCAATCATGAAATACTATATTATAAGCAAAATTAAAACCATGTCTCATTCAGCAACTCTAGAAAATTTTGTTTTAAAGGGTCTTAGACAAGGCAAGGTGATCCTATTTTACTTTCAAAATTAAAAAAAAATTAATTCAAAGTTAGTTCCTAAATAAATTGGGGGATTTTGAAATTCTAAATTCTTGCAAATGGGTCAGTAGTACAGCACACTTTGTGCATACAAAAGGGCCCATTTTCAATGCCTGACAATCTTCAAGAAGCACTAGTAAAGAATCCTGTTTGAAACCCTGAACAGCCACTGGCAGTAAATATTGACCACACTTGGCTAAATAGTTCAATGGTCTAATTTGGTATAACACAACTTCCTATTTTTCTGTATTAACAGGCTGTCCCATTTTAAGGTCTTGCTGAATAGCTTTCGGAATGAACTTCACAAACAGTGGTATAGATTCTGTTTCAATTGAACCTGATGTGTTAAAAATTCCATTCAGTCTATCAAATAGGAAGTGCACTAGCTGGCCTGGGCTCTTTGGTGAGGTAGTGTAAAGCAAACTATTTCAACTAATTTCCAACTACTTATATTTATACATCCACATATGTCAGAAAATCATATTTCTACTCATGAATAGCAGTGATTTATATCCTGTACTTCTATATCCAGTTGGCATTCCCAAGGCAGCTAGCTTACAAAGAATTCAAGGATTAAGAATTCTTCTGATCCCCTTTCCTCCTGCCTGTAACACAGACTTCTACTTCCTGGCAATATATTTTCCTGATATTTTAATACAAATGTTCTCTTCCATATGGATCTGGCTGACTCACAGTCCCCAACCTGTCAAATGCTGGAACTTTGTAGAACTTTCAGACTTTAAGATTTGGCTTCGATACAGTTTTAGAAGACAAGGCTGAACCAAGCAAGCAGGTCCCTGCCTTTAATGTTGATTGCCTGGAGCCCCTGGAACAAGAAAAAAATACAAAGTACAGAATACACACTAACCACCTGGAGAAAGCATTTACAAACTTTGCAATTTATCCAAGATACAAGTTTTTTACTGCTTTGTTTTGAATTAATGAGAATTCCTTGGATGATGTTCATGAACATGAGTGACTGGGTACAGATAACACAAACAGGAAATTTCACAATGTCCAGTTTTTAAATAAAGTTATTGAACTTCACAAAATCTATTAAACACAGTGTATACTGACTGGTCAATATAAACATCACGTCTTGAAAAGATTATGCACAGTATCTGGGCAAGGGACAATACAATACAGTTCCAAACAACCATTAGGCATACTGACAGCACAGGGTGCAATCCTTTGATTTGTCATTCTGTCTAATATTCTGTTCTAAATTATCAAACCCAATACAGCTCATAAAATACATACATACCTTAACAGACACTTATCAGCACTCCTTACACATTTTCTCCCTCCCAGAAAACACATCAATTTCTTAATAGGTAAGTCCCATCCCAGTTTGGAACAGGGGCCAGTAAAATGATTGTTAGAAAGATTAGAATATAAATAATTTAATTTCTGAGCTCATACCAAGGACACCCTGCACTCCTAATATCAAGGAGAGCATGACTAGGCCCCAAGTGTCTCTTAACCAAGCATCTGAATCCTCCTGCCCCACTCATGTTTCCATTCTCAAAAGCTTATCCTGAAGTAGTACTAAGAGACCCATATGTCCTAGAAAAATGTTCTAGTGTGTCCTAATCATCATGGACTCTCAGATAATTAGCATGGCTCTAAATAATAATAATAATAGTAATAATAATATATTTTTTTATTTGTAACCCATCCCTCTGCTCAGCAATCGGCACGGTGTACAGCAAGGTTAAAAAAACAACAGTTAAAACACCTTTATCCCACACCCTAGCCCTCCCACCCCTTAAAACTGAATTAAACTACATTGAAATTAAAATCAAACAACATAATTAAAATACAATAAAAACAATATTGGGTGACATGCCATGGCGGCAAGAGGGGTAAATAGCTGATCGCCTCCATTTAGCCGGACGGTTGTTCCGGGAAGGCCTGCTGGAAGAGATCTGCCTTTACTGCCTTTTAAAAGGCAGCAAGAGTAGTGATAAGACGGATCTCATCTGGCAGGCCATTCCACAGTCTGGGAGCGGTTGCGGAGAAGAGCCTCTGGGAGGTCTGTGAAAGCCTGGTCTTCATAGGCTGCAGAGGTTCCTCCCAGAGGACCAAAGTGCGGGGGGAATCATACGGGGAGAGGCAGTCCCAGACATAAGATGGACCCAAACCATGTAGGGCTTTAAAAGTTAAAACCAACACCTTGTACTGCGCCTGGAAATTAATTGGCAGCCAGTGGAGAGATTTGAGCACAGGTGTTATATGCTCCCTCCTAGATGTTCTGGTAATTAACCTAGCTGCCATGTTTTGTACCAGTTGTATTTTCCGGGTTAGGCACAAGGGTAGCCCCATGTAGAGTGCACTGCAGTAATCCAGACGTGAGGTTACCAGCACGTGTACCAAAGTTTCCAGCTCCCTCATGTCCAGATAAGGGCACAGTTGGCATATCAGCCAAAGCTGATAACAGGCACTCCTGACCGCCGCATTCACCTGACTATTCATCTGAAGCAACGAATCTAGGAGAACCCCAATCACTGGTTTTTCTTAATACTTACGACCAAATTACTTCAATTAGAAAGAAAAGAGGTCAGCAAGGAAGACTCATGACTGGGTAAACTCACTACAAAGTTGAATACTGGAAAATTTAGAGCACATGGTAAAGTAAATGGATTCCTGGGTTGAACATTTGGGGAAATCAGTTGATCCAACCAAGCTCAAATTTTCAATTTTGCCACATCATCAGTCACTAGAAATGCCTGGTGGGCTCCTGCCTTCCATGGGTTGTAAATCATGCAGGGTCACACAGTAGTGTTTATTCTATATATTTTTTCTTAATGGTACAATGAAACATTTAGAAAAGCAAATTAGCTTTAAGGTGACAGGAGCCACTGAATGCTAACCACACTTTTAACCACGTGAATGAGACTACCCAATGAGACTACGAAACAATCAAGTTGATCCTTTTCCATATAACTGATACAATTCATGCTGCCACTGTATAAACTTAAAATGTATGTAAGCATTCTTATTTATTTATCCACCTCCTTTCTTTCTGAAAGCTATGCAATGGAGCATGCACACAAATCTGGGTCACAAAGATGCAAGATACATGAGTATTCATGTTTGAAATCAGCAAGAAAAGCAAACTTTGTTTCAACAGTGAAACAAATCTTGATTTTGAAGCTTGCAGTTTTATACAAGTGTCTTATTTGTACTCTGACTTTTGCAACATAATGTTCTTTTAATCAAATTAGAAATAATAAGGGAGATCAAATCATGTCAGCAAGAACATTTCTGTTCTAATGGATGGAATTTGTTTTGCAAGCCACACTTTAGAAGTCTGCTTTAGCCAAAGCTCCACCAACCCCATCTGGGTTGCTGTTTGCCTTAAACATTTCCAAGTGTAATATTAAGAGTGGGCGGCAATGCGAAATGTCACAGCACACTGTAACAAAGAAGTGAACACTCAAAATTCACACATGCCACTTTTCCTTCTCCTTGCATGCACACACATACAGAAGAAATAACCCTCTTGGTACCACAAGCTAAGCAGTTGTGACAAAATCTCTTCATCATCCACTCTTGCTAAAACCCCAAGAGCATTTTACTGCAAGAAAATATGAACACTATCTGTATAGATTTGACACGGACAGCTGAGACCAATATTTCAGAAAAAGCAAGAAGACAAAGATCCAAATAAAGTTTTGAGTGAAAAGCACTATGTGGGTGTGCGTGCACCTTCAAGCTGTTCTGTCGACATATGGAGACCCTATGAATTTCAAAGAGTCTTCTTAGGTAAGGAATCCTCAGAGATGGTTTTGCCCATTCCTTCCTCTGAAATATAGCCTACAACACCTGGACTTCATTGGTGGTCTCCCATCCAAGTACTAACCAGGGCTGACCCTGCTTAGCCTCCAAGATCAGATGGGATCTGGTGTCTTTAGGGCAGGGGTAGGCAACCTTTCCCCTTTAAGGGCCGAGGGACTTCAGCTCCCAGAATCCCAGGAGCTATTGACCAACATGGCTGAGGCTTCTGGGAGCTGAAGTCCCTCGGCCCTTAAAGGGGAAAGGTTGCCTACCCCTGCTTTAGGGTATTTAGGCTCACCGAGAAAGCAACAAAGAAAGTGAAATGCCAGCTTCATGAGTACAGCAGAAGAAACTGCAGCCTCACTTTTCCAGTCAGGCAGAGAGAGAGAGAGAGAGAAAATGTGTAGCTTGCATGTGTGTATGCACACACACACACTACAGAGCCGGAGAGCCAGCCTACACACTTCCCCTCCCATCCACACTGTCTGGCCTGGCCCTCAGCTGAACTGCCTGTGCTGACGTCAGCTGGCGACTGAGGCAGCATTCCTAAACAGTTCAGATAAACCCACTGGTGGGAAGCTTAGAAAGCCCTCAGCTGTAGTGAAGAAAGCAAGGTTTGGCTGGAAGCCAGACTACTGAGCTCAGCATTTTGTAATGCACTTCCTTTTTGCTTAACAGCTTGCATAATGCCTCAGCCAATTCCACCTTTAACCCTCTCCTTACTTAATCCAAAATATAAAGTGTCAAGGGCTCTATCTGCACTGGGAGTGCAATAGCTGACACCCTGGAGGCACAGAACAGCGAGAGTTAAAGGCCTCCTGACATTTCAGGACCTGCTTAATTCAAATGAGTGTATAATTTAAAAAAAAAAAGTTCCAAGGACACAGTCTCAAATTTTAAGGGTTTGTTAAATGGTTCAACTAAAAAAAAAGGGGAAATGTATAGCAAATACTAATGTTTACATGCAGCACGTTTCACTCAATAGCATCCGCAAAAGCAAGACAAAAACCACAGCCAAATTAATATTGTGAGAAAATGAGTGTATGTTATGGGAAGACTTGTGAGTCAAAGGATCCCAACTTCAGTCCTTGCTTTTGCAGAGCATGGAAAAACCACCATTTTCAGCAGTGAAGGATGAACATCCTTGAAAAACCACACAAGATTTCCAACTAGAGAAGCTGCATTCAAATTCCAAAATTTTTCTAGATTTATCCCATCTTCTCCCTCCCCTTCCAAGGATCTTAGAATGGCACAGAAGGTTCCCTTCTGTTGTTATATTTCAGCAAGTCTGTGAGGTAGGTGTAATACTGCCTGACTTAAGGTCTCCCTTAACATCATGAACGAGTGGGTATTTGAATGTAATTTTTTAAAAAACCATATCAGCTCAGAAGTGTGTTGTTTTTTTCTTTAAATTCCTCTGGGTATTTTTTTTTCCAGGGCATTTTGGAAGAAAGATTTCATGTCTGGTGACATGTTTTCAATAGGATTTTTTAAAAAAAAATGGCATGACTGTGGATTAGGAGATCGAATCGTTGATTTGTTGTCCATTTTTAAATCAGAACATTTCAGGGTGGAGGGGTCCAGGGAAACAATGGTGCCACAAAAAAGTGCTTAAGTCTCACAGGCTGCATGAATCCTATCCCTGCATTATAGGGGTTTCTGTAAGAATTATAACTCAATATGGGTCTTGGCCTGAAGCCACCAGATCCTGCTTAATCTTGGAAGCTAAGCATGGTCAGCCCTGGTTGGTACTCAGCAGAGAGATCTGCAAAGAATAGCAGGTGCTATAGGCTATACTTAAGAGGAAATAGGCAAGAAATACTATTCTTAGGAAAGGAATATTCAGAAGTGGTTTTATCTGTTCCTTCCTCCAAAATATAGCCTACAGCACCAAAACTTTGCCTATCTCCCATCCAAGTACTAACCAGAGCTTACCCTGCTTACCTTCCAAGACCTATATAACACTTACAAGTTTTTCCAGATGTAATAGTACAGAGATTCCTTGAGAAATTCAATGTTCTCTGCCTAAGAAGCAGTTAGCTTAGCATAGGACAGGGACAGCTGGATTTCAAGGAAAGTTACTTTTCTGTTATTAATGGAGTTGAAATTTTATCATGTGTCTTTTATTGTCCTTTGACCCTAACCTTCACATGGAAGTAGGGGAATGGCCTCAGGCAACATTGAAAACCCTCAATACCATCTTAACTGACAACAGAGCAACAGAATGTAAACCTGGAACTCTAATACCATCACTTTTTTCTGCTATATTTTCAACAACATCTTTGACTTATGAAGAAGCCAGCAAAGCTTCAAAAGCTTCATAATGTACTTTATGCTTGGAATTGGCCCGAGGAACCTATTACTGCTTGTGGAGTTTGGAATTTTTGTATTTTGCGGCAGAGTCAACACAACTACCCCTGAATATAGGGCCTAAGCAGATTGCCAGAAATAGTGCACATTAAATTGAGGCACTGCCCTGGCTCAGTGCTAGGGAATCATGGGAACTGTAATTTATTGTGGCACCAGAGCTCTCTGACAGAGAAGGCTCAATGTCCCAGAAAAAAATACAATTCCCATGACTCCCTAGCACTGAGCCAGGGCAGTGCCTTAATTTAATGTGCACTATTTCTGGCAGTCTGCTTAGGCCTATAGTCCACAGAAGAGTTTCCCGAAACTGCTTGCCTTTTAGCTGAGTAAATGTGGCCCTGCTTCCTCTCTCTCCCTCTTATACAGCCTCTGTACTTTTAACAAGCTCAAACATTTCCTGCCTTTTGTGCTACAAATTTGGCCTAGGAAATGAGACCAAGTTCAGCTAACTGTTGGGGTGATAGCTGAACCAGCTAGTAATTGACTTTTCCCTAGTCAGAAGACTTAAGACTGCCTCAGAGGGTGGTGGGATCTCCTTATTTGGAGGTCTATAAACAGAGGTTGCATGGGCATCTTTCATTATTTTTTTAGTTATGTATTTCTACATGGCAAGGGGCTGGACTACATGGTCTTTGTGGTCCCTTTCAATTCTAAGATTCTTAGTTAATTCAACTTGAGGTACTTCCTTAGCAGGAATCCAGCAAACAGAGGTACCAATTAACTGAAGTCAGGGGTCTGAGAGGTGAACTGACAACAAACAGACTAAGGATTTAGGATGCATGAGGGGAAATTCAAAGCTTTCACACCTCTTCTTACATAAACAGCTACTGATTCAAACTCTACATTCTCAGATTCTTTAAAGGTCAAGCTGTATGTAACATACCTAACTGGCATTACAAAGTTTTCCAAAAAAAAAGCTTACTTCAAAGGGACCACTTTAAAATGTACTTGCGCCAATACCTCTTTTGGATGCACAAGAGAAAGCTCTCTAAAT
The DNA here is from genome assembly GCA_020142125.1 of Phrynosoma platyrhinos. NCBI lineage: Eukaryota > Metazoa > Chordata > Lepidosauria > Squamata > Phrynosomatidae > Phrynosoma > Phrynosoma platyrhinos. Next base: position 34,383,034 of record CM034703.1, on the reverse strand, counting down.
ATTTGATACTCTTTATTATGCACATTGTTAGCAAAACAAATAAAAATAAACAATCTGATCAATCAAGTAATCTGTTTAATCCCCTAAAAACTTTATGCTTCTTATTTATACAGTGGTTCTGAGAAATGGAATGCATAGACATTATTTGTGAAAAAACTGGATTCTTTTAATGCTTCTGAATTCTCAGAGCCATTTATCTGAGCGAGTTTTCCCCACAGATACTATAACTGTAACTATATACATCTATTATTCCCCAAGATCCAGTATATTCAACACATAACGGGAATCAGGCAGTTACAGTTCCCATAACAGATGTAACTTTTAGATTTTGACTTGTGGTCTCCAACTTACACTTAGATAGTCTTTTTAAAGTTAAGAATAGTAGGGAGGAGGTGAATAGGAACAACGTCCAAGCTCTACTGCTTCTTTGTTGCATCACATCACAATGAATTAAAATTCAAGTGTCACATTAAGATTGGCAGTCAGTGGTGATGGAAGGAATAGACAACTACTCCTCAAAGAAACATGCTCCAGTGTTTTCAAGGCTCAAGCTGCCTAATCTTGTCCTAGACCAGATTAGACAGGTAAACTGACTTTGTGGGCCAACAGTATATCATAATTCTACTCCTCTTTCCTAATTTCAATGTAACAAACATTCCATGGAGGGGAGGGTGTTAGCTAGTCTGAGCCTTCAGAATATGGGATAAAAATATTTTGAAGCAAGGACATTTTGCAAAAAATGCATATACCCAAAATGTCTTCAGCAGCATCAGTGCAGTTGGAGAAACAACAAACCTGACCAGTAGACCAAACAATGAACACTGAGCTGCAGAGGGTTGCAAGGAATGGGGAAGGGGGGGAAATGTGAAAAAATATTTTGAAAACAGTGTGATTGTGCTTTAAAGACCAAATCTGGATAAAGAGCAATCTTACTTCAAGAGCCATCCACCTTTAAATAAGTAAAAAACAATCAGCAATGCTAGATATAACAAAACAAAACAAAAAACAATAGGGACCATTAGATGGCTATCTGATTCAACTGGCTTTCCACATTCCTTTCTAGCTGTAGCTTATAAATTTACATAGATTAAACATTTTGACTAAAGTCTGCTATATAGATTCCTTATTAAAAACAGTGACCACAAACAAATGGATTCTTACTGTATATGTTCATTTATAAGTCTAGAAATGTTAGTCAGCAAATTGACCCCAAAAGCCTGGGCTGGCTGATCTATGAGTCAATGTAAGCACTGTACTTTATCTCTTATTTTGAAAAGGAACCATCCCTGGTGAAAGGCAAAGTGTAATTTGTCCTGGAAGAACTGATCCCCCTCTACTGTCTCCTCCACCCAGCCTTTGTGAGCACAGTTATGTCTGTTGGAATTTTGTAAGTTCTTTGGCACTGTTTCCTTTTGTTTCACCCTTTAGATCAGAGGTAGGCAACCTTTCCCCTTTAAGGGCCGAGGAACTTCAAATCCCAGAATCCCAGGAGCTATTGGCCAATGTGGGACTATTGGCCAACATGGCTGAGGCTTCTGGGAGCTGAAGTCCCTCGGCCCTTAAAGGGGAAAGGTTGCCTACCCCTGCTTTAGATCTTTTATTACATGAGCCTAAGTTTAACCCTTGACTTATTCACAGTTCATACCTAAATCCATAATTTCTGCCCCAAAGCCTGCACTCGACTTGTACATGAGGTCAACTTATAATTGAGTATATATTGTAAGTCTTGAAAAATTTCAAAATGTTTCCAGAAGTTGAAGATTTTATACCTCATGTGAAAAACAGAAAGACTCAAGATGGTTTCAGAGTTCAATTGCACAGATCTGAAGAGTAGATTTATCCACATTTCTTTCTACATTGCTCAGGACTGCAGATATGGAAGTAGTAACTTTACTTGCACATTAGCCTTGAGGGTTGGATACAATTAGTCCTTATATATGGAAGTGGCTGGAGATTGAGAGTCCTGGATGGGGTTAAGGGTGTAGTCTCCAAGAGTAGCAACTGGAGCATTTTTTCTTATAAAAAATAAGGGTTGTGGGGGTATAAGGCCTGGAGGGGCACCAAAGGGTGTAGGGTTGAAGCTTCATGCAACCCATAGACCACACCCCAAGGAGTCCCATCTATTCCAAAGCTTTACATATACATACATGCCATATCATATGAAGAACAGAAGAGCCAGTTTAGACTCAGAAGAAACTGGTTACAAATAACAATATAATAAAACATACAGAGCAGCGGGAATGTCCAAATTGTGAGAGGGCGGGATAAGGGGGTTCCTGAGGCCAGGAAATCTATTCTGGAAAGGCCTGCCGGAAGAGATCCGTCTTAATAGCCTTTTTAAAGCTGTTTAGCATTGTAATCTGACGGATCTTGTCTGGCAGGCCATTACATAATCTGGGGGCGATTACAAAGAATGCCCTCTGGGAGGTTGGCTACAGTCTAGATTTTAATGGCTGGAGCAAGTTCCTCCCAGAGGACCGGAGTGCGCGGGGAGGATTATATGGGAGGAGGTGGTCCTGAAGATAGGTTGGACCCAAGCCATTTAGGGCTTTAAAGGTAGGGTATCAACACCTTATACTGGGCCCAGAAACTAATAGGCAGCCAGTGGAGGGACTTCAATACTGGAGTTATGTGGTCCCTCCTAGATGGTCCCGAGACCACTCTGGCTGCCATGTTTTGTACTAGCTGAAGTTTCCGGACCAAGCACAAGTGTAGCCCCATGTAGAGTGCATTACAGAAATCCAGACGGGAGGTTAGCAGCATATGGACCACGGTCTCGAGGTCCCTTACTTCCAGAAAAGGGCGCAGCTGGCGTATCAGCCGAAGCTGATAACAGGCACTCCTGACCATCACATTTACCTGACTAGTCATCAGGAGTGACAAGTGAAGGGCACCCCCAGACTGCGAACACAGTCCTTTACGGAGAGTGTGACCCCATCCAGGACTGGAGGTTGCAACCCAATTCCTGGTTTCAGGGCCGCTACTGTGAGCACATTATCTCTATTTCGCACAGAAAGTACCTGCAGTTCCTGCTCTAATTTTGTCCAGCAAAAATAAGGCTTTATCATGAGAGTACTAAGTACTGTACAGGAGAGACAGGAAAAAGCAATTTCACCCTTGTAAATAATCCTACCCATGGATCTGATGGGCACAGTCCATTTAAAATTCAGAGAAGTCAAGGTGTGTGTGTGTATTTTCAAGTTGCCTGTTGACTTATGGTGACCCCATGAACTTCACAAGATTTTCTTAGACAAGGAATACTCAAGATGTTTTTGCCAGTTCCTTCCTCTGAGATATAGCCTAAAACACCTGATACTAATTGGTGGTCTCCCTTCCAAGTACTAAGCAGTGCTGACTGCTTAGCTTTCAAGATATGACAGGTTCTTGTGCCTTTACAGTATTTAGATCTCAAAAGTAAATACTCCACCTTTATATCAGTCCTTTTTTTGAAGATTTCTCTTGAGCACGCTCCCTACTGGATTATGCCTCCAATGAGTAAAGCAGTGTCATTTGTCCAAATGTCTAATATAGCATGTTATATGTGTGGCACTAGGACACCCATCTTCCCCAGCCAAGATGCCCATGCTGGCTGCTGAAGGTCGTAGTCCAACATATTTGACCAATAGTTGGCTGGGAAAGGCTGAAACAAAAATAATGTTTATATTTGGAACATAAGGGTTTTTCCCTCCCCACTAAAACTTAAATACTTGCATCTTCCTCATTCTTCAACAAAGAAGCTGAAGAATCAGAAGAACTGTAATGCAAGAGTAAATTATATACCTCATTTTCCAACACTAAAATCTAACATGATCAAATCCTGAAATATCATCCCTATGCTGGTTGTCAATGATATATTTTAACAGACTTACAAAAGCAAGTCTGGAGATTATATTCATCTCCATGAAAGGTCTGCTTGTCTGCTTCCCACAGAAATATCCCAGCTGCCACCCTGGAATCTGAAACATTAACCTTACCATTTGCTTCAGCACAGTTGCTTCAGGTGCATTTTCCTTCCTACATCTGTGCTCTCTTCCTCCTGTACAAAATTCATGTCTCCCACCTGGCAAGTTTGACTCATTGCCTGAAGGTCAAGCATTGATTTCTCACTTTTAATAGCCAAAAGGTTGTCCATACACAAAGAAGTGGTGACTCTGTATAGCTTTACATGCTAACAGAAACTCCTAGTTTTCAAAAGCTTCACAGTTCATACTCTTTAGAAACTATACATTCTAGCTTAGAACTAGAGGCATGATCAATTTTAGGCATTCAGATAATCCCTTCCAAAAATAAGAGAGACAGCTGCTTGCTCCAAAAAAAGAAAGAGATAAGAACATTTTACCTCAAACACTATTGCTGGCATTCCCCATCTCGATACATTTTAAAGATTAGTTTGCAGCACTGGAACTTGCACATCTATGTATATCAAATTTGGGGTGAATGGGGGAGATTTTAAAAAAATTTCCAGCAAACATAAGATAGAGGAAGGGAGGATTTATTGATTTATTTTGAATGTCTTGAAATCAGCAAACAACTGCAGCAATTTAAACAGCTCCTAGACATCCAAAGGGTGGTTGTCGCTTTTGTCATAGTTAATGGCTACACTAAGTAGTATCAGAGCCCCAAGCCAAATTACAAATATCAAATTCTGTAGTTGTTCTATGGGATCAAGCAGAAAAATTCAAACTCTAATTTATCTATACAACTTACAATGTTAAATGGTAGTAACTAGAAGCAATTTCATTCAACTGTGAATAAGCATGGGACTTAATCTCATTTAGAATTGAGTATTCCGTTTCTTTCAGGCACAATAATTCATTGTAGTTATTCATCAATAATCAAGGACTTTTTTCTGATAAAGGAGATAAGAACTCCAAGATACCTGGATTTTGGTAGAATTGAATGATTAACTCTGTGACAACACAAGTCCTATCTTTGTATCCAATGAAGCAGCAATGCAAGCAAGCTTCCTCTCCACAGATCTCTTGCTTTACATATGGATGCCAGGTGGGTGTGTCACATGATACTCATGGCATCAGGGGGCATAACTATCGGTGTGGCTTTGCACCTGACCTGCGTGTTCAATCTGTCATTTCAATATCTGAACAAGGTTACACTTCATCTGTATAATTAGTCATTTCAAACAAGAACCTCATGTTACAAACTCAACAATGATGGCTTCTCCCATGCCATTGCTCTGTGCTTTACTGAGTTCATCATACCAACATGTTGATATGGGACATTTCATCTCTTCCTTATGACATAACATAAATGTAATATTTCTATTGCTGCATAACTATTTCTGACATTTAGAAACAAATTATAGTAGAACGTGAACTAGAGATCGCATAACTTTGTTTGGATCCTGTTTACAACGTACATCATTACAAAGCATGCTAACAGTCACCCCTTTTCTACCAAAACCGTCTTTACTAACATCTCTCCTAAATATTTAAAATGGCATCTGATAGGTAAGTAAAGGAGAGAAACTGATCCTTTAAAAAAGTACTGACATCAGCACTTACTCATTACTGATGTGCTGGAATCCCATATAGTCTCTGTTCCAACGAATCACAACTTTGTACAGATTAGCCTCCAGGGAGACAAGATTTACTCTACCGAGACCGACTTAGTGAATGTAGTTTGCCTTAAAACATGATTAATCACTACTAGTATCAAAATATGCACATCATTTAAAGCTGTGGATGGATGGACAGTCACGTGCACACACCTCTATGAAAAATTCCTTAACATTATTTGTCAGCATCTTGCAGGTGGCCAAGCTACTGAGCATCTTCCCTTACCAGCAAATCACAGTTCCTGAAGCCCACCATCCAGCTGTGTGGTATACTGGAGACAACACAATTTTCTTAAAGAGAGCATAAGAGTGATTCATCCCACCACTGCATTCACCCATGAAAATGATGCTCTCACCCTCCTCTGCATTGCTGGGCAGGGTAAGCATGACTGTGGAGACAGCATGTTGGCAAGGTTGACATTCTCCTCTCCATGTCCCAGCACTTCCCATAAAAATGGCTGGGGACTGATGAAGATGATAAAGTCTGCTGTAAAAGATTCTGAAGAAGCAAGTATGAGTAAAAACCTCTAGCTAAGAAGACAGTGGGAGGAGAGAACTGTAGTCTCAAAGAATGACAGGTTGGGGACTAGTTTCTTTCCAGCCCAGCATAAGGCAGCAGCAGACAGGCCTGAGATGAGACACTTCGATCTCTTGCTAGAGCTGGATAATTGATTTACTTAGTGCCATAATCTATTCTCTGTCTATAGTTTAGGGATGTGGGTTGAACTATAGTGATATGAATAATTCATATTGCTTTCATCCTTATTTTCTCCTTTTTGTTAAATAAATGATTGCATACCAGCAAGTACTTTTGACTTTCACAAGTGGCTTTTATTTGGTTTTAAACGTTTGTGTTATTTTGGGTGGGTAGATAAAAATTACAAAGAACTGTACAATATGTATACTGGTTTAGGCAGAACAAGAAACTTTCTCAGAAAGCACAATTTTATGTAAGCCCCACTAGGACTTATTTCTGTATAACAAGGCTCTGTTTAGCAAGACTACTTTTCTGAGCAATTGGTTACATTAAAAAGAAAATAAAAGCTCTAAAAATGATGTTTGGTAATTAAGAAACCTAAATATAGCAGTAGTGTAAGAGTTACAGTAGTGTATCACAAGTTCTAAAGGAATGCCTTGCAAGAAGCAAAAGTATACTAGGCTACGGCCCAAAATCCTTGTATGAGCACATGTATTCCCTGTTATTTTTTTAATAAATGAAAATATGGAGACATCCACAATCTGGCCACAGTGGGCAGAACCCTTCTTGGTGATTTACACTGATGCAATTGGGGTTATGCCAATGTAGGTACTTTTTTTTTTTTTTTTGGAGCTGCATAGGGAAGTATCCAGAACTTTCTTGCGCAACACGTTGTCCCCATCTGCACAATAGCTGATGAACAGTGCCATGCACAGCTCTGCTCCCTGCCAACAGCCACCAATTGGCCGGGGTGTATACCAGGGAAGCTGTCTCTCAGCTGGTATCTGGCACCTGCCAGGACCTCTCCATAACTACACTGGAAGCACTTTACACTCCACCAGTGTTAGAAATTTTCAGCCATTTCACACAAGCTGAACATTACATTTGAAGAAATTACATACACACAGATTGCATGTGTGTTGAATGTAATGTGTGAAATAGTACTGTTCTCTCAGTCTCTCCTACACTACTGGGTTTCCTGCAAAGGTAAACAGACAGAGGATTGTGTATCACATAAGACTCTGAAAAAGAAAATGGGTTAAATTAAATGAGCTGATTATGCTTCACAAATTTGTCACATGCACACACAGATTTATAATTATTTGCACATGATCATATCTTTCAGTCCAACATACCTAATGTGATTCTATACCATTCTGACAGAAAGATAATAAAATCAAAATATTTGCAAGAGAAATTGCAAACTACAGTATACTCTTAATTGTTAGTACGGTATTTTAAGGAAATCATACTATACATATGCCAGCATAGGTGGTTTTCCACTATATTTTTTGTAATAATGTCTAGAAACAGAATTTAGAAAGCTCTGAATGAATAGCCAATAAATACATTCTGACAGAGCAGGAGGGTCAGCAGGAAACTGCCAACCCTGACAAGTGAAGTAATCCTGAGGACTGAGGGAATCACTCTGCTGGACAGATAAATCATTCAAGAAGGAATAAAACATCAGGAGTATGCTGCAATCCTGTGTATGATTACTCAAAAGTAATTCTCTATGAATATAGAGGTGGATTCTTTTACACATATCTATCCAGTCAATGACTTGCATTTTATTATGTGGATTTTGCTTTCAAAAAACTGAACAAAACAAAACAGAATTTGATTTTACATTTTTATGACTGGTACTATAGAGGAAGGAACAGGCAAAACACCTCTGAGTACTCCTTGCCTAAGAAAACCCTATTAATTTCTCATGGGATGATCATAAATTGACAGGCATCTTGAAGTCACATATAGACATTCACTACTACTCAATTTTGGCCTGAAGACTAAGGAGAACTCTTGACATGTTGGGGGTAGCATGTAAACAAGCATGATTATGACACTTGCACATCATTGCTGACCACAGAGTATGTCAGTTACAAAATCAAGCTTCACTACTTTGTTTTGTGGATTCTAAACCTACACAAGACAGACCAGCAAGGTTTTGTTTTGTTTTTTACTCATTGAATTTATGCCACCGTCCACAGAGCATTTCTGAAGACAGGAGACAGTTGTCCCAAATAAGGAGGCACATTGGTGTAAATATCTCTCAAATGCCCCTAACAGCACAGACTGTGCCTGGAACTGAGAAGATCATTTAATATACTGACCTTTTAAAATAAATGGATTAATTTATTTCATAAACAACACTGCAGGGAGTAACAAATGATCTGAGGAAAGGGCAAATACCCAACCAAGAGGATGTGCTTCACTGTCCTGGTTCCTAACAACCTATGGCAGCATTTCTACTTGGTGACATTTTAATGGCATCCTATTATTATGGGAGTGGGGCACTTACTTACATATGATCTTACATATGTTGTTGGACTTGATTAAACATAAGCCTCAAAAACATAACCAATGTAGGAGAATACCACTAGTCCAACTTCAACCAGAGGGCCACAGTTTGTCCCTGATTTACAGCTTCTCTCTCTTCTCCTTTTTTGCCAGCTTCTTACAAAATGTATTCAACAGATAAAGTTTTTGCCTCTACAGCACAGATACTGTCACATAAACAATACACTGCACCCAGAATTTACCTCCTGTAAGCTGGAAAAAAATGTCTTACTTCTAGGGAAGACTTGTTCTCCTAGAGCATTTTCCACTAATAGAATGGGGTAGGTGGTAGGCAGTTTTTGCTAATTCCAGGGTTCCCTGTAGTATCTGAAATTCTGCTTTTGTGTGAACACTACATCCCAACCTAGGGGATGGGGGAGAACAGCTGCATTATGAAGGAATGATAGTAGCAACTGGCTTCTACTTAGACATGAAGGAAGCAATATGGTATGGACATATGTTGTTGGCAAAGTGGGACATGTGCACATGTGCATGCACACAAAGAGTGATTGAGATTGACTGAGACTCAGTGACTGCCTCAATCTGTGGGAATGAAGGGATTATGTCCACTGAGTCCTCAAACGCTTGGGGGAGATATGTATGCTCACACAGAATATGTCCAATATTTACAAAGGAAAAACAGGGAGGGGAGATCCTTGGTTATTCAGTCATGAACAGATAGTTACCACCACTGTAATTTAAACTGAGCCAGAAACATTTTCAATCAAACAGATCTAAGAGTTTCTAACATTTTCCTATTGCTATAATGAAACAGGCATGTTTTCTAGTATTCTTTATAATTATACAGAAGCTTACTACTCTGTGATCTTTTAAAGTCAAACCTTTGGTCTACTCAAGAGGCAAGATGGGGCAGAAGCTACCATGTGGAGAAAAAAGAAAAAAATATTTCCAGTCTCTAGGCACAAGACTCAAGTTTCTAGAAGCCTGGAAGTTATCTAAACCTGCCTGAAGGACCAGCTCATTTTACCCTTTGAGCTTGAAACTAGGAAATTTTGTCAGCTGCTCCCAAGTAAACAGCTGACTAGTTTAACAAAAAATCCTTTCATGCTGAGTCAAATGGGAAACACATTTTGTTCAGGCATCTCCACTGTTATCGTGGGGAAGAGCAGCAATTTAACATGTTCAGTAAAATGAGTCAGACCTGAAATTATCCACAATGGATCAGCCTGTGAAAATTCCAGCAGTTAAGAGAAGCAGAGTATTGTGGGTGAGGGTTTAAACACAGAAAGCAACAACCTATAGGCATCAAGTATATGTTGAGATTTAATAGCTTTGAAATAACCTTGAACAATTATCCAAGCCCCTGTAAATTGACTTATATTATGAATATTTTTCCCCTGTCAACAACAGTCCTAAGGGTATGAGCAGTTTGAGTTAGGTTTTAAAGAACTGAACCCACCCTGAGTCCTAATATGTGATCTTTCCTGGTTTAAAAAGCTTTTTTCAATGGTTTTAACACCACCAATTACTTCACAACATGTGTGCACATGTCCTCTGCTTACACAGGAGACTCTTATGTTCCTGTTCTATTTTGTTTAGTTATGTATATATCATTCCAATTAATCATCTTCACAGTTATTTTTGCTTTGTTTTCACCAAAGGTAACAAAATGGATTAGAAACCCAAGCAGTGTTTCATGGACTACAGGCTGCAACCATTTTTATCAAGGAGAAACCAAACAATGCTAGTATTTTTAGAATTCTCTTCACTGTCAGAAGGTATTCTGGATAAGGTTTGTTGCTTCCACAGATAGAGGTCTAGCCATTTAAAAGAAGCCTAGCAATGCATTAAGACTTCCACACCTGTTTTATTCTATATGCCATCTAACAGATTCAGTATTCCTGAGTATTAAAACACAGACAAGTCAGTATGAAAGCACTGTTTTTAACAATATACACATTCTAATTTCCATAATGTGTAATTCTTCCCTCATACACACATAATTGTTTACTGTTGTTAACAGTTGAGAAAAATACCATCTTACAGCTTGAAAGTGCTATTCAATTTAACCTGAGTTAGGAGACTATTACATTAGGCTATAAAGCGGCTTATCTGGCTTAAAATTAGAAGGGGGCGGCATGCTGATATTATCAGATGCATTATTAACAACAACAACAATGATAATAATAAAATAATAATAATAATAATAATAATAATAATAATAATAATAATAATAATAAAATTATTTCTATCCCATCCCTCTGCAGAAGCAATCTGTTTAGCTACCAACATCATCGCCCAGGTGTAGCATGGCTCCATCGCCACTCGAAGAGGGCTCTCCTCATTCCTCTTTTCGAAGCTGGGAGTTTTCTGGCTTGAAAAAAATGTCAACCAGAGCACCCCTCTGAGCAGCGATGGAACCGGGCTGCACCTGGCTGGTGATCTTGGCAGCTAAATGCATCTGATAATATCAGGATGCCGCCCGCTTCTAATTTTAAGCCGGCTCAGCTGCTTTATATCTTAATGCAATAATCTTCTAAGAATGTCCAAGAGATGTCTACCAATGTGGATTGGCAGCCAAAGTGAATCCACACCTCAGTCTTGTTGTCTAAACACCTGTAAACTCTAGGTTTAATTAATGTGGGTAACTGTAGAACAACCTCTGATTAGTGTTTGGTATAAGTTTAGAATACTGGAATACATATTATCCCAATGCTAACAACAATAATAATAATAATCAGTGGGGCCCAATTCTTGGTGGTGACCAAGGAAGCTCTAAAGGTCTAAGATCAAGGCATTATAGCTTTCTCCCATATGAACCTACAGTTTACTGAAGTTATCAGAAACCATGTCCCTACCTTTCAAGGTTAGCTGGGTGGCTTGGTGACAGGCAATGCCTCTCCTGTGGTAGCACACATGGTGTTGAAATCCTTTCCAGAAACATCATTAGATACCTACTTCATTTGAGGGTTATGTTTATAAAGACTTTGATGGAAGGTGATTTGAAATTCTACTCCTCACCTCCTTATCTTCACTCATTACTTCATTCTGTTGCTTCTTTTATGTTTAATTTCTTGGGTATGTTTCTGTTGAATTTCAGTTTTTAAACCATGGTAGCTATCTCGAATGCTATTTTCACAATAGGGGACAGAAACATCAGTTAATACGAAATCTTCCCTAAGCTCAACCCATAAAGCTATATATAACTACATTGGCTATATGTTGTTTCCCTGAATTAAATTACTGTATCTAAATAATGGTGTAGAAATTTAAGAACATTCCTTCAGATAAAGTATTTGTTGCTCTCACACAGCTGTATATGTCTCAACAGAGCAGAAGACAATATGCCTGTTTAAACTATCTCACTGCCAAACAAGCTACCAAGCTCGATTCAAAGTACCTATCATGGTTCAACAGTATTTTTATTAGCCTGGGTTTCAATTAATACTTCGTCATCCCTTCAAGATTTCCTGAGGCTTCACCAATCTCAGAACAATTTTGGCATTCAATTCTTCAGCATTGAATTCACAGGTCCCTGAAGGGCAAGCACTTGAGGCAGCTTCAGCTTTGCGTGAGAACCACTATGGGTTTTTTTCCAAAGCTGTTCTCAAAGGAACAGAATTACTTTAAAACAAAAGCCCAATTTAAAACAAAAGTTCAGAAGAATGACTACAGTGTCTATTTCTGTGGCTTGATTTACAAAGAAGAGTTGTACACATAGAGGCTCTACAACCAACACAACTCAAGACTTCACAGAGAAGTGCTAATACATCAGAATCAGAAGAATTATTTATTTTAAAGAACATTGCAAAATTTATCTTTATTAGCCAACACTACCCTACTGGCAGTTTGTTAGAAGGTAAAAGTCAATATGAGTAAGAAGGATTTTGCTTTTTAAAAACCTTGAAATATTCTACTTCCAAGATCACTAGAATAAAAGGAGACCTTGGTGAAATGAAAAAGAACAGACAAATCTACATCTATGTGCTATTCACCTCCCTTCATTCCCCACCGTGTATTTCATGAAATCCTTTATTAACTTAGTAGATCTGACACCAATTAACAATAAAGGAGAACTTATAAAAAGAGACAGGCTGTTAAAGAAAGACAAGGGGTAAATCACCTAGATTTCCAACACATTAATTCAGTAAATGAGCTTCCAATATATCTGATCAGCTAACTCCAGTAGTGAAAATTTAAACTTCCTGACAGGTTCTACTGCATCTTTCCAATTAATGTCAGACCTCCTCAGCCATTGCCCATACACAACTTCAAGCTATTTCAAAGACTGTCAAACACACTCACTCACAACAAGAAGGCAACCCTAAAAAAAAAAAAGGAGGAAGGAAGGAAGATTAAGTTCGCCTTTTTCAGGTGTGCTGGTGCAGAACATAGTTTTCCAATATACATAGATTTAAATAAATGTGGCTGTTTCAAAACTGGAATTCTTCCAGAGAAAACCTTTAACTTTAAAAGGCAAGAAGTAGACAATTATAATAGCCTTCAATAAAACTATTAATTGTTATGAGGCCCATTTTAGACATGTAATGATGCTGTAAAGAAGGGCATTTCAGCAACAAGCAAAAAAAATCAAGGTTTAAAGATCTGGCTCTTTTATCACACAAAATATAGCTGGGCAAAATGCTGGTATTTTTGGGGTGGAGGGGTTCCAAACCCCTGAAAACAACTATTGCATTGATATCACTGCTGACTGTCTCCTCACCAACACACACACACAAACACAAACCCTTCTAAGCAAACAGCATAGTGCCTTGGTGGGACCCAATGCATACGGAACTATTAGGAAGCTGTCAACAAACATTTACCAATGGATTAGCTAAATATATTTATTGCATTTACATAGTCAGAAAATGCCTCAATTAGTCAATAAAATAACAGAAAGAATATTTAGTGTTCAACTTTAAATGTGGGTGACAAAACTGCCCTTTGTAGTCCCTAAAAAAGTACCATATTTTCCGGCGTATAAGAACGACCTCCCACTTTTCCAGTTAAAATATAGTTTGGTAAGAGTATGACTTCCAAAACTGTTGTTGTTGTTGCTGTGCACCTTCAAGTCATTTCCAACTGATGACACCAAGGCAAACCTATCATGAACCTCCTTATACCCGGCGTATAAGATGACCCCCCCACTCTAACCCCAGATTTTGCAGGTTTAAAAGTAGTCTTATATGCCAGAAAATAAGGTATCCCTATAATGCTTTGGTTAGATCTAGACTAATGCTCAGTGGGTTTCATGAAAAAAAGAATCAGAGGAGAAAGAGATTTCTGTGTCTCTTTAGATCAAAATCCACATGGGCAAGGACTACAGGTTTCTCAAACTCCTTAGCTTTTACAGCCCAAATTCATAGCAGTTCCTAAAAATGGAAGGGCAAGAGGTTCATCTTATGGACCACCATCAAATCCTACCCAAAGGCAGGAAATAAGCTCAACAGGAAAGAATAGCACTATACAGACCCAGTCATGTTATACAGTCTGGTTCCATATAGAAGCATACAGATAGGTTTGCTGCTAGTCTGAACATTACTAAGAAATACATAGTGCCAATAAGCAGTCTACTATCACCTGGTTACACCCAACCTTTCCTTGTGCCCAGAATTGTGTCTCACTTGACTTGCAAGGAGCCAGATTAGACATTTAACATGTAGCAGAGACAGAAAGTACTTGGCTGTTTTCATGGCAACTACATTTAGTCAAAATCTACATTCAGATTATTATTTAGAACCAATCACCATGCTCAAATTCAACTGACTAGGAATGTCTAGCCATTTAATGCACCTCATTGTCGCAAGTTGCCCAAGGGTAGTTTCACAGAAGAGGGCCAAGCGCATCCACTTTCCTCAGTTATGTATTAATAAGATATGCAAGTATTCTATTTCACTAACAGTAAAGATGCTGTCTTGGCATCAAAACTGGATTAACTAGTAGATGAAATTCTAACCAGTCTATCCCCCCAGGAGAATTCTAAATTATGCAATATAAAACATTTTACACATCATCTGTAGTTTCTTCTACTGCTGATTTCATGTACGTTGAGGGTGGAGTTTATGCGAACACTAGTGAATGCCTACATTTTACACAACAATTATACAGTCATCAAGCGATTGATGAAACTGAGCAAAACACTGTATACAACTAAATAAAAGACAAGACTGAAACTCCTTATTTCAGTATCCACTTGACTATTATCAACCACTTTGTTGTTATTGTTAACTGCTTTTGCATCGATCATTGATCTTGACCCATGCCAACCCTATGAATGAGACATCACCAGCCTCCCACCTACCGTTCCTCTACTGCTCTACCCAGTTCCTGCAAACTCTTATTCGTGGTCTCTTTGATAAAGTCCATCCATTTAGCATGTGGCCTTCCTCTCTATTTCCATCTACCTTTCCTAATATAGTCTTTTCCAACTATTCATGCCTTCTCATGATGTGTTCAAAGTACGACAGTCTAAGTTTTGTCATCTTGGCATCTAGGGATATCTCTGGCTTGATCTGTTCTAGGACCCATTTGTTTGTCTTGTTTGGCCATCGGTTTGTTTTCCATATCTGTTGATATATGTTGGTTAGCACTAGAGTTGACTCTGTCAGTGTGGACTGCAACAGTTCTATTGGTATATCCTCTGTTCCTGGAGTCTTGTTTTTTGCCATTTCCTTTATTGCAGCTTCTACCTCACTTTTTAGAATTTGGGGTTCATCTTCATATGGCTCTTCATTCCATGTGTCCTTCATGTTGTCATCTCTTTTATACATCAACCTTTTATTCCTTCCTGGTCTTGAATTGTGTTATTTTTATTGTCACAGAGCATCCTGGTCCTGTATTTGAACATTCCCTTTATTTCTCAAAAATTGTGGAACAGGTCTCTTGTTCTTCCCTTTTTGCTGTTGTCTTCTATTTCTCTACATTTGTCGTAGTAGTAATTTCCCTTATCTTTGCGCACTAACTGTTGTACTGTTATATTCATGGTTCTTAGTTTATTCCTATCTCCTTTTTGTTTTGTTTCTCTTCTTTATTGCCTATAGCATTTTATCTGTCATTCATACAGACCAAAGCTCTTTCAGTTCATGATCTATTATTCTTAGTTCTGAAAATCTGTTCCTTATATAGTCAATGAATTCTGTGGAAATGTTGTTTAAATCCTATTTTGGTATGATGGCAGGTTTTATTCTTTTCTTGAGTTTTTCTTTTCTTTTTCAAATGAGTAGTTTGTGATCTGTACCACAATCAGCACCTGGTCTAGTCTGGGCCACCAGTATGGAGCTTCACCATCTTTTACTTTCAATTACAGTATGTAATCTATTTGGTTTTTGTATTGGCTATCTGGTGGTGTCCATGTGTATAACTTTTTTTCTGGTTGTATGAAAAATGTGTTTGCAACGAATAGGTTGTTGGCTTCACAAAAAAATCTATCAGACGCTCACCTGCTTCATTCCTTTTGCCTAGTCCAAATCTTCCTACTCTTTTTGATTCTTCTCTACTTCCAATCTTTGCATTCCAATCTCCAATGATCAGCTTGACAGCCTGTGTTGGTGTATTGTCAATTTCTTCCTATACTCCTTCATAAAATCTATCAATTTCTTCTTGTTCTGCCTCACAAGATTGGTGCATATACGTGAATTATGGTGATATGCATAGGTTTCCCATGGAGCCTTATTGAGAATATTCAGTCTAATTTTGCATTGTATCCTCTGACTGCTTTTACAACATCGTTTCTTAGCATGAAAGCCACCTCATTTCTTCTTGTCTTTTCACTCCCCTGAGTAGAACACTGTGTGGGTGTCTGATTTAAAGTGGCCCATTCCTCTCCATTTTAAGTCATTCACTCCCAGTACTGCTATGTTCAGGCGCTGCGTTTCCATTTTCACTATGTCTAGCTTCCCTTGGCTCATGCTTCTCGCATTCCATGTCCCTATTTGATGTGTGGTGCTGCTTCTGATGGGGGTTTGTCTTTCTGAGAGTGTTTCCTGCTTGCGTCGTCATTTTTGACTGCCCTTAGCTTCTCTTGCAAGTGTTTTCCTTTATTTTCTATCTTTCTTTTAGTGCTCTTGTCCTGCCTGTGTGACTTTCGATATCACCTCATAGGGTATTCTAGGTGGGGGGGGGTTACCCAAGGAGGACCACCTACACCTCTCTGTGCACAGTGCTAACAAGTTTTAGCTATGATGCCACTGCTGTTCTTCACTTTAGTGGCACCCACCACTACTGCTGCTGCCCAGTAGTTGTTTTCCTATATGTCATTCTCCCTCTCCCCATTATTGTTGACTGATTATTTCCCTACCCTTCTCCTCCCTCCTTTTCCCTCTCCTTTTCCTCCCTCCTTTTCCCTTTTACAATGCAAGTTGTTTTTGAGGTATGACAGTAGGGGCTGGTGTGTGGAGAACAAGAGGAAGTCTCACAAAGGATGGCAAGGCCTAATGAGTGGAAGAGTGACAGTGAAATGCTGCAGCCTTGGCTGTAGCTCCATTCTGACAGTTTTTCAGAAATACGTATGGCTCCATACCTCAACAGTAGTGCAAAAATATTGCAGCTGCACAAAGCAGAGCTACAGCTAAGACTGATATGGGATAGTCTGCAATTCTGCAGGCAAAAGAAACTCTGCCCCCACAAATACAAATGCTGAGGACAAAGACTCATAACTGAGAGTCATAAGAGCCATAATTGTAATTGGAAAATTTACTACAAATACTGTTTAAACATAAATACAAAAATAACAGAGATGGTTCACTGAAAATGTTAATGCCAAATGTACATGCTACCCACTATTAGAAATATTCAAATACAACTCTGCAACATGGGTATAAAGCTGCGAGCTGATTAATACTTTTCAACAGATGGGAGGGGGGGGAAATCAGCAGAAAACATTTTTTCCATTTCCAAAGGAATAGACCATTGCCTGTTGTTGCATGTTACTAGAAAAATGCATATCCTTACAAACAATACCACTTTAGTTGTTGTCATTACTATAAAGCTCAAAAAATTTTGGACCTCAGCCACTGAGACCCTCCCCTGAAATTGAATACAAATCACAAAAAGTGTGATTTGTTTTTTTGTTTCAAATTATGTAAATATAAGCAAGTCCTTCACCAGTGAAAAGGGCAATTTAGTTTATTGAACCTCTAACAAGAAATATCTCAGTTCTAATCTACACATAATAGAAACCAGTTGCTTGTTTTTCTTCTTCAAGGTTAATGCAAACTGAGATTGGAAAGAAGAAGAAAAATTACTATTTTCAGGCAGACATATTATGTGAAACAACACTTTTTAAAAAATGCATTCTTCCATACTGTAATAGTAACAGTAAGCAAGTAATACATTATTGTTACATGAACATGATTCAGTGTCCTGTATCCTAGAAGCTAAACAGCAAAGTTGAGACAGAATTTTACAGCATGAGGACATTTGATTTGTACTGTGACAAATTGCTTAAAATCCTGGTCTTCAATCAACACTGATTTGGGGATAATAAGCTTGACCACAATTTTGCTCTGCTTCACAAAGATCACAGAGGTGCTCCATAAAAGCAAGTGAGGACCCTGCTGTAATCACAATTGAGACATTGTTAGACATCATTATAACCTTTCTAGAACTCACACTGCCAACTAATTTTGCCTATAGTTTCACTGAAGTCTGAGATAAGGACTACATATCATGGTTTTCCAACAGACTATGGATATTTTATTTTCTGAAAGGTATGTACAGCAATATATAGCGTTCTAAAAATACCATCTGAAACAAGCAAAGAACTGTAGCTTAGGGGTAAACACATATTTTGCATGTAAACCCAGTGATAAAGCAATCTAGTGATAAAAGTCTAGTCCAATAGTATTAGAACTGTTTCTAACTATATATCCTCTGGCAGTTTTTACCCAAACTAAAACCTTTACAAAGCCTAATAAGCTTAGCATTCACTATAGGAAAATATTTGTGATTCGGAAAACTTCAGCATCTGTTATGCGCTTCTCTCACCACACCCCACATAAAGTCACATTTTAGTATGGCTGTGAAATGCAAAGTTTCCATACATTAATAGCCTGGAGAGTTTCCAAAGGGACCGTGTAAGGAAGAAATGAAAGCATACTTCCAGTGTGTAGCAATGACTGCACATTTATTTAAATGTTCCAGGAGGAGGAGTAGACATGTGTTCTATTTATGCATATTTTCCTCTGTTCACAATGACTTTTGTCAACACTACCCAATATCCCTCCCCTTTTCTAGGCTGCACAACTATCTCCCCCCCCCCCTTTTTTTTTTTCAGGACTTCTCAATGAGGCCTCTTTAAGTGCTGAAAGCAAGCAAAGCTAAGCCCATGCTGAGTGTCTGTCTCCTACAGAAGATTGCATCTTTTATTTATCATCCCTTGGCTTTATTTTCACAGTGAATTCCTAGCTTAAATGTAATCAGCCAAGAAACCCTCCCTATGTGCACTCCTGTCATTCTTCATCCCTTGCAAGTGGAGTCAAGCAGAGGCAAAAAAAGGAAGACTATGAAAAGCCCTTGGCAATGCCAGCCAAACTGGAAGAGGTTTAGTTCTGGTGGTGCCATCACGTAACAGAGATGCCTCAAACTGCTGCTGGAGGAGCAGATCCAGAAGTCTTGTGGAATGTTAATTAGAACTTAGAGGAGTGCCCAAAGCTAAATTATTTGCAGGCAGAAGGGGAAAGGCACCATGAGGAGAATGAAGTCTGTCTTGCAATTCAATAACTCCATTTTAACTCAAGCTGGCTTTGACTTAAAGAGGAGGAGGAGAGCTATGTCAACCCCCACACCTAGAGAAGACAAAGGCATGACTGCATTAGCATTTAAATGCTAGATGCATCCACATCTTTAAATGCCAAGGAAACCTAGCACTAGGGAGAAAAAGACTACTTGCGAAGGGAGAGCCACAATGTTCTGCTTTGTGGGTGACATTAAAAAAAATGTCAGCTCATCTATGTCCAAATGCTAGCAGCTGAGCAAGGATGGAGGAGGAGTAGCACCCCAAAGGTACCCATGGATGGCATATAAATTTCAGGCAAAGAAAGCCAGGCATATTTTGGCAGAGGATAGACTGAGCTGTGCAGCTTTAAAACCTCCAAATCACCTTCCCCTTGTCAGCAGTGAAAAGCACTGGAAGAATTTCTTTTGTTTCGTTGCCCCCCTTTTCAGGGAGTGTGCTTGAGCACACACACACACAGCACCCTGAAAAGCACACACACATACACACACAAACATGAAGATGAGAAGGTGCCAGGTTTTCCTCCAAAGGGAATTTCCAGCAGGCCATTGAGTGAGATGTCCTGCCAAAACAGAGCCCTCTTGAAAATGCAACAACAGAATAAAACTGTTCCAGCTTTACAGAGAACCTCACCCCTGAGCAGGAAGTTTTCAAAGGGAAATAACCACTCATCCGCCAGAAGACTTGATTCCAAAGCCAGACCCAAGAAAAGGGAAAACCAGACAGCCATCATCAAACAACCCACCATGAAAAAGACAGAAAGGCTGAGGGGGGTTTCTTTGATTTGAAAAGGGAAAAGTTCAATGGCACAGGGCTTCTCTCTGCCCCAGAGAGAGTGGGGAGGAGCAGAAAACAGGA